>CM068953.1:2191569-2201571 GCA_035128595.1 Eptatretus atami
CTCTCTCTCTCTCTCTCTCTCTCTGTCTCTCCAGTTCAGGGGTGGAGCTTTAACGTTTGCTCTTTGGTTTGTTGTTCAGATTACTACTATGATAACAACATGAACATACTACCTTAATGGCTTCAGTTCATCCCATTTTATTGTGAAGGTGTCTGCTCCAGAAGGTAGATTGGCCCAAGTCTTTCACGAACAGGCTGTCTTGGCCTGACGTTCAACTCGACGTGAGTTGTGCAGGGATTTGCAATTTGTTTGGTGTGCCGGCAATAACTCACCTTCTCTTCACAAAGGACGCTGTGGGATGTTTAACGTGCAACAACCAATGCGAGCACATGGCACATCCATCCGAGGGACTTCGTGATGCAACAACCTGCCTGCAAAAGACAAATCTGAATCGAGGTGTTGAACCCGCACATGACAGCTCGAGGGCACGTCTGCTCCCTCTGCACAATGCGGTTGGACTCGGTTCTTCAGAAGGAGATGAATCAAATAACTTGAAACAAATGCCTGTAACACTGTACGTACTACTACTCAGAATTTAGAAGTGTACACTTCCTGTGTTGTACAACCAGTTTGTAATTCGTCCTCC
Source organism: Eptatretus atami (assembly GCA_035128595.1). NCBI lineage: Eukaryota > Metazoa > Chordata > Myxini > Myxiniformes > Myxinidae > Eptatretus > Eptatretus atami. Next base: position 2,192,156 of record CM068953.1, read on the forward strand.
AAAATGTGTCTGATGTGCAGTCCACAGTCATGAGGTTGTTCGACATCCTTGGACACTTGACCGGGTTAACATCAAAAGTGATTCCACCCAGCACGAACTTTATTCATTTGACAAACTAGTTGATCCGATGGACCAAATTTTCATTGGTCTTCACAGCCTTGTGGATACCTCCTTGCTGTACTGTTTGAGTATATTAGCTTGCCTTTCACCAAGCCCAGATGTGCTTGCGGCCAGCATGGGGATTATATGTTCGTTATTATCATCGCCATATGATATTACTCCTCTTATTGTTGTAAATATTATAAGTGTTAATTTATTTATTCTTTGTTGCAATGTTATTGTTTTTGTTATTGTTATATATTTTGTAATGAGAATGCCATGCCATGATAGAAGGATGTATTAATATTAAGCTGCTTTATATACCTTAACATAACATATTGTTACGAATTCTGGCCCGCCTGGCGTGCGATCGGCCACGTAACTCGAATCGCGACCGCGTCGTCCACCGGAACGGACAATTCTGTCGTGACCCTCCCGGAACAACGCCGGGAGCTAGTCACGGGTGGGTCTTTCGACCTCACCACAATCGTGCCAATTGGCCACCCGTGCAGGACAGGGTTGTTCGCCAAATTCGACCTACCTAAGTACCTGTGCGAGTAGTTAACCGGGCGATCGTACCTCGTCGCAGGCCGGCCTAGGACACGAACCGCTTAAGCGGTCTGTTCCGTGCTTCAGGGATAACCGAGTGGTGTTATCGCCGACCTCGACGGATGTGATTCTATTTACTCGGTGCTTACACCCGTCTACCAATTCCTTCCGTGATGCAAGTTGGCACTTTCAATGGGGAAAGAGACGACGAACGGGATACATTTCACACAAGGACATTTATTATAGCAAGCACATATATACAGTCATGCAATATACAGGCGACAAGCAAACAGAAAGCAATACCACCGACTATAATTATTAGTAATTTACAGGCACTTACACAGGTCTACTTATAGGGACACGGCGCCACAGCAGTCATACAAAAGCAAAGAAAAACCCTCTCATAGACAAGGGGGTAGACAGGGTTCGTAAACCTTTATGCCGTGGGCCGTGGGTGACCGAATAGGCCCGCGAGACCGTGCTGGTACCGCCCGTCGAGGGGCGACGGTCAGCGAGCCCTCTCCGGCACTCTCCTCTCGTGCGCGCCTCGACCCGGGACCACTGCTCGCAACCCTCACGACTTGGCGCCCAGAGGGAGAGACGAGCCTTCGACGATCCAGAGCCGACTTCGACGATCCAGAGCCCGACGATCCAACACGACGATCCAGAGCCCGAAGAGTCCAAACACGACGCCAGAGCCCGACGAATCCAAACACGACGTCCAGAGCCGACAAATCCAAACACGACGATCCAGAGCCGAGAGTCCAAACACGACGTCCAGACAGGAGAGAGAGAGAGAGAGAGAGAGAGAGAGAGAGAGAGAGAGAGAGAGAGAGAGAGAGAGAGAGAGAGAGAGAGAGAGAGAGAGAATCCAATACGATGATCCAGGCAGAGAGAGAGAGAGAAGAATCCAACACGATGATCCAGGCAGGAGAGAGAGAAAGAATCCAACACGATGATCCAGGCAGGAGAGAGGGAAAGAATCCAACACGATGATCCAGGCAGGAGAGAGAAGAATCCAACACGATGATCCAGGCAGGAGAGAGAGAGAGAGAATCCAACACGATGATCCAGGCAGGAGAGAGGAAGAATCCAACACGATGATCCTGGCAGGAGAGAGTCCAAGCCCGCGCGCGGTCCGCCCTATATAGCGCGGGGCTCCGCCCCTTCGCTCCACCCCCTTTTTGGCTCCGCCTCTCCTCTAGCCCTTTCGAGAAGCTCCTCGAAAAGGGGCGTTTCCTCCTCACGGCCACCTCACACCCCGTATCCACCAATCGCCAGCGAGCTCTCGCGGCCTCTCCCGTCAGCCCCGGCGCCGCAAAAAAGGCGGGAAAACTCGCGTGCCCTCGTAGGCCTTTCACGGGGCCTTCATTTGAAATCTTCGGACGGTCCAAAATAACGATAGAACAGAAAAACGGCTATCTCAAAGAGTCGCAGCCCGATGAATCACACGAATTCCCTTTAAACAACGGTGGGGAACTATCTGCACATAAACTTAGCGTCATAACTGATCTAAGGACCCTTTATGGTGCATTGCGAATTTCCACAGCCGTAACAATATGTTTAAAACATGGGAATGCTAACAGATTTTATTGGAGTATAGTCGAGTTTTAAAGGGTTTACAGGATATACACAGTATGAGGGGGTCTTGGGACTTTTTGGGTCCTCGGGAACTTTTGGGACTTTTTTCTGTCCTCGGGAACTTTTTGGGACTTTTGGGTCATCGGGAACTTTGTAGACTTTTACGTCCTCTGGGATCTTTGGGTCTTCAGGGACTTTTGGGTCCCCAAGGACTTTTGGTGTTTTCAAGGTCTTCACAATTCGAAGGGGTCTCAGCAGTCCAAAGGTTCAAAAGGTACATTCCAATTGTGCGTAATTAATGAATAGGTCAGGTCAGGTCAGGTATGGGAGCATGCACTGGAGCAGCGTGTCACTGTGTCCACTTTCCGCTGATACTCCAAGGGCCGACGTCTCGCCATCTCCCAGGCAGATGATTGGCCCATCCCCATCTCCTTGAGATGTTGATCAATCTGCTGCAACCACGAGGAACGTAGTTGGCCCATTGGCCTCCTCCACTCACGAGGCTCCCTCGCTGAGAAAATCTGGTGAGCAGGATCAGCGTCAGGAAAATGAGCCACGTGTCCATACAGCTGCAGCTGACGCTCACGGACTATGCAGGTAACAAATCTCATTTGAGTCTCTCCCAGAAACCGCTCGTTGAACACAAAGTCCGACCTGCGATAGCCAAGGATTCTCCGCAGAGACATTGTACTAAAGGAATTAAGTCTCCATCTCAGATTCCTAGTCAGAGTCAGTCTCACATCCATAGAGCAAGACTGGAAGCACCAAGGACCTGAAGACTCGAATTTCCTCCCCCACAGGTACCGGCAGCCCCACACCCCCATGATCCAGTGAATACATGGATCCCCAGGCCCGATCCAAACGTGGATTGACCTCTGGCTCACAGCCAGCAGAGACATGAATATCACTGCCAAGGTAAGTGAATCTCTCCCTTACCTCAACATCCTCGCCACAAACAGGTACAGACAGGATAGCAGCATCCAAGATGTCATTGAAAGCCTGGATCTTAGTTTTGACCCAGGAAACCCGTAATACCAGCGGCTCCGACTCCTCATTCAGCACCTCGAGGGCCCCCAAAAGGATATCCAGAGTCTCCACAAAGAATGATTGCATCATCTGCGAAATCAAGGACGGAGATCTTGACATTCCCAAACGATGCACCGCAGCTTGATCTCGCCGACATCCTCCCCAGAATCCAGTCCATACAAGTGCTGAAAAGTGCGGGGGCCAGTACACACCCCTGAGGAACTCCAGTAACAACTTGAAATTTGTTGGAGATTTTACCACCACATTTCACAGCACTCATTACTAGAGTATGGTTCAGACATCAGATTGGTCAGTTTTGTTGTCACTCAACAAAGATCAAGAATCCTCCAGAGGGCATTCCGATTGACTGGATTGAACTATTCACAGAGATCAACAAAGGCTGCAAGCAGTTCCTGCCGAAACTCTCACCTGCGTTCGGTGTGGACCCGAAGGGCAAGGATACGGTCAATTGTTGACCTCTGTGGTGTAAAGCCTGACAGCTGTGGGTGCTCGTGCTCAAGCAGATGGTGGCGAACCCTGTCAAGAATTATCTGAGCAAAGACCTTGCCCGGTACTGAGAGCAGCGTCACCCCTCGGTAGTTGTTGCGGTCCTGACGGTCACCCTTCCCTTTCCAGAGAGGGACAACAAGACCCCTCTTCCAGTCAGTTGGGATGATATTCCAGGCAGAGCACGTAACTGCATGAAATGACATGAGTACAGCATTTCCACCATTCTTGAGAAGTTCAGCATGGATGCCACAGATCCCAGGAGCTTTACCCAATTTCAACAGGTTCACCACAGCCTGTGTTTCTCCAAGCGAAGATGGACCACACCTGATTGGAGGTTGAGCAATAGGGATAGTAACACCCTTGACATCCAACTCAACAGCTGGTGGATCAGCCTGGTACAACTGCTCAAAGTAACCGGCCCAGCGGTCCTTCACGTCAGACTCCTCTGTCAAGAGCCTACCACCCTCTGCTCTACCTGCAGTACACCGAGGGACGGGCTTGGACGAATGCAATGCGCGAATTCCCCTGTAAGCAGGACGAGAATCACCTGACCACAGGTGATGCTCCACCCCCTCACAGATTCATCGCACATAGGCCTCATTGTCCACCCTTAGCGCACGCACAGTTTTACGCCTCAACTCCCTGAACAGCTCAGCTCTGCCATCAAGCCTGGCCCTGTGACTGGTGAATGATATCCACAGTTCCTTGAGAGACAGAATTCTTCTTCACCCTCCAGTGAGTTCCAAGACATCCACCGGCAACATCAAGGTTGGTGGTCTTGAAGGCACTCCACAACTCTTCAGGATTCCCCACAACACCTCGACCCCCCAAATCCTCACTCAGCCTTTTCACAAACTCCTTAGCTACCCTCTCATCCTTGAGATTGCCAACATCCAGCAGAGGCTGGGATGGTACCATTCTCCTGGAGTTAACCTGCAACTTCAGAGTTGCTACAACAAGCCTGTGGTCGATATTGAGGAACTGAGTACTCCGGTAGACCCTGCTGTTCTGGATCATCCTCCAGCCACCATCAACGGGCACATGGTCAATCTCCTTTGCTGCACCACCAGCATTGGAATACCAAGTCCAGCGATGAGCCTGTGGTGTTGTCACCATGAACCAGCCACCCTAAGTCCCTGACTTTTTGCAAAGTTAAGGAACTTACTGCTATTCAAGTTCACAGTTACAGACCCAGGGGGACTAACACACGTCTCATAACCATCCATATCAGTTCCAGTCGATGTATTGAAATCCCCCAAGACTAGAAGTGTATCTCACCTGGGGCACTGATCAACCACAGACTCGAGCGTGGCATAGAATGTGTTCTTCACGGTGAGATCACTCGCCTCAGTCGGAGCATATACAGAGACCAGGGAAACAACACCCAAGGACTGACGAATTATTTGTCTCATAATACTGTTACCGGCCGGGTCTCGGTCGCCAACCGACCGCTCTGAACGGAGCCGCAAGTCGAGTCGGCCCGACCGATCGCCCGGAAAAAAAAGAGAGAGATTCTCCACTCCACCCTCTCATCCGTGCCCTTGCCCCCCAATGGCAATTCCTCACCACCCAACTGCATGACTCCTCGGCCTAAGTCGATTTGCAACCACCGGCGGTCAGCACATCCAACCCTATAGACATGGGTCGCACACCTTCGCCACCCAAACCTCTATTTTTCTTTGAACAGTGCCCAATTTAAAGGTCACAAAACCAGCCCTATGATGGGGGCCGTTGCCCCGGTAGCTAGCTGCAAACTATGATTTTGCAGATGGTGGATCTCATCCCCCCTCCACCTTGAATTATGGACCACAGGGCTGATGATCGTGGCGCTTGCTCTGTGTCCACAACAGCATCTACCCTATGCCGGCAACTTTGACCGAATTGTCAAACTACCATTGCCAATTTGGCCACAATTGATGACCTGTCGCAGCTCTGAGGGCTCTTCTCCATCTGGGTCTGTCGAACACGGCCCGTATGTTCGGCACTTTCTAGTTTCCCTGGGACTGTGGGGGGTGATGTTTGGGCCCGGCTATTCCGGTCTGCCCGGGGCGGAGTTGGTGATCTGGGGGGCCGTGGCTCTTCCCTGCGCGGGGCTTTACAATGCCACTGCAGGTGGCCCTCCTTGCCACAGTTAAAACACTTTGCCTGGTAAGGTGTGCGCCTCCGGTACTCTGAATATACCCCTCTCGTTCCGAATTGGAGTACCCCTGATGGCCCATCCCCCGCCCTCCTGGGCCCGACCGCTTCGGCCCAGATCTCAGCTACTGACGGTCGATCATGCCCTGGACCATCTTCTCCAACTGTGCCTGGTCGCCAAGGGTATCCCGGCTCCCAGCGCACCGTTGTTCATGGGGCCCACCTGCCGGATTGCCACTGCATGTCGCCCAGCCCCTCCAGCCGGCAACCTTGATGCCTCCCAACGGGCTGCAGTGTCAGCCGCCTTCTGGAGGTTCTCCGGGCGCCATGTGGTCAGTATTGACGCGATATCGGTGCCCGTAAGCGCCCGGACAAAATGGTCCAGGGCGAGCTCCTCCCGGTATCCGGCGCCATATTCGCGTGTGCGATCCCACCGCGCGGCGAATATCGTGCGCCAATTCCCCCATCGTCTCATGGGGTGTCGTTTGCGCCCACTGAGCTGAGCCTTAACAAGCTCGCTCTGCTGTTCCATACCAAACCGTATTTAGGGCCGAATAGAGGTCTGCCAGTGTTGCCTCTTCCAAGGGTATCGTGGTCAAGACCTCGGATGCCACACCGCGCAGTGCCGCCGTGAGCTGTGCCATGCCCTGCACCTGGTCCCAGCCGTTGCCTCTGGCCACGAGTGAAACTGGGCAAATACGCCCTCAGGTCCGTCTTCCCATCATACGGAGGCAGTGGCCCTTCTGGCCTTTCGGGGTCCGAACCCCACCTCCCAGTCCCTGAGGGACACATGGAGGGACGGACCCCCAGATTCCAATGGTGCCCTACCCCCGCAGAGCCCGAGCCATTCGCCCGGGAGTTTACTACCCCGTCTGCGTCGGTGCACACTCCGCACCGTCCTGCTTACTCCCCCATGCCATCAGACTCGCATTCTGCATACTCGCAGGAACAGTCATACTGGGGGCCCGCATTAGGCCAAGAGACCCGTGGCCTCTGCCCTCCCAAACTCGGCATGCACACCCCGCGTTGTGCAACCCCCTTACCTCGTTCAGTGACACCGGCCCACCTGGTTACGATCTGCCTCGAGGGAGCGTATTCTCTCCCCCTGTTCCATAAGGAGGCCATCCTGCCTCTTACACCGGGTCTCAACACAGTCCACCAACTCTACCTTCATATCCTCTACCTTCCCGTCCATTCGTGCTTGCACGTCTTTTGCTTTTTCCAAGTCGTCCTTAACCTTCTCTACTCCCCTTGAGTCTCTACCAATCCACCTTTACCAATTAACTTCTTCTTCTGTCTCTTTTATATGTCTGTCCAGTCACATCCCATTCCCTGCGTCTCTATCTCGGCCTTCCGTCCCATCTCTTTAACCATTTCAGTCATCTCTTCGTGTCTCGTTTTGCACTCTTTTTTTACGGCCTCCAATTCCTTCTTTGTTTCCGCCTTAGTTGGTCTTGTCCTTCCTTTACCTTTTTCATCCCTTGTCCTAACTTGTCTACCTCCTGTCCCACGTTATTATTTCACCTGTCACATCCTTCTTACCCACCTCCATCACGGACCACACACCTTTTACACTCCTTTCAACTCTTTCACCTCCCCTCGTATCATGCCGATCTCCTTTGCCATTTTGCCTTTTGCTTCCCAATTCTTTCTTTAGTGCCCTTGCCCAGCCTGGATATCCAGCCCATGCTCTGCATCTCACCCCGCAGCGTTTGCACATTCTCATCCATTTTTGCCAGCAATATTCCTAATAGCTGGCCCATGTCAGGTGGCCGGTGGCAGTCGCTTCGCCATTATCGGCGCGGATCCGCCGGGGACTGAGGAGGGATTTTGACGGAGGAGGGGAGGGGGGGTGTCATACACCGCGGCCCCGCCGCTGCGCCCATTGCGGACTCTGCATTTATTTGCGGGAATAGTCACCTGCATAATGGGAGTGTTCTGCATGGTCATTTCGTCCTGAGCCATAGATTCTAACATTTCCAAATCCATTCCTAATCCCTCCTGCCCCTGCTCGCCTTGGCTGAACATTTTACGTGCTGGGAATAATTATAACGCTCGTAATTTGGGGACACGGGGGGGGGGGGTTTGCTCCGTATACCCCTGATCCGACTCCGTGAATTTTGCTACGGAGGCGGAGGGGGCCGAATCGCACTCCTGACAACCAATTGTTACCGGCCGGGTGTCGGTCGCCAACCGACCGCTCTGAACGGAGCCGCAAGTCGAGTCGGCCCGACCGATCGCCCGGAATATAGATCGCCGCCGGATAACTCCGAGCGACGGGTCCTTGTACAAGAACCGAAATACGCCAATCGGCAGATCACTGGGGTAGGGTCGATTGCCAATCTTCAATGTACCTAAATACCCACGTGATCCAACTACCGGGGTATTCCACCCTCGACGGTACTCGTACGGAACAAACCGCCGAGGCGAGCTTGTCCGTGTGCGATTCCGAGCGGCGTAATCGCCGAGAACCGTCGGTCCAAATGTCCCCTATTCGGCAAACCAAGCTTTCTAACTCCCACACACTAAATGTTCAGTCAATGAGGGAATGGACGCAACGAGCAGGTTTACATTCACACAAGGACATTTATTATAATGAAACACGTATGCAATTAAATAAGGCAAAACACGTATGCAATTATACAAGCAACAAAAGCACGACAAAAGAACTACAACCGTCTACTTATTATGTACAGTCATTTACACTTAACAGCAGTTCCTACTTATTAGACGGGCCCACGGACACACGTATGCACACACACACACACACAACACACACACACACACGCACACACACGAAACGGTGGCTGAGGCCTTTAATCACGAGCTCACCTCGGAGGACAGGTGAGCTGAAACTCAGAGCTTGACTCGAACCTTTCCACCTCGTTGGTCTTCAACTTGTCCGGACCCGGGCTTCAGCGAGAGTGAGCTGGATCCAATCGCCGCGATCCTTCCCGAGCTCCCGCGAATCCTCCCGCGCTTCTCAACACGTGCCGGTGAGACGAGGCGCCGATCCTTCCTGTCGATCGTCGCTTCCCCGAGGATCCAACTCCAAGAAGAGGCCGATGCGTCGCACCAAGCCGGGAAACAAAATGGAGAACGAAAGCTCCACAACCAAGAAGAAGAGGAAGAAAGGAAAAGAGGAAGAAGCCTCCACTCGCAGCTCGAGCCGAACAACCGGCTCAAGTTCCTTCCAAAACAAAGCAGCAGCCGAAGCTCACTAAGCCAGCCGAAGCAAAAAGCTTACTCCTCCCACGGGACTCAGCACACGAACTCTGCACACGGGACTTAGAACGGGACTCTTCACGAACTCTGCCACGGGACTTTCACGAACTCAGCCCACGAACTCAGCCCTACCACGGGACTCCCACGAACTCAGCCCACGAACTCACCTACCACGGACGCCCACGAACTCAGCCCTACCACGGGACTCCCACGAACTCAGCCCACGAACTCTTTACACGGGACTTTCACGAACTCTTTTTCGAACAAAGAAAAGATGTCCTCTTTATCCT
>CM068953.1:2201596-2231027 GCA_035128595.1 Eptatretus atami
TATAGATCGCCGCCCGGATAACTCCGAGCGACGGGTCCTTGTACAAGAACCGAAATACGCCAATCGGCAGATCACGTGGGGTAGGATCGATTGCCAATCTTCAATGTACCTAAATACCACACGTGATCCAACTACCGGGGTATTCCACCCTCGACGGAACTCGTACGGTACAAACCGCCGAGGCGAGCTTGTCGCGTGCGCGATTCCGAGCGGCGTAATCGCCGAGAACCGTCGGTCCAAATGTCCCCCTATTACGGCAAACCAACGGCTTTCTAACTCCCAACACACGAAATGTTCAGTCAATGAGGGAATGGACGCAACGAGCAGGTTTAAATTCACACAAGGACATTTATTATAATGAAACACGTATGCAATTAAATAAGGCAAAACACGGATGCAATTATACAAGCAACAAAAGCACGACAAAAGAACTACAACCGTCTACTTATTATGTACAGTCATTTACACTTAACAGCATTCTACTTATTAGACGGGCCCACGGACACACGTATGCACACACACACACACACACACCAACACACACACACACACACACACACACACACACACACACACACACAAGAAACGGTGGCTGAGGCCTTTACTTTAATCACGAGCTCCAGCTCGGAGGACAGGTGAGCTGAAACTCAGAGCTTGACTCGAACCTTTCCACCTCTGTGGTCTTCAACTTGTCCGGACCCGGGCTCCAGCGAGAGCGAGCTGGATCCAATCGCCGCGATCCTTCCCGAGCTCCCGCGAATCTCCCGCATTTCTCAACACGTGCCGGTGAGACGAGGCGCCGATCCTTCCTGTCGATCGTCGCTTCCCACGAGGATCCAACTCCAAGAAGAGGCCGATGCGTCGCACCAAGCCGGGAAACAAAATGGAGAACGAAAAGCTCCACGAACCAAAAAGAAGAGGAAGAAGCCTCCACTCGCAGCTCGAGCCGAACAACCGGCTCAAGTTCCTTCCAAAACAAAGCAGCAGCCGAAGCTCACTGAGCCAGCCGAAGCAAAAAGCTTACTCCTCCCACGGGACTCAGCACACGAACTCTGCACACGGGACTCAGAACGGGACTCTTCACGAACTCTGCCACGGGACTTTCACGAACTCAGCCCACGAACTCAGCCCTACCACGGGACTCCCACGAACTCAGCCCACGAACTCAGCCCTACCATAGGACTCCACGAACTCAGCCCACGAACTCTTTACACGGGACTTTCACGAACTCTTTTTCGAACAAGAAAAGATGTCCTCTTTATCCTTTGCACCCCCCTCCCCGCACCCGCGGTGACTCATGCCTCGTGATCCACCCCCGCTCAACCACGGGTGGGAGGGAGTTGTTGACGTCACCGCAGGGTTCTTCTTCCTCTTCGCAGAAGAGGGGGTGGACTTCTCCATTGTTCGCTCCCTAACTATTAAATCGATCCGCAGCGCATCTAATCGATTTCAAAACATTTAAACAATGGAAGGTGAGCTATCTAGGGAACATGCACTTATCGACATAGCTAACTAAGGGAACCTGTATGTTGTGTGCAATTGAATTCCAAATTCGTAACACTACCCCTCCCCTTTTTACAGACTCGTCCCGAGTCGTCAAATTTTCGTGTGACCAGCATGTGTAAGTTTCCCCTAGTACGTTCTACTTCGGATCCCTGAGTGCGACATTTCTTAAAACGTGTCCCAAAATAAATAACCTAATGCGCTGCGTAACTAACTAAACAAACTCTCACAGACTCATTCGGACAACTTAACTAAAATTGCGGCGCTAAAACAAACATGCAGGCGGGGGTTCACGTATTTACAATTTTCACTCAACTTAACCTTAACTTATAAATTTACACTAAACCATGGCCCAGGACTTGTAATCTGTGAAAGGGGAAAGGCAAAAGTCGTTGCAAAGTCTTTGGTGCAGGGGAATGGATGGAGATGGTCGCAAAACACAAAAAAAATGGACTGGATGCACAGGCTGCCTGCAGGGCAGTCTTCACAAAACTGGATGGTCCTGGCCGCATGGTGATGGATGGACACAGGGGAAAACGCAAACAAGGGCTAGCAGGCATGGGGTCATGGCAGAGGCAGACAACTAGGCATGGCAAGGTAAGCCCATGCAGAACAGGCAGCTGCAGCACAACAGGCCGGCAGGTGAAGCTGGCCGGCCTCTGGTGTGGTTCCATCATGTCTGGAGGGAGTGCGGTGGTGCCGGCCGCTCTGAAGGCGGCTCGGACCTAGCTACTGTCTCCCCCACTCTATCGCCTTTGCCTGTCTCTGTCCATACCCACTCCATTAATTTGCCACACAACACAACAAAATTTAGCCCCTCTTTATTTTATTTCCCTTTTATAATTGTTCCCTAACCTCCTTTATTGTCTTTGTCCGGCTAGCCTATCATGTCCACCTAGCCTACTCCCAACCCCTACGTTCCCTCTCTGGAGGGGAATAGGGAGAGACTAGCGTCCTGTCTCGAGGCCCAATGAAGCCTCAGAATGGCCTCCTCAGAGTTCAGCGATCTACCAAGGTGAGTCCAGCGGCCTACAACGAGCGAAGGGATGGATGGTACGAAGGGGTACATCTCCTATCTACCCTAACATTCATTAACCTGAAACTACCCCGGGGCTTTCAAAAAACGCCTCACACTTTAAAACTATCGTTCTAAAAACCATGATTCCCGTCGCCTGTGTTGGTGTCCATTATAAATTTGGGCTTGCCTTCAAATTTTCATACGTGCCCTCGCACAATTTCCTGGCTGGGCAGCGTGGCTCAACTGGCAGGAACTCCCCTCTGCCGAACTTTAACCATGGCACCCCAGGCCGCAGGCTGCCTCCGAGCCTAGCTGCTCCCTATAAACGCGGGGGGTTGCCCTCTCTGGCATTGCCCCCTCCGATGCCCACGTGGCGTGTTGATGCCCCGGGTCCCTTTCCGAGGGTCGCCGTGCCCACTACACTGCCCCCATGGCATTCTGGCGCTACGGGTCCCGTTTCCGACGGGTCGCCCGTGCCCACTACTCTATCCCGGCCCCTCTTGGGCCCTTGGCCTACTCTGGCCGACTAGTCGGTGCCGGGGTGCCCACTAAACAAAACTCACCTTTCCACAGCCAGCGCTCCCAGCCGGTCCATGAATCTTTGCACCCCTCCAAACGGGTTTCGTGCCTTCTCTCGACACAACAACAAAACGACCTCCTGTTAGTAAATTTGAATAACCTCTAGCTAACATTAAACTGACCCCGGGTCACTTGGGTGGGAATCACTCCCTCCCCCAACCAGTCATTCGCACCATGCATACCACATTCGCTCCACTCGCACACTTGGGCCCACTGTCCTACACTCATTCCTCACACACTTTCCATTTCGCAACTCACACCAACACTCCACACTGCCATCCTTCTAACTAAATCCCCTGACTAACTCGTGCTCCCTCGTCATCCCTTAAACTCATGCACGTTCCATTTACTTCCGTAGCTAAGCTACGTCTCCACTACACATTCCAGTCTGTCCGTGTCTCCAAAAATCCAAAAATTCCATTTCCTAAATCTAAACTAAAATCCTCTAACTAATCCATTCCACGGGCTCCATGAGGTACAACCCATGTCCCCATGAAGCCGGTCTCACTAACTCTAACCCATCCCCCTAACTAGTACTTCCTGTGCCCCAAAACAAGGGGGTCTTCCACCCTTGCCTGGGAATCCTGTTCATGCAGCAAGGCTCTGCGAGCCTTGCGCCTCTGCGGGAGCGGTAGTTCAGCTCTGGCTACTCCGGAAAGACTTAACCATGAGGGCGTAAGGTCGCCCTTGTAGGGTCTCAGGCGGTCCGCGTGGACGATCCGGGGGAGGGCTCGTGGTCCCATTTTAATTTAAGGACCACGTCACTGATTTGCGCCAGGACGACCCCGGGCCCTGCCAGGGCGAGGTGAGTTTCGGGCATCTGCCCTTCCTCCTCGGGGGTTGAAGAACCAAATCTCGCCCCGGGGAGTACTCACTCACCTGGCTCCGGTGGTCGTACTGCGCTTCATCCTCATACCCGCTGTTGAGCTGGCGCGGAGCGAAGGCATGGACTCTTTCATGCCTTTCTCCAACCGACGGGCATAGCCCTCCCCTGGGGGTCTGTCGGGACGCTCAGGCGTTGGACCGCACAGCAAATCGACGGGGGCTCGCAGCTCCCGTCCATACATGAGCAGCGCCGGACTACAGGCGGTGGCCCCATGTTGGGACGCGCGATAGGCCATCAGGAGATACGGGAGATGTTCGTCCCAGTCCTCCTGATTATCGGCGGTGAAGAGGGCAATTGTTGGATAAGGGTCCTTATTGAACCTCTCCACCATACCGTCAGACTGTGGTCTCAGGGCGTTGTCCGGGTTTTGCGAATTTCTAGGAGCCTGCACACCTCTTTTAGCAATTTGCTCTCAAATTTCGCCCCTGATCAGTGTGCAGCTCCTCCGGAATCCATACCGACATACAAATCCTTCTACGAAGGCCTTTGCCACGACCCCGGCTTCCTGGTTGGGAAGGGCAAAGGCCTCCGGCCACTTGGTGAAATAGTCCATCATCACGAGGATGTATCGATTACCTTGGCGAGTGGGGGCAGTGGTCCCAAAATGTCCATGGCCACTCGCTCAAGGGGGCCCCAACCTGATGTAGTTGAGTGGGGCCCTCATCCTCCGTGCCGGTCCCTTTTTGGCAGTAACAGGCGTCGCATGCTCGACACCAGTCCTGTACATCGCGCCCTATGTTGACCCAATAGAATCGCCGGCAGACCCGAGATATTTGTTTGGTTCTGCCCAAATGGCCGCCGGCGCGGGTACCATGCACCTGTTTAAAAATTTGGGTCTTAAACCCATCAGGGACTATCACCAGCCAAGAAGTCCTCTCTGAGGGAATCTCCACCCACTTGCGATACAAGATGTTGTCCCTCATTTCTAGGTTCTTCCACTGAGCCAGTACGCCTTTGTTCGCGCCCGCGAATGGGGTGATCTCGTCCCACTGGGCCTCTTGTTTTCTTGGACCCACTTGTACACGGGCTATCCGGGTCTTCCGCTGGGCCGTGCTCCACGCCAAACCGCCAAATTCCTCCCTGCGGTTAGTGGCAAACGAAAAAGGAAGGGAGGAAGGGGAAAAAGAAAGCGGAGGGGAGGGGAAAAAGCGGAAACAAAAACAGGGAGGGAAAAAAGAGGGAAAGGGGGAAGGAAGGAAAGGGAAGAGAAAAAAAGGGGGGGAGGGAAAAAAAGGGGGGGGGGGGAAGGGAGGGAAAATAAGGGGAGAGAAAGGTAAGGGGAGGGGAGGAAAGGAGGAAAGAAAGACGAAAAAAGAAGGGAAGAAAGGAAAAAGAAAGGGAGAGAAGGGGGAAAACAAGCAAGCAAGGGGGGAGAGGAGGGGGGAGGGGAAAGGGGGGGAAAGGAGAGAGAAGGAAAGCAACCGGAAAGGTGGTGGAGAAGCGAACGGGAAGGAGGGGGGGAGAGAAAAAAAAAAAGAAAGGGGGAGGAAAGGGAAGAGGGGGGGGGGGGAAGGAAGAAAAAAAAAGAGAAAGGGGGCAAGGGAGGGGGAGGGGGGGTAAGGGGGAGAAAAAAAAAAAGAAAGAGGAGGGATGGAGGAAAAAGGCGGGAAGGGAAGGGGGGAAGGGTTGGGCCTACCACCCGGGCCGCACGGCTGGGATTTCTGGGAGGTATCCGCCAATTGGTCCTCTCCTCATGCCTCGTGCAATATTTGCAGTTTTCTCCCAGATAGGGGCGTCGGGAGAGCGCATCGGCGTTCCCATGAGCCTTACCGGCTCTATGGGCCACACTGAAATCGTACTGCTGCAACTTCTCCAACCACCTTGCAATTTGGCCTCCGGCTCCTTGAACCGTAAGAGCTATTGCAAGGAGGAATGGTCAGTTCGAACCAATAATTTCCTCCCGTACAAGTACGGATGGAAATGGCTCACGGCAGACAGCATAGCCAATAGCTCCTTGCGAGTAACGCAATAATTTCGTTTGGGCCTACTCATGGCCCGACTGTAATACGCGATCACTCTTTCCACGCCCCTCTGTGTCTGAGACAAGACTGCCCCCAATCCTTCCTGGCTTGCATCCGTGTCCAGGTATACATCCCGTCATCAGCGGGGTACGCTAAAACGGGTGTGGATGTCAAACACCCCTTTAATTGGAGGAAGGCCTGATGGCATTCCCCTGTCCAATTAAATCTCAACCCCTTCTCCGTTAACCAGTGAAGGGGCCTGGCTATCTCCGCAAAGTTTGCCACAAAGCGCCGGTAGTAGGAGCAAAGACCCAAAAACCCCGCACCTGTTTAACGTTTGTAGGTACGGGCCACTCCTCTACCGCTGTAATTTTCCCTGGGTCGGTTTTCACCCCCTCGCGGCCTATCACATGTCCGAGATAGGCCACCTCTGTCGCGAACAAAGTACATTTCTCTGGGCTCAATTTCAGCCCTGCCTGCCTGAGGCGCCCAAACACCTGGTCCAAATTGGCTATTGCCTGGGGAAATGTTTTAGCGTGTACCAGGACGTCATCCAGGTACACCAGCATGATTGCCATGGCATGCCGCCTAGCACACGCTCCATCAATCTCTCAAAGGTGGCGGGGGCATTGCACAGACCGAACGGCATTACAGTGAACTGATACAGTCCCTTCCCTGTAGAAAATGCCATTTACTCCTTCCCAGTCTTGTCCATCTCCACCTGCCAATACCCACTCTTAAGTCCAAAGTTGAGAACCATTTGGAGCCTGAAACGGCGTCGAGGGTATCGTCAATTCTAGCAGGGGATAGGAGTCTTTGAGTGTCACGTTGTTAAGCTGGCGATAGTCCACGCAGAAACGCGTGGTCCCATCCTTCTTTTTGACCAGCACAACCGGTGACATCCAAGGACTTCCCGAGGGCTCAATGACACCTGCATTGAGCATCTTTTCTACCTGTTCATCAGCCTCCACTCTCTTACTCCATGGGAACCGTCGAGCAGGCTGACGGACAGGCCGGGCCCCATCGGTGTGGATCTGGTGTTTCACCAGGCCCGTACGTCCAATATCCTCGGGTGACAAGAGATTCCTATATGTCGGTCGACCAGTTTGTGCAAGGCCTCCCGCTGGGCATCCTCCAAATCTACACTACTCCGATTTACCATCTCGCAAATGGGATCGGGCCAATTCCTAGCAGACTCTGGAGACTCCCTCCGGGGCCGGTCCGGCTCGATGTTATCGTCCCTCAGCACTGCGACTTCCACCACTGGGGTGCAATCTGCCACCTTCGTGCCCCGTTTAATAGTGCGTGGTTCCGTGCTAACATTTATTACCCGGACGGGCACGATAGGCCGTCGGTGTTTACTAGGGTGCGGCCCACGACTAAACCCGGGGTTGATTGCCCCGCCAGTAGTTTGGCCAGGCCGCAGGAGCCCTGCCAGGTTGGGTGTGCCCGCCACCGGGCCGGGACCACTGCCTCGGCACCCGGGGAATGACCACGGAGTCGGGAGCCTCCAGCTCCACCCTCTCATCCGTGCCCTTGCCCCCCAATGGCAATTCCTCACCACCCAACTGCATGACTCCTCGGCCTAAGTCGATTTGCAACCACCGGCGGTCAGCACATCCAACCCTATTAGACATGGGTCGCACACCTTCGCCACCCAAACCTCTATTTTTCTTTGAACAGTGCCCAATTTAAAGGTCACAAAACCACGCCCTATGATGGGGGCCGTTGCCCCGGTAGCTAGCTGCAAACTGATTTTGCAGATGGTGGATCTCATCCCACCCGTCCACACTTGAATTATGGACCACAGGGCTGATGATCGTGGCGCTTGCTCCTGTGTCCACAACAGCATCTACCCCTATGCCGGCAACTTTGCACCGAATTGTCAAACTACCATTGCCAATTTGGCCACAATTGATGACCTGTCGCAGCTCTGAGGGCTCTTCTCCATCTGGGTCTGTCGAACACGGCCCCGTATGTTCGGCACTTTCTAGTTTCCCTGGGACTGGTGGGGGGGTGATGTTTGGGCCCGGCTATTCCGGTCTGCCCGGGGCGGAGTTGGTGATCTGGGGGCCGTGGCTCTTCCCTGCGCGGGGCTTTACAATGCCACTGCAGGTGGCCTCCTTGCCACAGTTAAAACACTTTGCCTGGTAAGGTGTGCGCCTCCGGTACTCTGAATTATACCCCCTCTCGTTCCGAATTGGAGTACCCCTGATGGCCCATCCCCCGCCCTCCTGGGCCCGACCGCTTCGGCCCAGATCTCAGCTACTGACGGTCGATCATGCCCTGGACCATCTTCTCCAACTGTGCCTGGTCGCCAAGGGTATCCCGGCTCCCAGCGCACCGTTGTTCATGGGGCCACCTGCCGGATTGCCACTGCATGTCGCCCAGCCCTCCAGCCGGCAACCTTGATGCCTCCCAACGGGCTGCAGTGTCAGCCGCCTTCTGGAGGTTCTCCGGGCGCCATGTGGTCAGTATTGACGCGATATCGGTGCCCGTAAGCGCCCGGACAAAATGGTCCAGGGCGAGCTCCTCCCGGTACTCCGGCGCCATATTCGCGTGTGCGATCCCCACCGCGCGCGAATATCGTGCGCCAATTCCCCCATCGTCTCATGGGGGTGTCGTTTGCGCCACTGAGCTGAGCCTTAACAAGCTCGCTCTGCTGTTCCATACCAAACCGTTTATTTAGGGCCGAATAGAGGTCTGCCAGTGTTGCCTCTTCCAAGGGTATCGTGGTCAAGACCTCGGATGCCACACGCGCAGTGCCGCCGTGAGCTGTGCCATGCCCTGCACCTGGTCCCAGCCGTTGCCTCTGGCCACGCAGTGAAACTGGGCCAAATACGCCCTCAGGTCCGTCTTCCTCATACGGAGGCAGTGGCACCTTCTGGCCTTTCGGGGTCCGAACCCCACCTCCCAGTCCCTGAGGGACACATGGAGGGACGGACCCCCCAGATTCCAATGGTGCCCTACCCCCGCAGAGCCCGAGCCATTCGCCCGGGGAGTTTACTACCCCGTCTGCGTCGGTGCACACTCCGCACCGTCCTGCTTACTCCCCCTGCCATCAGACTCGCATTCTGCATACTCGCAGGAACAGTCATACTGGGGGCCCGCATTAGGCCAAGAACCCCGTGGCCTCTGCCCTCCCAAACTCGGCATGCACACCCCCGGTTGTGCAACCCCCTTACCTCGTTCAGTGACACCGGCCCCACCTGGTTACGATCTGCCTCGAGGGAGCGTATTCTCTCCCCTGTTCCATAAGGAGGCCATCCTGCCTCTTACACCGGGTCTCAACACAGTCCACCAACTCTACCTTCATATCCTCTACCTTCCCGTCCATTCGTGCTTGCACGTCTTTTGCTTTTTCCAAGTCGTCCTTAACCTTCTCTACCTCCCCTTGAGTCTCTACCAATCCACCTTTTACCAATTTAACTTCTTCTTCTGTCTCTTTTATATGTCTGTCCAGTCACACTCCCATTCCCTGCGTCTCTATCTCGGCCTTCCGTCCCATCTCTTTAACCATTTCAGTCATCTCTTCGTGTCTCGTTTTGCACTCTTTTTTTACGCGCCTCCAATTCCTTCTTTGTTTTCCGCCTTAGTTGGTCTTGTCCTTCCTTTACCTTTTTCATCCCTTGTCCTAACTTGTCTACCTCCTGTCCAACCGTTATTATTTCACCTGTCACATCCTTCTTACCCACCTCCATCACGGACCACACACCTTTTACACTCCCTTTCAACTCTTTCACCTCCCCTCGTATCATGCCGATCTCCTTTGCCATTTTGCCTTTGCTTCCTCCAATTCTTTCTTTAGTGCCCTTGCCCAGCCTGGATATCCAGCCCATGCTCTGCATCTCACCCCGCAGCGTTTGCACATTCTCATCCATTTTTGCCAGCAATATTCCTAATAGCTGGCCCATGTCAGGTGGCCGGTGGCAGTCGCTTCGCCATTATCGGGCGCGGATCCGCCGGGGACTGAGGAGGGATTTTGACGGAGGAGGGGAGGGGGGGTGTCATACACCGCGGCCCCGCCGCTGCGCCCATTGCGGACTCTGCATTTATTTGCGGGAATAGTCAACCTGCATAATGGGAGTGTCCTGCATGGTCATTTCGTCCTGAGCCATAGATTCTAACATTTCCAAATCCATTCCTAATCCCTCCTGCCCTGCTCGCCTTGGCTGAACATTTTACGTGCTGGGAATAATTTATAACGCTCGTAATTTGGGGACACGGGGGGGGGGGGGTTTGCTCCGTATACCCCTGATCCGACTCCGTGAATTTTGCTACGGAGGCGGAGGGGGCCGAATCGCACTCCTGACAACCAATTGTTACCGGCCGGGTGTCGGTCGCCAACCGACCGCTCTGAACGGAGCCGCAAGTCGAGTCGGCCCGACCGATCGCCCGGAATATAGATCGCCGCCCGGATAACTCCGAGCGACGGGTCCTTGTACAAGAACCGAAATAGCCAATCGGCAGATCACGTGGGGTAGGGTCGATGCCAATCTTCAATGTACCTAAATACCCACGTGATCCAACTACCGGGGTATTCCACCCTCGACGGTACTCGTACGGACAACCGCCGAGGCGAGCTTGTCCGTGTGCGATTCCGAGCGGCGTAATCGCCGAGAACCGTCGGTCCAAATGTCCCCCTATTACGGCAAACCAACGGCTTTCTAACTCCACAACCACTAAATGTTCAGTCAATGAGGGAATGGACGCAACGAGCAGGTTTACATTCACACAAGGACATTTATTATAATGAAACACGTATGCAATTAAATAAGGCAAAACACGTATGCAATTATACAAGCAACAAAAGCACGACAAAAGAACTACAACCGTCTACTTATTATGTACAGTCATTTACACTTAACAGCAGTTCCTACTTATTAGACGGGCCCACGGACACACGTATGCCACCAACACACACACACACACACCACACACACGCACACACACGAAACGGTGGCTGAGGCCTTTAATCACGAGCTCCAGCTCGGAGGACAGGTGAGCTGAAACTCAGAGCTTGACTCGAACCTTCCACCTCGTGTGGTCTTCAACTTGTCCGGACCCGGGCTTCAGCGAGAGTGAGCTGGATCCAATCGCCGGATCCTTCCCGAGCTCCGCGCGAATCCTCCGGCTTCTCAACACGTGCCGGTGAGACGAGGCGCCGATCCTTCCTGTCGATCGTCGCTTCCCCGAGGATCCAACTCCAAGAAGAGGCCGATGCGTCGCACCAAGCCGGGAAACAAAATGGAGAACGAAAAGCTCCACAAACCAAGAAGAAGAGGAAGAAAGGAAAAGAGGAAGAAGCCTCCACTCGCAGCTCGAGCCGAACAACCGGCTCAAGTTCCTTCCAAAACAAAGCAGCAGCCGAAGCTCACTAAGCCAGCCGAAGCAAAAAGCTTACTCCTCCCACGGGACTCAGCACACGAACTCTGCACACGGGACTTAGAACGGGACTCTTCACGAACTCTGCCACGGGACTTTCACGAACTCAGCCCACGAACTCAGCCCTACCACGGGACTCCCACGAACTCAGCCCACGAACTCAACCCTACCACGGGACTCCCACGAACTCAGCCCACGAACTCAGCCTACCACGGGACTCCCACGAACTCAGCCCACGAACTCTTTACACGGGACTTTCACGAACTCTTTTTCGAACAAAGAAAAGATGTCCTCTTTATCCTTTGCACCCCTCCCCCGCACCCGGCATGACTCATGCCCTCGTGATCCACCCCCGCTCAACCAGGGGTGGGAGGGAGTTGACGTCACCGCAGGGTTCTTCTTCCTCTTCGCAGAAGAGGGGGTGACGTCTCCATTGTTCGCTCCCTAACTATTAAATCGATCCGCAGCGCATCTAATCGATTTCAAAACATTTAAACAATGGAAGGTGAGCTATCTAGGGAACATGCACTTATCGACATAGCTGACTAAGGGAACCTGTATGTTGTGTGCAATTGAATTCCAAATTCGTAACAATACGTTTGTTGACCGGTGTTACCTCAATTACCATTTTAGTCAGCTTATTGGACACAGCTACCGCAACTCCTTGGGCATGATAACTATCAGAGCGACTAGACCAACAGTCAGTGTAACCACCCACCATGATCTCGCCACTATCCGGTCTCCAAACCTCAGAGAGTGCTACAATACCGATGTCCAAACGCTTGAGCTCAGATGATAACAGAAAGAGGTGATCATCCTCTGTTAGGGATAGGCCATTCCAGGCACCCATCTAAAGGGACCGCCTCAGGTTAAACCAAGTAGACCGTCGTCTGGTTGACGACACCTCAGCACCCCCTAACGCACTACTACAATCTGACCCAGGAAGGTTACCCCGTAGTTTTCCTCCTATCATGAAATACTGGGGATCCCGTAGGCTTTGCCCCAATCCCGTCATCCAGTGAGTTGCTCTGCGGAGGGTCGTTGCACGGGAGGTACTCCCACAGAGTGGGTTTTAAGATTGTTTTGCGGAGTGAAGGGTTTTCCGGGGGCCGGTGGCAATCCTGCCACCAGCTCCGAAAAAAATAATAATAAGGTAATCCAACTGCAGGAGGACGTCCTCAGACACAGTTTGGCATCAGATGTGGAAGGCCACTGGCTTACAAGGAGTTCCAACGCCCTTTAGCAAGTGTTTTTTTTAATTCTACTGGGTGTCCATATTCATACACCTTCTTCGCCAGGAAACCCGGTGGGGGAGACGGTTTAGTCGCCGACAACCCGACCATGAGCTCATAAATAAGCCATTGTTTGACCACATCTGTATTTGTTGAATTGTCTTTGTTTTAGAAGTGTTCCGAAGAACTTTCAAATGACACGTGGCCATGAGATAGTTTACACCTGCAAGAAGTGCCGGGAGAACTTGGTCATATTTCACAGGCTTCCAAAATCCTGTCACTGATTTTCGTCATAGTGACACTGGAGGATAGATTACATTTAGCAGGTGTTTCTGGCAAATATGCAGGCATCCCAGTTGACAGCCACTGTTGAACTTCGCAGTGAAGAAGGAGGTCAACCGTCTATGTGTACTTGGACCAGCATCCTATTCCCTATCACTCAGTGTATCTCAATATGTGGTGCTTGCTTGTGAAAGATGCATAGCAGGACTGATGCCACACACTTGTTGCTTATCATCAACGTTGGAGATTGTTGGGACCCGTTCAATTCCGACTCAGTTTTGAGGAGATCTAAGTTTGGCTCGAGCATTTGCAACTTCTGTTAGTGTCAAGAGTCCTCGTTCATGCACTGCCTTAAATATTTGATCTTTCTTTGTGTCTTGACAGAAAATGCAATTTTCAAATTTGGCGGATCTTTCTCTTTTGAGGCTACTACCTACACTCCTACAGCTTCCATGATCATATGGTATTGTCTTCATTCTTCATTCTTGTCTTCATCCTGAAAATAAATTGGAAAAACAAACACACGACTCAGTTGCCTGGTAACACTTTCAATGATTGTCATTCTCATATATCAGTTCAGTTCTTAAGTTCATTTTATTTATTCATATGCATCCTGTGGCTGCTCATTTTTCTGGGGCACAGCTGTGCCGCTGGTACAATGCTCCCTGTTACTCATTTCACTGACCTCAGAACGATGGCAGGCCGAGTCAACCTGCGTGGTATTCATTAAACAGCTTGACAGGTGCTTGAACTCAAGACCCGAAGAACTCAAGCCAGCCGCCCTAAACCGTTCAGCCAACACCAGTCTTTTTGAGTTCATGTCAAACACATACAAGCATATATGCAGATCTGTTAGAAAAATATTCACCAACGTTCACTAAAAATATCAACTATTTCTGTGGAGTCACGTATTTCAGGCCAGACGAAAACCTCATGATTTCACGAACTATGGTCTAGTATATCCAACATGTACAGAAAACATTTTTCTCTTTAACAAATTATTTTTTTGAGTTCAGAAAAGGATTTGTTGACCTCAAAAACCTACAGATCGATACCAAGAACACCTTTCTTTGGTTTCTCGAAGCAACAATGTGGATCATAGGAAATTGTCCTATTCATACCGAAAGAAGGAAAACATCAATCATATTGTTTTTGATTCGAATAATGATTATTGCTTACATAGCGAACTAAAACCATCACAGTGCATTCTCGTTGAAGTGCTGTGAAAATATGTGCTATTGTTGTGTTTTATCTGCAGTGGCCATCTTGCATTTGGCCTGCGAGTCAGCTTAAGAGGTTCAGCTCGGCACACACAGAAATGGATTCAGCATACCCAAACTTAAAAAAAAGTTTCGAGAAACACATTTGCAAACTTTTACTCAAAAATGCCTGAAGCTTTTTATACAACCACCATTTCAGGTTTTATTTACTCGTCTAAAGCTTTTACATGAAAGATAATATTAAATGATCCCCAACCCCATTCTTAGTGGATTTTTTTATTTTTATTTGGCTGCATCATTTACATCACCACTGTACAGTGCCAATGACAGTCCAGAAAGCTGGTTCTCATTTTGCCAACCTCAGAAGGATGACAGGCTGAGCCAAACCTGCGTGGTGTTAATTCACAACACACAACAGGGGCTTGAACTCAGACCTTAGGATCTTAAGCCAGCCACTTAACCATTAAGCCAACACCAGGCTTATCCTTCGTGGGTGTCAGGAAGTGTTTTCGGCCTCCACCAAAAATCGAAAAAAACCCAAAATTTGATTTCTTCAAAATGCCACCAGGATTAGAACATCATCGGGCAATGCCGGGTAGCCCTGCTAGTCTGGAAAAAGGCGATTTCCAGGATGAACATGTAAATTCATCAAATAATTAATTGTTTCCTTAAAGACACTAGAGGGGCGGTAAAGTGTTACAGAAGAAACAAATGCAATAACAAGCGGCCTTCGTACACTACGACGACTACTTTAACATCCCCGATTATTGCCACCTTTTCATGAGATCGGCCGCAGGAGGTAGATTGGCCCAAGTCTTTCACGAAGCAACTGACCAGGCCAGATGTTCAACTCGAGATGATTTGGGAAGGATTTGTAGTTTATTCAGGGTGCCGGAGATAACACACCTACTCTTAGAAGACACCAATGCTAACAGACGGGACAGCCAGCTTCAGGTCCAACCGATCAGGGATGACCCATCTTGTGATGTAACCCCTGCATGAAAAACACCAATCTGATCGCAGTTTATAGGTGGGTCGGGAATCGAACCCAGATTAGACAGCTCAAAGACAAATTTTCTTCCTCCATACCATCCTCTTGTTTGAACTGCCTACGATACTTGCAGATGTGCTGTCCTACGGTATCATCCTACAGCTGGTCACTCGAGTCATTTTTTTGAGAAGCCTTTTTTCGGGCACTCCCTGCTGGCCATGCATTTAAAACCACAATTTAAATGGGGTTTGATCCGCCAGGGATAAACCAAGTGCAAGCAAGCACACTATACCAGATGGTTGTTCCTGTTTAAAGCCAAGCAGTTTGAAGTGATTCATTCTTGAGGCCAAGATATGGAAATGGAACTTTTTCACTGCACAAACGAAACCGTGCACAATATTCCCGTATTTTGGGGCATAGACTGCTAAATGCCCTTTTGTTATATTTCCTTGGGATTGGAGAATTTTTACACGTTTGTGTCTTTATTCCCTGTCACTGAAATCAACACAAGTGCAGTGGTCGACAAGTTGTTTCGTTTGTCCAATAGACAGCACTGTGGCACCCTCTTATTCCATTGTACCCTGGATCACCCTTTGTATATGCGATTGATGATGCACCTGGATCCAGATAACAGGTACAAAGAGAACACATGATTATTAACATGTGTATCTCTTTCGTGTCACGTGCATCAGCGACAGAAAAACAGACTGCTGTCACTGACGCAAGCTGTGAAAAAACAAGCTGTGCCTCGCTAATCTGATTCACAGCAAATGCAATTTCCTGAAGCCACATTGCCCAAACACTCCAACAGGAAACCAAAGCCGTAAATTAATAAAAAAAAATACAAAAAAGCATTCAAATTGTTTGGACAGTGGCATAAATCCATTTCAAAAAGTGTGGGGTGGGGGGTGAGTCTGTGGGGCGATATTGTAAAACTTCCATCCCCCCCCCCCCTCCCCCATATTACTTTACAGTTACGTAATTATTTTTGCTTAAGTCCTTAAGTAATTTAATTTAACTTACGCCATTAACACCCCAAGCCGAGTGTTCACTTAACGGTTAAGGTAGTTGGATTCAAGGGGAACTGAAATGCGAATTTTTTTTTTTTTAATCATTAATCACGGTCTAACTAGAAGGGAGTTTTTATTTTCTGAAACCATTGTAATTATTAATCAGTTTAAGTAGAAGGAATTTTTATTTTCTGAAAACCATTTAAAATCATTAATCATGGTCTAACTAGAAGGGAATTTTTATTTTCTGAAAACCATTGAAAATTATTAATCATGGTCTAACTAGAAGGGAATTTTTATTTTCTGAAACCATTGAAAATTATTAATCAGTTTAAGTAGAAGGGAATTTTTATTTTCTGAAAACCATTTAAAATCATTAATCATGGTCTAACTGAAGGGAATTTTATTTTCTGAAAACCATTGAAAATTATTAATCATGGTCTAACTAGAAGGGAATTTTTATATTCTGAAAACCATTGAAAATTATTAATCATGGTCTAACTGGAAGGGAATTTTTATTCTCTGAACCGTTGAAATTATTAATCACGGTCTAACTAGAAGGGAGTTTTTATTTTCTAAAAACCATTAAAAATCATTAATCATGGTCTAACTAGAAGGGAGTATTTATTTTCTGAACCATTGAAAATCATTAATCACGGTCTAACTAGAAGGGAATTTTTATTTTCTGAAAACCATTGAAAATCATTAATCACAGTCTAACTGGAAGGGATTTTTTTTTTTTAATCCCAAGTCCTGAAAAAGCCCGAATGTGTCGATTTTCACCAGTGACGTCACACTTAGAACTCACCTTGATCCAAAGGTGGTTTTAACTTATCCTTTGCACCCCCTCCCCCGCACCCGGCATGACTCATGCCCTCGTGATCCACCCCCCGCTCAACCAGGGGTGGGAGGGAGTTGACGTCACCGCAGGGTTCTTCTTCCTCTTCGCAGAAGAGGGGGGTGGACGTCTCCATTGTTCGCTCCCTAACTATTAAATCGATCCGCAGCGCATCTAATCGATTTCAAAACATTTAAACAATGGAAGGTGAGCTATCTAGGGAACATGCACTTATCGACATAGCTGACTAAGGGAACCTGTATGTTGTGTGCAATTGAATTCCAAATTCGTTACAATACGTTTGTTGACCGGTGTTACCTCAATTACCATTTTAGTCAGCTTATTGGACACAGCTACCGCAACTCCTTGGGCATGATAACTATCAGAGCGACTAGACCAACAGTCAGTGTAACCACCCACCATGATCTCGCCACTATCCGGTCTCCAAACCTCAGAGAGTGCTACAATACCGATGTCCAAACGCTTGAGCTCAGATGATAACAGAAAGAGGTGATCATCCTCTGTTAGGGATAGGCCATTCCAGGCACCCATCTAAAGGGACCGCCTCAGGTTAAACCAAGTAGACCGTCGTCTGGTTGACGACACCTCAGCACCCCCTAACGCACTACTACAATCTGACCCAGGAAGGTTACCCCGTAGTTTTCCTCCTATCATGAAATACTGGGGATCCCGTAGGCTTTGCCCCAATCCCGTCATCCAGTGAGTTGCTCTGCGGAGGGTCGTTGCACGGGAGGTACTCCCACAGAGTGGGTTTTCAGATTGTTTTGCGGAGTGAAGGGTTTTCCGGGGGCCGGTGTGCAAATCCTGCCACCAAGCTCCGAAAAAAATAATAATAAGGTAATCCAACTGCAGGAGGACGTCCTCAGACACAGTTTGGCATCAGATGTGGAAGGCCACTGGCTTACAAGGAGTTCCAACGCCCT
Organism: Eptatretus atami; assembly: GCA_035128595.1. Classification (NCBI taxonomy): domain Eukaryota; kingdom Metazoa; phylum Chordata; class Myxini; order Myxiniformes; family Myxinidae; genus Eptatretus; species Eptatretus atami. Next base: position 2,219,446 of record CM068953.1, read on the forward strand.
TTAGCAAGTGTTTTTTTTAATTCTACTGGGTGTCCATATTCATACACCTTCTTCGCCAGGAAACCCGGTGGGGGAGACGGTTTAGTCGCCGACAACCCGACCATGAGCTCATAAATAAGCCATTGTTTGACCACATCTGTATTTGTTGAATTGTCTTTGGTTTTAGAAGTGTTCCGAAGAACTTTCAAATGACACGTGGCCATGAGATAGTTTACACCTGCAAGAAGTGCCGGGAGAACTTGGTCATATTTCACAGGCTTCCAAAATCCTGTCACTGATTTTCGTCATAGTGACACTGGAGGATAGATTACATTTAGCAGGTGTTTCCTGGCAAAATATGCAGGCATCCCAGTTGACAGCCACTGTTGAACTTCGCAGTGAAGAAGGAGGTCAACCGTCTATGTGTACTTGGACCAGCATCCTATTCCCTATCACTCAGTGTATCTCAATATGTGGTGCTTGCTTGTGAAAGATGCATAGCAGGACTGATGCCACAACACTTGTTGCTTATCATCAACGTTGGAGATTGTTGGGACCCGTTCAATTCCGACTCAGTTTTGAGGAGATCTAAGTTTGGCTCGAGCATTTGCAACTTCTGTTAGTGTCAAGAGTCCTCGTTCATGCACTGCCTTTAAATATTTGATCTTTCTTTGTGTCTTGACAGAAAATGCAATTTTCAAATTTGGCGGATCTTTCTCTTTTGAGGCTACTACCTACACTCCTACAGCTTCCATGATCATATGGTATTGTCTTCATTCTTCATTCTTGTCTTCATCCTGAAAAATAAATTGGAAAAACAAACACACGACTCAGTTGCCTGGTAACACTTTCAATGATTGTCATTCCTCATATATCAGTTCAGTTCTTAAGTTCATTTTATTTATTCATATGCATCCTGTGGCTGCATCATTTTTCTGGGGGCACAGCTGTGCCGCTGGTACAATGCTCCCTGTTACTCATTTCACTGACCTCAGAACGATGGCAGGCCGAGTCAACCTGCGTGGTATTCATTAAACAGCTTGACAGGTGCTTGAACTCAAGACCCGAAGAACTCAAGCCAGCCGCCCTAAACCGTTCAGCCAACACCAGTCTTCTTGAGTTCATGTCAACAACATACAAGCATATATGCAGATCTGTTAGAAAAATATTCACCAACGTTCACTAAAAATATCAACTATTTCTGTGGAGTCACGTATTTCAGGCCAGACGAAAACCTCATGATTTCACGAACTATGGTCTAGTATATCCAACATGTACAGAAAACATTTTTCTCTTTAACAAATTATTTTTTTGAGTTCAGAAAAGGATTTGTTGACCTCAAAAACCTACAGATCGATACCAAGAACACCTTTCTTTGGTTTCTCGAAGCAACAATGTGGATCATAGGAAATTGTCCTATTCATACCGAAAGAAGGAAAACATCAAATCCATATTGTTTTTGATTCGAATAATGATTATATGCCTTACATAGCGAACTAAAACCATCACAGTGCATTCTCGTTGAAAGTGCTGTGAAAATATGTGCTATTGTTGTGTTTTATCTGCAGTGGCCATCTTGCATTTGGCCTGCGAGTCAGCTTAAGAGGTTCAGCTCGGCAAACAGCAGAAATGGATTCAGCATACCCAAAACTTTAAAAAAAAGTTTCGAGAAACACATTTGCAAACTTTTACTCAAAAATGCCTGAAGCTTTTTATACAACCACCATTTCAGGTTTTATTTACTCGTCTAAAGCTTTTACATGAAAGATAATATTAAATGATCCCCAACCCCATTCCTTAGTGGATTTTATTTATTTTTATTTGGCTGCATCATTTACATCACCACTGATACAGTGCCCCAATGACCAGTCCAGAAAGCTGGTTCTCATTTTGCCAACCTCAGAAGGATGACAGGCTGAGCCAAACCTGCGTGGTGTTAATTCAACAACACAACAGGGGCTTGAACTCAAGACCTTAGGATCTTAAGCCAGCCACCTTAACCATTAAGCCAACACCAGGCTTATCCTTCGTGGGTGTCAGGAAGTGTTTTCGGCCTCCACCAAAAATCGAAAAAAACCCAAAATTTGATTTCTTCAAAATGCCACCAGGATTAGAACATCATCGGGCAATGCCGGGTAGCCCTGCTAGTCTGGAAAAAGGCGATTTCCAGGATGAACATGTAAAATTCATCAAATAATTAATTGTTTCCTTAAAGACACTAGAGGGCGGTAAAGTGTTACAGAAAGAAACAAATGCAATAACAAGCGGCCTTCGATACACTACGACGACTACTTTAACATCCCCGATTATTGCCACCTTTTCATGAGATCGGCCGCAGGAGGTAGATTGGCCCAAGTCTTTCACGAAGCAACTGACCAGGCCAGATGTTCAACTCGAGATGATTTGGGAAGGATTTGTAGTTTATTCAGGGTGCCGGAGATAACACACCTACTCTTAGAAGACACCAATGCTAACAGACGGGACAGCCAGCTTCAGGTCCAACCGATCAGGGATGACCCATCTTGTGATGTAACCCCTGCATGAAAAACACCAATCTGATCGCAGTTTATAGGTGGGTCGGGAATCGAACCCAGATTAGACAGCTCAAAGACAAATTTTCTTCCTCCATACCATCCTCTTGTATGAACTGCCTACGATACTTGCAGATGTGCTGTCCTACGGTATCATCCTACAGCTGGTCACTCGAGTCATTTTTTTGAGAAGCCTTTTTTCGGGCCACTCCCTGCTGGCCATGCATTTAAAACCACAATTTAAATGGGGTTTGATCCGCCAGGGATCAAACCAAGTGCAAGCAAGCACACTATACCAGATGGTTGTTCCTGTTTAAAGCCAAGCAGTTTGAAGTGATTCATTCTTGAGGCCAAGATATGGAAATGGAACTTTTTCACTGCACAAACGAAACCGTGCACAATATTCCCGTATTTTGGGGCATAGACTGCTAAATGCCCTTTTGTTATATTTCCTTGGGATTGGAGAATTTTTACACGTTTGTGTCTTTATTCCCTGTCACTGAAATCAACACAAGTGCAGTGGTCGACAAGTTGTTTCGTTTGTCCAATAGACAGCACTGTGGCACCCTCTTATTCCATTGTACCCTGGATCACCCTTTGTATATGCGATTGATGATGCACCTGGATCCCAGATAACAGGTACAAAGAGAACACATGATTATTAACATGTGTATCTCTTTCGCTGTCACGTGCATCAGCGACAGAAAAACAGACTGCTGTCACTGACGCAAGCTGTGAAAAAACAAGCTGTGCCTCGCTAATCTGATTCACAGCAAATGCAATTTCCTGAAGCCACATTGCCCAAACACTCCAACAGGAAACCAAAGCCGTAAATTAATAAAAAAAAATACAAAAAAGCATTCAAATTGTTTGGACAGTGGCATAAATCCATTTCAAAAAGTGTGGGGGTGGGGGGTGAGTCTGTGGGGCGATATTGTAAAACTTCCACTCCCCCCCCCCCCCACCTGCCCATATTACTTTACAGTTACGTAATTATTTTTGCTTAAGTCCTTAAGTAATTTATTTAACTTACGCCATTAACACCCCAAGCCGAGTGTTCACTTAACGGTTAAGGTAGTTGGATTCAAGGGGAACTGAAATGCGAATTTTTTTTTTTTTTATCATTAATCATGGTCTAACTAGAAGGGAATTTTTATTTTCTGAAAACCATTGAAAATTATTAATCAGTTTAAGTAGAAGGGAATTTTTATTTTCTGAAAACCATTTAAAATCATTAATCATGGTCTAACTAGAAGGGAATTTTTATTTTCTGAAAACCATTGAAAATTATTAATCATGGTCTAACTAGAAGGGAATTTTTATATATTCTGAAAACCATTGAAAATTATTAATCATGGTCTAACTGGAAGGGAATTTTTATTCTCTGAAAACCGTTGAAAATTATTAATCACGGTCTAACTAGAAGGGAGTTTTTATTTTCTAAAAACCATTAAAAATCATTAATCATGGTCTAACTAGAAGGGAGTATTTATTTTCTGAAAACCATTGAAAATCATTAATCACGGTCTAACTAGAAGGGAATTTTTATTTTCTGAAAACCATTGAAAATCATTAATCACAGTCTAACTGGAAGGGATTTTTTTTTTATTAATCCCAAGTCCTGAAAAAAGCCCGAATGTGTCGATTTTCACCAGTGACGTCACACTTAGAACTCACCTTGATCCAAACGGTGGTTTTACTTTGAGAAAGTGGATTTTGAGCTTGGATTCCGATGCTGATTCCACCGTCATTAGTAACTGAAGATTCTCAGTATGTTGAAACTGATCAGTGGGATTTTGAGGAAATTATGAGAGACAAAATTAGTGATGGAAATTTTTTCGGGGACATTGTGGAGCCGTGTCGTTTTGAGCCTTGTGCGAGAGATTCAGATGGAGATGACGACAATGGAGGTGTTAGTGAAGATGAAAATGCCGGGCGCGTGTGTTTTTCCTTTCAATTGACGATTTATAAGGGATTTTGTATTAATTGATAAATCAGTTATTCTACTTCAGCAGAAACACGACACTGACAATTACATGATGGTGAGACAATGGTGGGACACAGCACAAAACAGCACGGACACGACGGATGTGATGGTCAACTCCCAGGTGTGACGTCACAAATAATCGTGAAAAAGATTTTGACTTATAATCATAAAATTACCGACTTTATCAATCGCAAATCGGAAAAATACACCATATCTATTTTGTTTGGTATGAAGGTAGAGATTAGCGTCAAGGTGGTCCGAGCATTTGGGTTCCTTTAAGATCGTAGGGTCCTGAGGTTAAACCCTTGTCTGCCGTTGAAATAACACCAGGCGAGTTGACTCGGCCTGTCATCCTTCTGAGGTCGGCAAAATGAGTACCAGCTTACTGGAGTAATAAGCCATTCGAGTATCCTGCATCGTACTCCTTAGCCAAACTAAACTGCCTCAGGAGCTCCGATGCGCATCATGGCGTGAAAGGAGTATTAATTTGTTATTATTACTTATGAAAAACCCGGATGTTAGAAAAATTCCATTGTTACTTACATAACTTTTGAACTGGCCCCGAACCTGCAAACTAATCTTCAATGTCACGATTACTAAGACGTGACAAACGGCTCACTGGTCACTGCAGGAAAAAAAAAAAACTCAAACATCCAAAAATATAGAACCACATGAGCAGGATCAATACACTACCACGATCTCCATGAACACATACAGGATCTCAATCACACTAAACCCACATATCTCCATGGAACCACATGAGCAGGATCTCAATCAGCACTAAACCTGCGGATCGCCAAAGAACCACATGAGCAGGATCTCAATTAGCACGAAATCCACGGATCTCCATGGAACCACATGAGCAGGATCTCAATCGGCACTAAACCCACAGATCTCCATGGAACCATATGAGCAGGATCTCAATCAACACTAAACCCACGTATCTCCATGGAACCACATGAGCAGGATCTCAATCAGCACTAAACCCACATATCTCCATGGAACCACATGAGCAGGATCTCAATCAGCACTAAACCTGCGGATCTCCAAAGAACCACATGAGCAGGAACTCAATTAGCACGAAATCCACGGATCTCCATGGAACCACATGAGCAGGATCTCAATCGGCACTAAACCCACAGATCTCCATGGAACCATATGAGCAGGATCTCAATCAGCACTAAACCCACAGATCTCCAGAGAACTACATGAGCAGGATCTCAATCAGCACTAAACCTGCGGATCTCCATGGACCCACATGAGCAGGATCTCGATCAGCACTAAACCTGCGGATCTCCATAGAACCACATGAGCAGGATCTCAATTAGCATGAAATCCATGGATCTCCATAGAACCACATGAGCAAGATCTCAATCAGCACTAAGTGCACAGATCTCCATGGAACCACAAGACCTCAATCAGCACTCATTGACCCATGGATCTCCATAGAACCACAACAGGACCACAATCAGCACTCAACTCATGGATCTACTGAGAACTACAACATGACTTCAATGAGCACTCAACCCAGGGAGCTCCATAAAACCACAACACAACATCAATCAGCACAAAGCATACATGATATATTCCTCTTCAATCTCACCTTCACTGAATACATCACTAATTTGAGTGCCTATTGATCAAGCACGAGACCTATTTTCAACCACACTTCCCCACCCACCCGACCCCTTCCATCGTCCACCATCGTACCCTCCCTGCTGCCTCACTACATATCTGACTGTACCCCTCATTCCACGGTACCCCCACCTCTTTCATTCGAAATTCGCATCTCTCGGTGAGACGGGTGAACCATCCTTGATTTAAAGTCCCAAAGTCCACCCTGTCGGATCGGTGCTCACATTCCGAAGCCTCCGCTGATTTTTCTTCTTCAGCAGTTGCACCATGGACAGGGTGTCTCAGTTGGTGCAGCATTCGCTCTGTGTCCTGCAAGACGGCCGTCGTTCTCGGAAACTCATCCTGCTTGTCGTGTTCATTGCGCTATTCTTGGACAACATGCTGCTCACGGTTGTGGGTGAGTGAGCAAGTGTGGACCGGGTTCACCCTGGATAGACATACAACCGATAGAGAATTGTCTCATCACCATGTCTGGACCAACGAGACAAACTCGCAGGCTGAGTTTTTAATCACAGCCATTCAATTCGTTATTGCTTTTAATGTTAAGCTTTGTTTTACAGACGGGTGTGTGTGTGTTTGTTTTGTTGGTCGGTCATAAAGAATAACGGTGTTTGGTGAGGCATCAGTCTCCCAGCCCCCCCCCCTTTCCTCGCTCACCCCTTCCTCACCCCCTCCTCGCTTACCCTCCCTCCTCTCTCTCCCCCTCCCTTCCCTCCTACCTCTCTCCCCCCCTTAATATCCCCGTTAGTGAAGCGACGGGTTGTATTTGCTAGTACTGAATAATATACAACACTCCAGAGGAAGATCAAAATAGATATGAAAAGCCAGTCCACATTCAAAATGTACAGCCTTTTATATTCAGTCTTCTCATTTTTTTGACGGACGCAGGCATGCACGCCGACACCGAGCTGGAGTTACTTTTATATCTAGTTTAAGCATTTTATTAAAACAAATCGACCCCACCCCACCCTGATGTCATTTTCGGTTTATATAAATTTATCATCTGCTGTGGTTCACAACATCATACAGATTGCATAATGTGCCAAGATATGGATTCACTTTGAGTGGTGATGAAGCAGCAAACATGGTGTGTTTACTTGACTTCATATCCCATGTACTAGACCTAAATGTTGATCTGAATTGTAGTGTCACGGAGTATTACCATATTACATATTATCCATAACAAAATATATACAACATTAATCATTTATTACTGACAAAAAAATTGCAGAAAGAAGAAAAAATAAACATTAAAAAAAATAAACCAATGTCACCCTCAGGGTGACCCGTATCTTGCCAAAAGGTGACCACGTGTGACTCTTTGAAGTCAACTGATGGTGAGACAGTAGCTGCTATCGCACCAGGAGCGACTCCTTGAGGAATATCTGCTACGAGAGATTCCGATGAGAATCGTTCTACAGAGTAACCATGAAAAATATGCGTTTGCCTCATAACGTCACAAATGACATCATAATGTCCTCAAGCTTGACATATCTAGAAAACACTCATCGAGGTTTCAATTTGAGGTACTACACGATATGGTTCCTAAAACTTGAAAATTTGACCTTGGGGTCAAATATGTTTGACCTTAGGCGCTACACTGAAGGTCAAGCCAATCGCCACCAAAAATTAATCAGGCTGAGTGCGAGACCATGAACTATATTCCCATGAAGTTGAAGACGATCCACTCAAAATTACTCAAAATAAGGGTTTCGTCGACTCCCCTGATTTGCGACAAAGTGACCTTGACCTTTGACCTTGACCTTCAAATTTTATGCGCTGAAAGGACCTCTATAGGCCTCTGTATATGCGAAGTTACAAAAATTTCCAATGATAGCTGTGCTCTGCAGAGTGATTTATACGTGATTAAGACAAAACTAGAGGGGGAGCACTCGGGAGAGTGCAAAACCTCGACCAATACTGCTGGGTCACTCAAGTGAACCTTTTTTTTATTCATTAAATATGATGTCAACAGTGCTGACAGTTATAGTCTCTTTCTCCAACATTTTTTTTTGGGGGGGGGGGTTGGAAATCACTTAAAACATGTAGAAATGCAAAAAAAAAAAACTTTTTTTGGGGGGTAACAATTTTTTTTGGGGGGGGGGGGTTGGAAATCACTTAAACATGTAAATGCAAAAAAAAGAATCGAAATTTGGTAAAAAAGTTGCAAAAATTTTTTTTTTCTCTAACAATTTTTTTTGGTGGGGGGGTTTGGAAATCACTTAAAACATTTAGAAATGCAAAAAAAAAATCTTTTTGGGGGGGGTGACAATTTTTGGGGGGGGTTGGAAATCACTTAAAACATGTAGAAATGCAAAAAAAAAAACTTTTTGGGGGGGGGTGACAATTTTTTTTTGGGGGGGGGTAAAATTTTTTTTGGGGGGGGTGTGGAAATCACTTAAAACATGTAGAAATGCAAAAAAAAAAATCTTTTTTGGGGGGGGTGACAATTTTTTTTTGGGGGGGGGGGGTTGGAAATCACTTAAAACATGTAGAAATGCAAAAAAAAAAATTCTCTAACAATTTTTTTTTGGGGGGGGGGTAACTTCTTTTTGGGGGGGGTTGGAAATCACTTAAAAATGTAGAAAATGCAAAAAAAAAAATCTTTATTTGGGGGGGTGTGACAATTTTTTTGGGGGGTGGGTTGGAATCACTTAAAACATGTAGAAATGCAAAAAAAAAACAAAAATTCTCAATTTTTTTTGGGGGGGGTAACAATTTTTTTGGGGGGGGTTGGAAATCACTTAAAAACTGTAGAAATGCAAAAAAAAAAAAATCTTTTTTGGGGGGGGTGACAATTTTTTTGCGGGGGGGGGGGGGGGGGTTGGAAATCACTTAAAACATGTAAAAATGCAAAAAAAAAAAAAATTTCTCTAACAATTTTTTTGGGGGGGGGGTTGGAAATCACTTAAAACAGTAGAAATCAAAAAATAAATTTTTTTTGGGGGGGGTACAATTTTTTTGGGGGGGGTTGGAATCACTTAAAACATGTAGAAATGCAAAAAAAAAAATTCAATTTTTCTTCAAAATGGCCGCCATAGCGCCATATTGGATTTTGGACCAAGTCCAAAATCTAATGGCATGATCCTTGGACCATCCCTAACCCCCCACCAAGTTTCGTCGAAATCCGTCGAGGAGTTTTTCCGTAATACTTGTCACAAACAAACAAAAACAAACAAACAGAAAGGGTGAAAACAGTAACCTCCGATCTTCGATGCGCGGAGGTTAAAATAAATTAAAAAAACCATATGAAGGTCAAGGCCAATTGCCAGCAAAATTAATCAGCTGAAGCGCCAGACCATGAACTATATTCCCATGAAGTTTGAAGACGATCCGATCAAAATTACTCCAAAAATAGGGTTTCGTCACTCCCCTGATTTGCGACAAAGTGACCTTGACCTTTGACCTTGACCTTCAAAATTTTATGCGCTGAAAGGACCTCTATAGGCCTCTGATATGCGATTATCAAAAAATTTCAATGATAATGTGCTCTGCAGAATTTTTTATACGTGATTACAGACAAACAAAAAAATTTAAAAAAAACATACAAGCTGACTAACATATCTGCAAAAACTTCGTTTTGGCAAGATAAAAGTGTACAAACAGGTGGATGAAATCTCAAAAAAAAAAAACCAAACAAGGTAGGAATGACAGCACATGACGATACCATGATACGACATCACAATCCTCTTATGGATTACCATCACAATATCTTTTGACATTTTACTTTTGTTGTGGGATTGTAATGGAACAATGTCAAGCAATTTTATTTCACACCAAGTTTCCCCTTTTTGTATGATCTTCTTTCATTATACAACCCGTCATTTCGGCATCGATAAATACATTTGTAAAATTTAATGTTTCGTTCATAATAGTTTCTCCAACTGTTTCATTGGAGTGCTTGGTTAAAACACTTGGCGCACATTCTTAAAGCTTCGATGGCGATAATGCAGTTTGTTACCGGAGTTAGGAAGGCAAAGTAATTCAGATGATTACCATGAGTAAAACATGTTCAGTTCTTGTAAAGCAATGAATCGCAGCATCATGGCAGATAGCAGAGAGGGGGGGGGTTGAGAGAGGGGGGGGGAGGTGAGAGAGAGGGGGAGGAGGTGAGAGAGTGGAGGGAGGGAAGGTAAGAGAGTGAGAGGAGGGAAGGTGAGAGAGTGGAGGGTGGGGAGGTGGGAGAGTGGAGGATGGGGAGGTGGGAGAGTGGAGGGAGGGAGGGGGGGAGGGAGGAGGTGAGAGGGAGGAGCGAGGGAGGTGAGAGAGAGAGAGGAGAGTAGCGTGGAGAGAGGGGCGGAGGGAGGGAGGTGAGAGATAGGAGGTGGAGAGAAGGAGCGAGGGAGGTTGGAGAGAGGCGCGAGGAGGTGAGAGAGGAGGCGAGGGAGGTGAGAGAGGAGGGGGAGTTGAGAGGGGAGAAGGCAGGAGGTGAGAGAGGAAGGGAGGGAGGAAGAGGGAGAGGAGGGGTTGGGGAGAGAGAGAGGGGTGGGGGGGGAGAGAGAGGGGTTGGGGAGAGACGAGAGGGGTTTGGGGAGAGAGACGACGGGGGGGGGGAGGGAGAGATACCGGGGGGGAGAGGTGGGGGGGGGAGAAGGGGAGTGGGGGTGGGGGGGGAGAGGGAGATTAGGGGGTGGGGGGAGAGGGGAGGAGAGGGGGGTGTGGGAGAGCGAAGAGGGGAAGGGGAGAGAGAGAGAGAGGGGTGGGGGGGGGAAGAGAATAGGGTGTTGGGGAGAGATTAGAGAGGGGGTGTGGGGGAGAGAGGAGAGGAGTGAGGGGTGGAGGTGAGAGGAGAGAGGGTGGGAGGGTGGGAGCAGAGAGAGTGAGGTGGGAGAGAATGGGGGAGGGAGAAGAGAGGTGGGGGGGAGGGGAGTGGGTGCAGGGAGAAAGCGTGGCGGTGGGGAGAGAGAGAAGGTGGGAGGTGGGGAGAGAGAGAAAGGGGTGAGGGAGAGAGAGGGAGGGAGCGGGGAGAGAGAGAGGGAGGCAAACATTGAGGGTATGAGGAGATAATTTGGTGATGTAGACTGGGAGACTCTAACAACAGGACAATTAGCATCAGAGAAATGGGAAACCTTCAAGGAGCAAATGTGTAAAGTGCAGAGCAAGTACATTCCAACGTGGTGTAAAACTAGAAGCAGAAAGAGACCAGGGTGGTTGAGCAGTGAGATAAGGAACACTATGAAGGAGAAGCAGAAGGTATTTATTAGGTTTAAAATAACAGGACTGGAGGTAGATTTATATCACTATCGAAGTAAACAGAGGCAAGTTAAGAAAATAACTCGGCAAGCCAAAAGAGAGTATGAGAAGGACATGGCTAAGAATATTAAATATAAGAGCAAGGCTTTCTTTAAGTATTTCAGGGGAAAAGAACAGGTTCGGACCTGTGTGGGTCCATTGAGGAATAGCACCGGGAGAGTGGTTAGTGATGAAAGTGAGATGGCAGGCTTATTAAA
>CM068953.1:2231953-2265771 GCA_035128595.1 Eptatretus atami
CAGCTGAGCCAAACCTGCGTGTGTTAAATTCAACACACAACAGGCTGGAACTCAAAGACCTAGGATCTTAAGCCAGCCACCTTAACCATTAAGCCAACACCAGCTTATCCTTGTGGGTGTCAGGAGTGTTCGGCTCCACCAAAAATCAAAAACCCAAATTGATTCTTCAAAATGCACCAGGATTAGAACATTCATCGGGCAATGCCGGTAGCCCGCTAGTCTGGAAAAAGGCATTCCAGGGATGAACATGTAAAATTCATCAAAATAATTATTGTTTCCTTAAAACACTAGAGGGCGATAAAGTGTTACAGAAAGAAACAAATGCAATAACAAGCGGGCTTCGATACACTACGACGACTACATTTAACATCCCCGATTAATTTGCACCTTTCATGAGATCGGCCGCAGGAGGGGTAGATTGGCCCAAGTCTTCACAAGCAACTGACCAGGCCAGATGTTCAAACCGAGATATTTGGGAAGGATTTGTAGTTTAATTCAGGGTGCCGGAGATAACAACACCTACTCTTAGAAGACACCAATGCTAACAACGACAGCCAGCTTCAGGTTCCAACCGATTCAGGTGACCCCTCTTGTGATGAACCCCGCATGAAAAACACCATCTGATCGCAGTTATAGGTTTTGGGGGGTTTTCGGGAATCGAACCCCAGATTAGACAGCTCAAAAGGAGACAAATTGTTTCCTCCATACCATCCTCTTGTATGAACTGCCTACGATACTTGCCAGATTGTGCTGTCCTACGTATCATCTACAGCTGTGTCACTCGAGTCATTTTTTGAGAAGCCTTTTTTCGGCCACTCCCTGCTGCCATGCATTTAAAACCACAATTTAAATGGGGTTTGATCGCCGGATCAAACCAAGTGCAAGCAACACACTATACCAGATGGTTGTTCCTGTTTTAAAGCCAAGCAGTTGAAGTGATCATCTCTTGAGGCCAAGATATGGAAAATGGAACTTTTCACTGCACAAACGAAACCGTGCACAAATTCCCGTATTTTGGGCATAGACTTGGCTAAATGCCACTTTTCGTTATAATTCTTGAGATTGGATGAATTTTTACACGTTTGTGTCTTTATTCCCTGTCACTTCAAAATCAACACAAGTCGTGGTCGACAATTGTTTCGTTAGTCAATAGACCACACTGTTGCACCCTCTTATTCCATGTACCCGATTCACCCTTGTAGCGATTGTGATGCACCTGGATCCCAGATAACAGTACAAAGAGAACAATGATTATTAACATGTGTATCTCTTTCCTGTCACGTGCATTCAGCGACAGAAAAACAGACATGTGTCACTGACGCAAGCTGTGAAAAAACAAGCGTGCTCGCTAATCTGAGTCACAGCAAATGCCAATTTCTGAAGCCACATGCCCAAACACTCCAACAGAAACCAAAGCCGTAAATTAATAAAAAAAAATACAAAAAAAGCATCAAATTGTTTGACAGTGGCATAAATCCATTTCAAAAAGTGTGGGGGGGGGGTGAGTCTGTGGGCAGATATTGTAAAACTTTTTTTACACTCCCCCCCCCCCCCACCTCCCATATTACTTTACCAGTTATGTAATATTTTTGCTTAAGTGCTAAGTCAATTTAATTTAACTTACCCATTAACACCCCAAGCCGAGTCACTTAACGTTAAGGTAGTTGGATTCAAGGAACTAAATGCGAATTTTTTTTTTTTAATCATTAATCACTGTCTACTAGAGGACTTTTTATTCTTCTGGAAAACCATTGTAAATTATTAATCAGTTTAAGTAGAAGGATTTTTATTTTCTTTGAAAAGCACATTTAAAAATCATTAATCATGTCTAACTAGAATGGAATTTTTATTTTCTGAAAACCATTGAAAATTATTAATCATGTCTAACTAGGAAGGGAATTTATTATTTTCTGAAAACCATTGAAAATTATTAATCAGTTTAAGTAGAAGAATTTTTATTTTCTAAAACCATTTAAAATCATTAATCATGTCTAACTGAAGGGGAATTTATTTCTGAAAACCATTGAAACTTATAATCATGGTCTAACTAGAAAGGGATTTTATATTCTTGAAAACCTTGAAAATATTAATCATGGTCTAACTGGAAGAATTTATTATTCTCTGAAAACCGTTGAAATTATTAATCACGGTCTAACTGAAAGGGAGTTTTTATTTTCTAAAAAACCATTAAAATCATTAATCATGGCTAACCTAGAGGAGTATTTATTTTCTGAAAACCATGAAAATCATTAATCACGGTCTAACTAGAAGGGAATTTTTATTTTCTAAAAAACCATTGAAAATCATAATACAGTCTTAACTGGAAGGGATTTTTTTTTATTAATCCCAAGTCCTGGAAAAAAAAGCCCGAATGTGTCGATTTTCACCAGTGACGTCACACTTAGAACTCACCTGGATCCAACGGTTGGGTTTTACTTTTGAGAAAGTGGATTTTGAGCTTGGATCCGATCTGATTCCACACGTCATTAGTAACTAAGATTCTCAGTATGTTTGAACTGATCAGTGGGATTTTGAGAAATTATGATAGACAAAATTAGTGAGAAATTTTTTCGGGACATTGTAGGAGCCGTGTCGTTTTGAGCCTTTGCGAGAGGATTTCAGATGGAGATGCCACAATGGAGGTGTTATGAAATGAAAATCGCCGGGCGCGTGTGTTTTCCTTTCAATTGACGATTTATAAGGGATTTTAATTAAATGATTAAATCAGTTATTCCTACTTCGCAGAAACACGACACTGACAATTTACATATGATGGTGAGACAATGTGGGACACAGCCAAAGACAGCACGGACCGACGGTGTGATGGTGCAAACTCCCAGGGTGATCACAAATAATCGTGAAAAGATTTGACTTATAATCAATAAATTACCGACTTATCAAGCGCAATCGGAAAAATACACCATATCTATTTCTTGGTATGAAGGTGAGATTAGCGTCAAGGTGGTCCGACATTTGGGTTCCTTAGATCGTAGGGTCCTGAAGGTTAAACCCTTGTCTGCCAGTTGAAATAACACCAGGCGAGTTAACTCGCCTGCATCCTCTGAGTCGGCAAAATGAGTACCAAGCTTGACTGAGTAATAAGCCATTCGGTATCCTGCATCGTACTTCCTTAGCCAAACTAAACTGCCCTCGGAGCTCCGATGCGCATCATGGCGTGAAAGGAAGTATTAATTTATTATTACTTATGAAAACCCGGATTTAGAAAAATTCCATTGTTTTTAACTTACATAATTTTTGAACTTGCCCAAACCGGCAACTAATCTTCAATGTCACGATACTAAAGACGTGACAAACGGTCAACTGGTCCCTGCAGGAAAAAAAAAAACTCTCAAACATCCAGAAATATAGAACAATGAGCAGGATCTCAATCCACACTAAAACCCACATTTCCATGGAAACATTGAGCAGGATCTCATCAAGCACTAAACTCAGGATCGCAAAGAAACCCACATGAGCAGGATCTCAGATTAGCAGAATCACGATCCAGGAACACATGAGCAGGATCTCAATCGCCACTAAACACAGATCTCCATCGGAACCATTGAGCAGATCTCAATCAACATAACATCACGTATCTCCATGGACCACATGATGCAGATTCATTAGCCTAAACCCACATATCTCCATGGAGACACATGAGCAGGATCTCAATCAGCACTAAAACCTGCAGTCTCAAAGAACCATGAGCAGGAACTCAATTAGCACAAATCCACGGATCTCCATGACAATGCAGGATCTCAATCGGCCAACTAAACCCCACAGCATCTCCATGGAACCATGAGCAGATTCTAATCAGCACTAAACCCACAGATCTCCAGAGAATACATGAGCAGATCTATCAGACTAAACTGCGATCTCCATGGACCCACATGAGCAGGAATCTTCGATCAGCCTAAACCTGCGGATCTCATAGAACACATGAGCAGGAATCTCAATTGGCATGAATCCTATGGATCTCCATAGAACCACATGAGAAGATCTCAATCAGCACTATAGGGCACAGATTCATGGAACCACAAGACAATCAAGCACTCATTGACCCATGGATCTTCCATAGAACCACAAGGAACCAATCAGCACTCAACTCACCCCCCGTTGATCTACTGAGAACTACAGAAGACTAATGAGCACTCCAACCAGGGAGCTCCATAAACCACAAACAACATCAATCAGCACAAAGCATAATATATATTCCTCTTCAATCTCATCCACTGAAATACATCACTAATTTGATGCTATTGATCAAGCACGAGACGTATTTCAAACCACACTACCCCACCCACCATCTCTCCACTCCATCTACCTCCTGCTGCCATCACTACATATCATGACTGTACCCTCATTCCACGGTACCCCCACTTTTCATTCGAAATTACGGCATCTATCGTGAGACGGGTGACCATCCTTATTTAAAGTCCCAAAAGTTCCACCCTGCGGATCGGTGCTCACATTCGAAGCCTCGCTGATTTTTCTTCTCATCAGCAGTTGCACCATGGACAGGGTGTCTCAGTTGGTGCAGCATTCGCTCTGATGTCCTGCAGACGGCCGTCGTTTCCTCGAAACTCATCCTGCTTGTCGTGTTCATTGCGCTATTCCTTGGCACATGCTGCTCACGGTTGTGGGTGAGTGAAGCAAGTGTGGACCGCGCGGTCACCCTGCGATAGACATACAACCGATAGAGATTGTCTCATCACATGTCTGGACCAACGAGACAAACTCGCAGCTGAGTTTTAATCAAGCCATTCAATTGTTATTGCTTTTATGTTAAGCTTTGTTTAAGACGGTGTGTTGTGTTTGTTGTTGGTCGGTCATAAAGAAATATAGGTTTTGGTGAGGCATCAGTCTCCAGCCCCCCCCCTTTCCTCGTCACCCCTTCCTCACCGCCTTCCTCGTACCTCCTCCTCTCTCTCCCGCCTCCTTCCCTCCTATCTCTCTCCCCCCTTAATATCCCCGTTAGTGAAGCGACGGTTGTATTTGCTAGTACTGAATAATATACAAAACTCCAGAGGAAGATCAAAATAGATATGGAAAAGCAGTCCAATTCAAAATGTACTATATTCATTTCTATTTTTGACGACGCACAGCCACGCCGACACCGGCTGGAGTTACTTTATAATCTTAGTAAGCATTTTATTAAAACAATCGACCCACCCACCCTGACATTTTCGGTTATATAATTTATCATCTCTGTGGTTACAACATCATACAGATGGCATAATGTGCAAGATATGGAATCACTTTGATGTGATGAGTCAGCAAAGCATGGGTTGTTGTAACTTGACTTATATCCCCATGTACTAGACTAAAATTTGATCTGAATGTAGTGTCACGGAGTATTACCATATTAATATTATCCAATAACAAAATATATACAACATTAATCAGTTTATTACTGACAAAAATTGCAGAAAAGAAGAAAAATAACATTGAAAAAAATAAACCATGTCACCCTCAGGGTGACCGTATCTTGCAAAAAGGTGCACACTGTGGACTTCTTTAAGGTCACACTGAGGTGAAAAGAGCTGCTATCCACAGAGCGCTCTTGAGAATATTGCCTACGAGAGATTCGATGTAGAATCGTTCTACGGATGTAACCATGGAAAATATGCGTTTGCCTACAAACGTCACCAAATGACATCATAATGTCTAAGCTTGACATATCTAGAAACACTCATCGAGGTGTTCAATTTGAGTACTACACGATATGGTTCTAAAACTTGAAAATTTGACCTTGGTCAAATATGTTGACCTTAGGCGCTAACCATGAGTCAGCAGCAATCGCCACCAAAATTAATCAGCTGAGTGCAACATGACTATATCCCAATGAAGTTTGAAGACGATCCACTCAAAATTACTCAAAATAAGGGTTTGTCACTCCCTGATTTGCGCACAAGTGACCGTTATCTTTGACCTTGAACCTTCAAAATTTATGCGTGAAAGGACTCTATAGCCTTCTGATAATGCGAAGTTACAAAATTTCCATGATAGCTTGTGCTCTGCAGAGTGATTTAATACCGTGATTACAGACAAAACTAGAGGGAGCTCGGGAGAGTTGCAAAACCTCCGCCACCAAATACTGCTGGGGTCACTCAATGAACCTTTTTTTTTATTCATTTAAATATGATTACACAGTGCTGACTAGTTATAGTTCTTTTCTCAACATTTTTTTTGGGGGGGGGGGTTGGAATCACTTAAAACATGTAGAAATGCAAAAAAAAAAACTCTTTTTGGGGGTAACAATTTTTTTTGGGGGGGGGGGTTGAAATCACTTAAACATGTGTAGAAATGCAAAAAAACAAGAAATCGAAATTGGTTGAAAAAAAAGTTGAAGAAATTTTTTTTACTTCTAACAATTTTTTTTGGTGGGGGGTGGTTGAATCACTTAAAACATTTAGAAATGCAAAACAAAAAATCTTTTTGGGGGGATGCAAATTTGGGGGTGGTTATGGAAATCACTTAAAACATGTAGAAATGCTCAGAAAAAAAATTTTTTTGGGGGAGGTGGGGACACAAATAATTTTTTTTTGGGGGGGTAACAATTTTTTTGGGGGGTTGAGAAATCCTTAAAACATGTAGAGAATGCAAAAAAGAGGAGATTTTTTTGGGGGGGTGACAATTTTTTTTTAGGGGGGGGGTGTGGAAATCACTTAAAACAGTAAGAAATGCAAAAAAAAAAAAATTTTCTACAATTTTTTTTGGGGGGAGGTAATTCTTTTTGGGGGGGTTGAAATCACTTTAAACTGTGAAATGCAAAAAAAAAATTATTATTTGGGGGGGTGACAATTTTTTGGGGGTTGGTTGGAAATCACTTAAAACATGAGAAATGCAAAAAAAAAACAAATTCTCAATTTTTTTGGGGGGTAACAATTTTTTTGGGGGGGTTGGAAATTCATAAACATGTAGAAATGCAAAAAAAAAAAAAATCTTTTTTTGGGGGGGGTGACAATTTTTTCGGGGGGGGGGGGGGGGTTGGAAATCACTTTAAAATGTAAAAATCAAAAAAAAAAAAAATTTCTCTAACAAATTTTTTTGGGGGGGGGGCGTTGGAAATCACTTAAAACATGTAGAAATCAAAAATAAAGTTTTTTTTGGGGGGTACAATTTTTTTTGGGGGGGTTGAAAATCATCTTAAAAACATGTGAATGCAAAAAAAAAATTCAAATTTTCATTCAAAATGGCCCCATAGCGGCCATATTGGAGTTTGACCAAGTCCAAAATCTATGGCATGATCCTTGACCATTACTAACCCCCCTCACCAAGTTTCGTCGAATCCGTTCGAGGAGTTTTTTCCGTATACTGTTCACAAAACAAACAACAAACAAACAAACCAGAAAGGGTGTAAACAGTACCTCGATCTTCGATCGGAGTTAAAATAAATTAAAAAAAACCATTATGAAGGTCAAGGCCAATTGCAGCAAAAATTAATCGCTGAGCGCCAGACCATGAAACTATATTCATGAAGTTTGAAGACGATTCCGATCAAATTTTATCCAAAAATAAGGGTTCGTCGACTCCCTGTTTGGACAAAGTGACCTTGACTTTGACCTTGACCTTCAAATTTTATGCGCCTGAAAAGGACCTCTAGTAGGCCTCTGATATGCGAATTACAAATTTTCAATGATAACGTGTCTGCAGATTTTTTATACGTGATTAGCGACAACAAAAAAAATTTAAAAAAACATTACAAGCTGACTAACATATCTTCAAAACTTCGTTTTTAGGCAGATAAAAGTTACAAGACATGGGATGAAATCTCAAAAAAAAAAAAAAACAAGGTAGGAATGACAGCACATGACGATCACCATGATACGACAATCACAATCCATCTTATGGATTACCATCACAATATCTTGACATTTTACTTTGTTGTGGGATTGATATGGAAAATGTCAAGGCAATCTTATTTTCACACCAAGTTTCCCTTTTGTGAATGATGCTTCTTTCATTATACACCCGTTATTTCGGCATCGCATAAAATACATTTGTAAATTTAATGTTCGTTCATAAGTTTCTCCAATGTTTCATTGGAGTGCTTGGTTAAAAAACTTGGCGCACATTCTTAAAGCTTCGATGGGCGATAATGCAGTTGTTACGGAGTTTAGGAAGGCAAATAATTCAGATGATTACCATGAGTAAACATGATTCAGTTCTTGTAAGCAATGAATCGCAGCATCATGAGAGGATAGCAGAGATGGGGGGGTGAGAGAGGGGGTGAGGAGAGGGGACGAGGAGGTGATAAGTGAGGGAGGAAGCGTAAGAGATGTGAGGAGGAAGGTGAAGAGTGGAGGGTGGGGAGTGGGAGGATGGGATGGGGAGGTGGGAAAAGTGGAGGGAGGAGGGGAGGGAGGGAGTGAGGGAGGAGCGAGGGAGGTGAAGAGAGAAGAGTAGCGTGGAGGAGGAGCGGAGGGAGGGAGGTGAGAGATGAGAGTGGAGAGAGAGAGCGAGAGTTGGAGAGAGAGCGAGGAGGAGGGAGAGGAGCCGAGGGGGTGAGAGAGAGGGAGGGGAGGTGGAGGAAAGGCAGGAGGTAGAGAGGAGGAGGGAGGAAGAGGAGAGAAGGGGGGGTGTGGGAGGTGGTGAGAGGGGTTGGGAGAGAGAGAGGGGGTGGGAGAGGAGAGAGGGGTGGGGGTAGGAGGGGGAGGGAGGATAGGGGTGGAGGGGGGAGTAGGGATGAAGGGGGCAGGGAGAAGAGAGGGTGGGGGGAGAGGGAGAGAGGGGTTGTGGGGGAGAGGAAGGGA
This sequence comes from Eptatretus atami, assembly GCA_035128595.1. Taxonomy (NCBI): domain Eukaryota; kingdom Metazoa; phylum Chordata; class Myxini; order Myxiniformes; family Myxinidae; genus Eptatretus; species Eptatretus atami. The sequence goes on from CM068953.1 coordinate 2,240,710, forward strand.
GGGGAGAAGAAGAGAGGGGTGGGGGGGGAGAGATGGGGTGTGGGAGATAGAGAGGGTTGGGGAGAGAGAGAGAGGGAAGTGGGGAGAGAGGGTGGGAGGTGGAGAGAGAGAGGGCTGGAGTGGGAGAGAGAGAGGTGGAGGTGGGGAGAAAGGGTGGGAGGTGGGCGAGAGAGCGGGGGAGGTGGGAGAAGAGAGGTGGGAGTGGGGAGAGAGAGAAGGGGATGAGAGAAGACGAGGAGGGAGCGGGAAGAGAGAGGGGGGGGAAGAAACCATTGAGGGTATGAGAGATAATTTGTGATGTCGACTGGGAGACTCTAACAACAGACATAGTCATCAGAGAAAAATGGGAAACCTTCAAAGGAGCAAATGTGGTAAAGTGCAGAGCAAGTACATTCCAACTGTGTAAACTAAGAAAGCAGACCAAGAGACCAGGGTGGTTGAGCAGGCTGAATAAAGGACACTATGAAGGAGAAGCAGAGTTATTTATTAGTTTAAAAACAGATGGAGGTAGATTTATATCACTACGAATAAAACGAGGGCAAGTTAAAGAAAATAACTCGGCAGAGAAAATGAGAGTATGAGAAGGACATGGCTAAGAATATTAATATAAAGAAGCTTTTCTTTAAGTATTTCAGGGAAAAGAAAGTTCGGACCTGTCGTGGGTCATTGAGGAATACACCGGGAGATGGTTAGTGATGAAATGAGATGGCGGCTTATTAAACAGGTATTTTTCTTCAACTTTACACAAGAGCAGTCAGAGAGAATTTTCCCAAATTGCTGAGTATTCTACGTAGGAGCGGTGAGGAAGGGCTTTTACGTAAGATAGCGTTGGGTGGAGGAAAGTAATGGAACACTAGGTAATCGAGAGAAGATAGGCTTCGGTCCAGATTATATGCACCCGAGAGTATTATGGAGTGGCTGAGCAGGTAAGCGAGATGTTAACGGATAATTTAATAGCTTCACTGGAGTCAGGCCAGGTCCCGAGAGATTGGAGAGAACAAATTAATACCATTATTTGAAAGGATCAGAGGAAGAATTGGGGAAAATTGACCCTGGTGAGTTTCGACTTCAGTTGTGGGAAGGTGTTGGAGAATTCAGGACCAGATGAGAACCATTTAAACATAAAACTAATATTATTAATTTTAAATAGTTATAGATATAACTAACCCTAACAAACTAATAAAACAAACTAATTATAATTATAGGTAGTAAGCATGGGTTTACCAAAGGTAAGTCCTGTTAACAAATTTTAGAGTCTATGAACAGTGTCATGGGGAATGAGGAAAGGCAGTGGACAGAGTTATCTGACCTTGGTTTTTCAAAACCCGGGGCGCGACCCTGATGGGTCGCCGAGCAAATTTCGGTGGGTCAGGCGTCCGCTCGCACAGCGAAATAAAAATTGTCTATTTTCGATCGGTGTCGCATTTTAACGGATGTAATATAAACGGTTGTTCAAGAGTATGCCGGCGCTTGGAATGGGATGCACCGATGCGCGCGTCGCTGAGGCGGTCATTTTGGCGGGAAATTGGTGTTGTTTGATCCACGGCATCTCAGACTCAGACTCTGGACTCTATCATTAACGTCTATTCACGTTCCACATCGACTCGGACCTTATTTGTGATCGCAGCACCGGCCACAGCAATCTCGAGAACGTTCTTACCAGGAAAAATTTCTGGACTGGGATTTTCTACGTGGGGTGAAAGTGGGACAGAGGCCTTGGTGTGTGATTTGTTTGAAGTGCTTTCTACGGAGTCTATGAAACCAAAATAAGTTGCAGAGGCATTATTGACTACAAAACATGCGCCTATCAGGATAAGGAGAGAGTGCTTCTTTGAGAAACTTTTTGCACTCAAGAATAGTTCTTGGACAGAGAGTGTATATGACAAGTCAAGACCAATTCTCGGGCATTAGAGGCCTGGTATCGAGTGTGTTCCATGTTGCCTAAGACTACAAAAGCTCACTCATTGCAGAGAACTTCGTGCTGCCATGTGCAAAAGGACATGGTATCTCTGATGGTTGGGGAGGAACGGCGAAAACTGGCGTATACCCCCTCGAAACACCATCCAACGCAGAATTTAAGATATGAAGTCTGTACGTAATGCTCAGGTCGTAAAATGATCAAGAATCGCCGTGGCACCCAACAGTTGGACGAGTTCCCTGATATCGCATCGTCGCGCAACTCATCGTCTGGGTCCGCTTCATCAAGGCTGATAACTTTGTCGATTGAGCCTCTTGTCACATAAACCTTGGAGGGCACACCAAAGGCGAGGACAATTTTGGAAAGTAGAGCAGTTTTATCGTGCCAGATCCTGGACTTCGGAAAGTGCTCGTTTCATACAAAGACGGCGCGCAGCAATGTTAGGAGTGCGTCTGGATTCAAGGCTAATTGCTTGAGTGGCCTCAACCTCATGGTACACTGCATGATTCCACGAGAAGCCTCGCTCTCATACTTTGCCGAAACCTGCAGAGCGTTGCCTCAAATCGTTAAAAATGGTGATACATCAATCGGCCCTCAAACACTAGGTTATTCAGCCTATTCTGCCAGGGAGATGATGCCGACCATAATAATTTAATATTCTACACTCAAGTCAGATGGTGTAGTCCTGAGGAAACTTCTTCTGTGCATTTAATGAGCTAAGATGAACTGAAGGAGTCCTAACGCCACACAAGGGAAGAACGGCATGGGTAGCGTTGCTTGAGTCGATCTTGGCTGTCAAGCATGTGCTATCTGTTGACATCTTGAACGTCTCAATGTCTCAGACGCTCCCGTCCAAGCAAAGACGCCAACCTCAATGATTTTACGACAAATGAGCGGGATTTCTGGCGACTCTAAAATACGTGGCAGACAAGCAGCTGTTAAGTGCTTCAGTTTCCCCGTCTGGTGGAGCATCTAACGGACCTGCCAGTACGATGATACTGAGCTCGACAGTCTTCTAGGTGAATAGCACGTCCGTTCGGTCGCTCATTGAACAGTTCGAGCACTATTTCCCGAGCTGGATGTGCAGGTCCTTTTCTGTGTTCGGACCCTTTCAAGCTTCCGCTGGACTCGATGCTGATGAATGATACAGGCACAGGAACTGTACAAGCTCCAAGCAGGAGTCAGGAGCGCAGGTCTCTTGCGGGACGAATTCCGTTGTCGACATTCTGGTGCAAATGCTGCCGTCGTACCCGACCCTGTCAACGGTACACTCTAGGGACCTTTTAAGGTTCTCATGTCAATCCTTCATCATATGATTTGTGAGCAGTCCGTCTCCACCATGTGGTGATACAAAATACAGAATCGGCCTAGAAATGGAGCTAGATATGACCGGCATTGTTCATCTACTTCTCACGAATATGAAGAGTTGAATTTCTGAAAAATACCAGGCGTATCCTTCTCACTGATATATCTAAATGTCATTCGGACCTAAACTTCTGAAACATTCACTGTACTATTTGATACTGTCGGCTATTCTCCGTTTACTCGTCTATGAAAAACATACGATGGTGAATAAAGTAAACAGTAAATGTTTCTGTTCATGTTGAAAATTTATCTTATATCATTATGAATTGGGTTTTGGAAATCTTTTGGGTCGCGCGATTGTAGAGAGGTTCGTGAAATTGGGTCCCACTAAAAAGTTTGAAAAGCCACTGAATTCAGACTTTAAGAAGGCATTTGATGAGGTACCACATTGGAGGTTGTTAGCCAAAGTGAGGGCTTGTGGAGTGGCTGGTCAGGTCGCTAATTGGATTGAAAACTAGTTTAGTGGTAGGAAACAGAGTGGCTGTGAGCAGGATGATGTCTTGCTGGGAGAATGTAAGTTGTGGAGTACCTCAGGGATCAGTACTCAGACCATAACTATTCATTATTTACATCAATGATTTGGATAGTGGGGTGAAGAGTAAGCTTTCCAAATTTGCAGATGACACAAAGCTTGGAGGTGAGTGAGATAGCAGAGGCGGTGGTATCACATTCGGAAAGAATTGATACGCGTAGATTGGGCAAATGATTGGCAGATGGAATTTAACCTAGCAAGTGCTAAGTTGGGATTGGGGGGGGGGTTGCAATGAGGACAGTGATTACAGGATGTAAGGGGTGATGTTGGAGTGTGTCATACAGGAGAAGGATCTGGGGGAGGTAATAGATATGGGGAGGTAAGCAAGCAGCACAGTTCCAGGCAGCTATTTCGGTAAAGTAAATAGGGTTTTAGGTTTTATTTGGAGGGGGATCATTTATAAATCAAAAGAGGTGGTGTTAACATTGTAGAGGAATTTAGTGAGGGCCACATTTACAATATTGTGTGCAATGTTGGTCACCACAACTCAGGAAGGACAGATGCCATAGGCAGGGTTCAGCGCAGGGTTACTAGATTGATTCCGGGCCTAGCTTGACTCAGCTATGAGGAGCGGCTGAAGGAGACAGGGCTTTGTTCACTGGAAAAGAGGCGGTTACAAGGAGATATGATAGAGATGTTTCAGGTGGTGAAGGGTATAGCTTAATAAGTGCTGACGAATTGTTCAACAGAGTAGACAGTGATAGGACCCAAGGGTCACAGCCTGAGAGTAAAGAAGAGGAGAGTTGGGATGGTAGCAAGACAGGGGTCTTTTACTCAGAGTGTAGTTGAGGCATGGAATAGCCTCCCTGGAAAGGTAGTGGCAGCAGAAAAAGTATATGAGTTTAAATTAGAATTAGATAGGTACCTGGAAGTTAAGTGATGGAGGGGTTGATGTTGATGGGACTTTTAGGTAGCTTGATCATTGATGGGTGATTGTGTACAGTTACGGAGTGCTGTTGGGGGGTCTGTCAAGGAGGGTTGTGTGGTTGATGTGTGTTTTAACCAAGTCCTTCCCCCCCCATCCGAGGGAAGAAAAAAATACAAAAAAAAGAAAAAAAAAATAAAACATTCATTTAATCTAAAAACTTTTTTTTGCATTTTTCCTTGATCTTATTAGATAAATTAGTATGGTGTTTGCACAGGTGTGATGGGCTGAATGACCTCCACCTGTGTTGGATTTCCTTGCATTTCCTTGTTATCTATATTATAAAGCAGTAGTGTCTGTCCATCCCTCTGACCCTGAACTACTTCCTCAGTTTTGGAGCCAACCCCGTCAAACCTTCTGTTTAACGTTTTAGGGTCCCAGCCGGCGTCCTCAGCTGGGTGGGAGGTTTCATAAACACCTCAATACAATTATGATTTTGAGTGTCGATCCATGTGAAGCTGCTCCCGATCCGGATGTAACCTCAGAATGGCGTTTTTCTTTGTTTCCCTCACGAGTGTTTGTCACATTGTATTTTGTTATATTAATGGTATAGTATTAATTTGTGATTGGAATGATGCTCTTTGGAATGAAAATATTGAGAGATTGAGTTTCAAAGATTCAGTAAATAATGTGAGGGGTTCCAGCCGTGACATTTGCGGAATCGTCATGACATCATTGAAATACTTTGTTTACCTCACAATTGTTTGTAATATTGTATTTTGTTAAATTAATGGTATAGTATTAATTTGTGATTGTAATGATGCTGTGTGAAATGAAAATATAGAGAGATTGAGTTTAAAGCAAAATAATAATTTGACTTCCGGTTCTGGGTTTGGAGCGACGGCAGGGTCTCTCAGGGCTCTCTGCTGACTTTCTCAAAGTTAAGTTTCTGGTCGTTATTTGTCCAGATTTAACTGTTTATTTTCTCACCTACATGTTACTGTGTGTTCCTAGTTCGGTTTTGTTTCAAAAATCATGCTATTTTGTGAGTTTTCGTCGACCTTGTCTTACCGAGTTCCTTGAGGCCTACCCATCCTTCCCCTCTAGGTGTACGATCGTGTTTATTTGTATTCTCTCCCTATTACCTTCAATTCCTATCTTCCCCACTTTCCCAACATCCCCACATGCCTCCCAACTAAACACCATGTTTCTTGTCTTAAGTCCAAAACAAGCAAACCAAAAAAACTACCTTTCTCCCTGCATACCCACGAGTCCCGATCCTTCTTATTCTTCTTCCTCTTATTCTTCTTCTTCCTCCTTCTGCCGGCACACCATATCTATTCTACTTGAGCTGACCCACTCTCGCCATTACCTTCACAATTTCTTCCTACAACCTTCCATTGCCGATCTTACCTACTAGCCAAACCCGTCACAGACGGATTCCCTTCCATGAGCCCAGTTATGACAACCAGTGGCGGCTCTCATAGAGAGCCGGATCCAGTCGATGTACTCCATGGCCTTACTAATGAGCCTACAAAACGTCCTTGTACACGACTTTTTGGTGTACCCTACTCCTTGTGAGAAGTCCCTGATTTGTGCACGTGCTCTACTTTGACGTACTCCGTGTCAAACGTTCTCAGGTCACAGTACGGAGAAAAACGTGACGTGACCGGTAGGAGGAGCACAAAATTGGTCCTTCAGTATTAATATATAGATGCTTCAGAAGTTAAGGTTGACTATTGCCACTATGTGCGATGCACTCTTACAGGTACGAAGTTTCTTTCAGTCCAGGTCACAGTACCAGGAAAAACGTGACGCGACCGCTAGGAGGAGCACAAAATTGGTCCTTTCAGTTATATATGAGACTAGCCGAAACCCCGTCATCAGACGGATTCGTTTTGTTCAACCACCCTCACCAGCTCACCCACCTCGAGGACTGGGACGAGGGCGTGCTTGCCCACCTACTCATCCCCGCCCTGCCCCATTCCCCCCCCTTCAATTTGCTTACCCCGCCCAAAATTTAATTACCCGCGCCCCCCGCCCTTAACACCCCCCCCTCGTCTCTTGATTCCCGCCCCATTTCCCCTGTCTCCCGCTTTCAATTTGCTTACCCCCGCCCAAAAATTTGCTCTACCTTGCCCCGCCTCTTCACTCCCTGCCCCCGTCTCTTCATGCCCCCGCGCCCACCTCTTCACTCCTCGCCCCGTCTCAACGAAAAGTGTTTATTCTGCTTCAAGTTGAGAGGTTGCTATTGCCACTATGTGCGATGCACTCTTACAGGTACGAGTTGCTTTCAGTCCAGGTCACAGTACCAGAGAAAACGTGACGCGACCGCTAGGAGCACAAAATTTGGTCCTTCAGTTTATAATATAGATTCTTCAAAAATCATCAAAATTAATAATCTTCCTTGTAACGCTTAATCTAATTTGTTCTCCGAAAGGACGTTTGGAACCCCCCTCCCCCCTGCCCCCGCGCCCATCCACTTTCTCAACAATCCTCTGAGAAGTCCTTTTTTCAAGCTTCGGGTCTCACAACGATCTATCCATGATCTTTCCTGGGAAAGCCGCATTTCAAACCTGGCCTCCAAAGCCAGTCGCCGACTAGGAATCCTCCGTCATGCAAAGTCCTTCCTCGACTCACTTGAGCTCCTGACCACATAGAAAGCTTTCGTCCGCAGCCTGATGAAGTACTGCTCTCCCCTCTGGGCTGGTGCTCCTGCCTCCCACCATTTCTTCGGCTCACAGGATGTCGAGGAAACCAGTATTTCGCGGATAATTGGTATCTCCCGGCTAAGACTGAGTCTTTGGGCCTCTCACTCTCTCACCACAGGCAGGTCGGTGGTCTTTCTGTCTTCTACCATCTCTTCTCTGGTCTCGCTCCCCCCTCCCCACCCTGCTGTGTCTGCGATTTGTCCCTACCATATTTCCGCAGGGCGCTCAAGGTCCGCCAACAACCCCCTTCTGGTGAAACTACCAAAATCACGAATCACTGCTCACCTTCACTCTTTCATTCCTCTTTTTTCCCACCTTTGGAATAAACTCCCTCACTCTGCTCAATCCCATTCTTCCCTCCAGGCTTTCAAAACAGCTGTTCACCACCACCTCTTATCATCCGCATCGAAATCCTTGATCTTTTCTTCCCCCGTTAATCCACCCCAAACCCACCTCCTTCAAATCCCCTGCTTTCTTTCCTGAAAGTCCCTGTAATGTCCATCTTGTATACCCCGTGTTCCCCTCCACATCCCTCTCCCTATCCACAATCTAATATCTCTGTTCCCACTGTTTGGTACCTTCCACTCCCGCCCGTCTTATCGCATGCCCCCTTTGCTGTGCATTTTGTGTTTGCTCTCATACGAGCTCGACAATGTTATACAAAAAAACAAAGGAAATCATGTGAGGGTTCCAGCCGTGACATTCGCTGATTTGCGATATTGTAGTTTCGTTATTTTTTTTTTATTGCCCAAGTCCTTCACGAGCCGGCTGTCCAGTGGCTGTGCAGCCCTCCCATGACAAGCACGGTCGGGTACCTCACTCGTCAAATACAATATAATCTTGCTTTGCAACTCACAAAGAGAAAGTATATAACTTTTATTAAGAATTTTATAACCCAATTCATATAAAACAAGTAAAAAAGACATAAAATGTTTAGTCCCCGTTGTTTTAGTAATTTTGCTGTATGGAGTTAAAGGGCTTGCCCATATTTTTGTACAACTAGAATGGCCACCAGTCTACCAGTCGGCCATCTTTGATCAGATCACAAAATAAAGTGAGGGGCACGTGTATACCATCACGTCCTGTGCTTGTGCCAAGTTTGAACAAAATCAGTCCATGTATGTTTGAGAAATGGTTGGGGACCCGTTTAATAACATAATGGCCGCCAGTCGGCCATCTTGGATCTGATCTCGAAAGAAAGAAAGAATGACGTGCTTACGTAAGTCATCATTCATTATCTGTGTGCCGAGTTTGAACAAGATCGGTAAATGCATGTCCGAAATATGGTTACAGATGTACACACGCACGGACACAAAAATCGAGACCAAATCCACAAGCTCCCGTTTCGGACCAAGTCCAACAGGGCTAATAACCAATTCTTTCGAAACGGTCACACGGACAAAGGAAACTGTGATCGCTCATACGCTGCTGAGATTAAAACCTCCACCACCCATCATCAGCAAAAGATAATGGATGAAACTTTGCCACCACTGCGCCCGTAACCAGACATGCAGGCGCGCGCACACACACACACACACACACACACACACACACACACACACACACACCCATGGAGAGTCCCTTTCAGATCCAAATCTACCCATATGTACCACGTACCACTACCTTGTAGCAACTGCCAACTGTCCACCCCTATCGGGACATGAACTGTCCCGCTATCAACTGTAGTAGTGTAGGGCGCTTGGCATGTGGCTTAAGCACTCCAATGAAAGGGTTGATAAGGAACGGCTGGCTTGGCAAGCTGATTGGTAATGGCACTTACTCGCAAAAAATGAAACGTCGCCAATTTCTTCACATTTTTAGATTTCACTCCAGATTTCGAGTTTTATTGTCCACATGATCCGATCCTCCAAACTGAAATTATATTTCGATGCATGAAATCGCTTCAAACTCAAACTAATTTGAAAACTATAGTACTTACAAAAGCGATGTATACAGTGATTCGTAGCGATGTAGATCAGGCTTACGATGCTATGAGGAAGGTGAAGAAAAACATTTTGAGCGCTTTATTGTAAATAAACCATTGTGGCCTGTTCCAACTTGAGGCATTGTTGAGCAGGCCGAACAAAATGGCGAATTGAGACCCCCAACGAGGAAGAGTGAGGTTACCGAGGACGCATGCGCCTTAAGAACCCGTCAAGGCATGACCGGATGAAGGGCCTAATGCTAATGGGAAGGAAGGGCCTAAATATATGCAACAAATTCATAATTTGTAATTGCACATACATTAATGATTAATCACACACACTATGACAATTTGTCAAATGTAGTTTTATTTTTTTCCAATACACAAATTATCCAATATACAAAGATACAATATACACTATTATTCCAATAGAGAAATTATAGTTTTATTACAAGTGACTAAAGCGAGTGCGACTACAGTCCACACACGTATTCAAAGTTTCAAACATAAATGTGCACTTTCCTGGCCTTGAATGTGGCAAACTCATGAATGATATCAAAGTTCAATGATCTCAGAATGTCACTCTCAATACTCAACAGGGACAAGGCAGTCAGATGATCTTGATTCATGGTCCATCGCAAAAAGCTTTTGACCCTTTTCAGAAGAGAGAATTAATGTTCCCCACTACAATTACTGATCATCAGTGACAGATACAGCCGTAATGTCGTTTCAACATTTGGGAAACATTTGATCATGTTGGATTCAATTAGAATGTGGTACTTCCAGACAACTTGGCTTTCGTCATCTTCCTTCTCAATATTTGAGGACGTAAAAGCAACAAATTGCTGAAATTCCTTGGTGAAATCCACTGGTAGATCATCTGGGTATTTGTGACTCATGTTTTTTTTATGCCTTCACTCACTTGTGCATTGGACATATTAGGCGACACATTTGTTAGAACGCTAAAAGTTATTTTCAACATCCTCATATTTATTTATCCCGCACTCTAATTCACTTTTCAATTTGTCAATGATGCTCCTGAAGGTATTGACTCTGAAATCCTCTTTGGCGCTGAATGTGTGAGCAGGTTGCATCATCACATGTCTTTTGTCTCTTATAGCATTCGGCTGATTTGTATTCGTTATTAGTTCTTTCCATCTCCTGAGCCTCATACTCATCGATTGTCACGCATTTGTTGAAGAAGAGTTTCCAGACTCCTCAGTAGGCTTACACCAGTGGCAATGTCAATTTGAGCACTTTGCAAGCATAGACTGCATCTGTTGAATGGCTGAAGGATACCACTCCAGATCTCACACAAAATACCAGTCTCCAAAGTGTACATCACATCAATCAGGTTATTTGCATCTTTTCTAGTTTCTGTTTTTGGTGATTCATCACAACTGATTTTCTCCGGTGCTTCAATCTCTCTCTATCGAGTGCAGCCTGTGGCTGCTGGTTGCATCATTAGTTGGGACGCGGCTATTCCGCTGATGCAGTGTCCCCCTTACCAGTACACTGGTGCTCATTTTGCCGACCTCGGAAGGATGACAGGCTGAGTCAACCTCCTGGTGTATTTTAATTCAGCAGCCAACTGGGCTTGAACTCAGGACCCTCGGATCCCAAGCCGCCACCCTAACCACTAAGCCAACACGAGGCTTGGTGCTTCAATGATGTTGTGGTATCCCAGAACAAGTGCATTTATGGCTTGAACATTGGCACTCTACTGTGTCTCAGAAAGTGAGTTAGGCACCAGGCATGCCTTTGGAAGTGAATCCGTAAGAATCCTCCAATGGCTGGTTGATGCGGAGAAAAAGTTGTATCATTCCTGGACGAATCCAAAAAATGAAACTGCTTCAACACAACAATCCATGGCAGATTGGCTAACGAGGTTGAGTGAGTGTGCAGCACATGGTACGTAATCGGCCAATGACTTGCGCTCTTTTATCCTTGCCTGCATTCCTGAATATTTGTCACTCATGTTGACTCATAGCTTTGGCCATGACAAAGACTGATGTCAATCCCATTTTCACTCATAAAATCAAGCAAGTACAAGGCAAGATTCTCAACTGAGTGTTGAGAGATGCTGATGAAGGTCATGAAACATTCAACTGGTCCAATAGGGAGCACATAATGCAAGATATCAGTCGATTGATCGACATGTGACACATCCGGTGTTGATTCAACAGACACTGAAAAATACCCTGAACCCTTGATCTCATCAACAATGATCGATAGCGTCTTCTTTTCCAGCAGTACGATGAATTCATCACAAATAGTCTTTGATATATCTTATGTATGTTCTTTTCCATGATTAGCATATTTATTGATATGCTGAGCCAAGAAAGGGTTGTATTTAGCAAAAAGCTCCAGAATGTCAAGATAATTTCCATTGTGTTTTGATCCAATAGTCTCATCCCAGCCACGGAATGGCATACCTCTCTCAGCAAGAAAAATTATGGTTTCAACTATGCTTTCTGAGGACATTCCTCCAATAGGAACGAGTTTCCAAAAACTGTTTTTCAATTTTGGCATCAATTCTGCCACTAGGTTTATTTTGGTTGATGTATGTGCCAAGTGACAATGTATGCTTGTTCAGCCTCCTTCAACTTTTGCCACCTTCCTTTCTTTGCCATGTTGTTGAATCATTGTATGCACGCAGATGGTCTGAAAGGAAAACAAGTTGATTTAAACAACCATGAACCATGGGTCAAAATGTTCCAAAGTTACTCCAATCAATATATTGTTGTAGATTTCCGCCCGTCCGGCGTGCGGGCGACCGCCTTAGCCCAATTGCGGCCGTGCACGCCCACCGAACGAGCAATCTAGTCGTAGCTTCCGGATCAACAAACCGAAAACCCAGCTACGGGTGTTTTTAACACACCATAAACAGCCAACTCTTCTGTCCACGCGCTACAGGGTCGATCGCCGAATTGTCAATGTACCTAATTATTCGCGCGGACAGAAATGCCGGGAGTTTATACCTCAACGGACCTGCACGAAAACGAGCCGCTTAAGCAGCTCGTTCGTCCGTATGCGATTGCCGAGCAGTTTTTTATCGCCAAGTCCCGTCGGACCAGATGTGCTTTTATCGCTTATATCAGCCAGCTAATTATTCCGAACGCTCCATGGCAGTCGATGTGAGGAAGGGACGCAACGAGCAGGTGACATTTAACAATGGGGACATTATTTCCATACAGGAATGCAATGAATGGGGGGATGGGGAAAAGACACGAGCAAAAAGCCTACAGCCGAGTTCTATAAATGCAAGTATATACAGGCACTTGTACAATTCACTACTTATTGGACTGGCGCCATGAAAAAACACACACACGCACACACACACACGCACACACACACACGCACACACACACACAACATACACACACACACACACACACATGATCGGACCAGCCGGTCTTTATTAAGACCTATCTCGGACCTGCCCGCCTCGTGCGGTTTCGAGAACAGGTCCCCGGGCCTACTGGACTCCCAGCACGACCGGAAGTCTAGGCTAGTGGCCAAATTAAAAAAGGGGCCTAAAATTGTGAGAAACCCCTACCCACGGTAGAACAAGTCACAACCTATTTTTTCTTGAAGAGGATGTTTGGGGAGTTAGAAAATCATGGTTGTGAACCTGAGATCATTGCACAACATTTTGAAAATCACGTTTACATATGTACCACTGCAGACTGCAAAAATGGATTTAATCGCACAGATTTTGGCTCATATTGGCTCATAGATTTGTTAATACTGGTGCTACAAACACAAATTTGGTACCAAAATGTGCGGAATGATGACATATATATATATATATATATCTGTAAAAACCATTTGTGATGTAACAAAGGCTTTTGTGTGACCTACAGGCAAAAATAGTGGATTATTTACTCAACAAATCAGCTTCAGGTTTACCAATAAATATCAACAAAAACATTAAATTACTTCAAAAATATTGGACTTGCAGTCATACTTGTTACATCAACATAATCCAAGTTTATTTACCCTTGAAAAATATATCTTAATGATATAATGTCACTGAAATGATATAGTTATAACTGAAATCATACGTCGCCCCACTAATGCTGACCGATAGAAATCCCGAAGCAGAATGCAACATGAAGAATTGACTTAAGATTCTGACACAATTGTGAAAGTGACTTTATAGACATCATGTTGATATAAGCTATTTCACATATGACGATAATGAATTCATAACATGCACTGTAACTTATGTACATGTATTACATGAAGTAATACATGTAATACATTTAAAAGTTCAGTCACGCTCTTCATCAGTGCTGTCGTCAAAGACAACAGAATCATCAACATTTGGACAATCGTCTGCACTACACGAGCAGATTCAGTGTAGGTCAGTCCTGCAGAGATACAATGACATGTTCTGCTCTGCCTACAGTCATCGTCGGTGCAGCGTAGGTTTTGAAAGAACTTTGGGGATGTAAATATCCTCCGAGGCAGTTTGATCAACAGCCACAGACGTGAGGAAACGTCTCACCTCATCATAGGACACACAGTGTCCTAATTCATGAAGCATGTCAATGAGATGCTTGCTTCCCAATTCATGATGCACTGCAAGGCTAAACCAAGCGTTATTGTGGAGTACACTCGACGGCTCTGTGATATTATATTGTGACAAATGGCGATCGTCCTCAGGTTGTTCTTCATAACACCTTCATCACTACAGCTGGTTACATTCGTGTGTGATTTCTCACTGGTGCCCACTGAATAAAGTCGTAGAGTGTATTAGGAACAAATTCTGCACAGTACTGAATATCTGTTTCCTCGACAGGTGCATACATATTTCCAACATGCTCGATATCAGCCATGTGCTTCCTCAGATACCAGCTGCAGCATGCAAAGTAGCATTTCACTATCTGTGGCTGATGGTACATCAGACGGGATGTCTTCATATTCTGGTTCATCAGTCATGCTCTGCAGAATCGTGGCTTTTCTCAGGCATCACATAAGGTCACAGAAGAAGAGCATATGATGTCAGTGTGGCCATCAAATGTTACACAGACTATTTGGTCACCATAATATTTAGTTAATCTCTCCTTCAACTTCCAAGTTTTATACTGTTCTGCATTCGTGTACCCAGTGAAACCAAATATCCAACGTATTCTCTTTCAGATGACGAAGGGTTGTCACTGTTTAGTTTTGGAGACACGTTTGTTCCAGATAACATTTCAGTTCATCAAAAGCTTCATCATGTAATGTGCCCATTGTTTCCTCTCCTAATTTACGAATTGCAGCAGTGATGTTCCTTTCTGAATATAGTGTGAATAGCATAACCTGTGGTACTTGGCATCATAGGCGAACAAATCTGGAAAGGCAAGCATGCGCATGTGTATTTTATGGTCTTGTCTTTTGTCAGCTGCTGCCAGAACTTTTTCTCTGGTGGACTGTCCAGTTCCTGTAGATACGGTGTAGCTTGTTTCTGGAAGTGTTGGATTTTCCACAAATGAAGCAGTTAGTTCTGATGTCAAACCCAGCTGTTTCATTTCTGCTGATTCTTGTGTGTTCTGTTGCCGCAGACGTGCATGGTTGTGCTGTCACTCTTACTGGGGTTGGATGTGGAAATATTTGACTTGCTGGTATACTTGGCCCGACACGATTTGTGGAATGATACTTTCAAATCAAGACTCAATATGTCTTGTTGCAAAGCCAGATACTTTCGTAAACGCACCTTTTCTGATTTGACTTGCTTTGAAGATTGCACTCAAACCATTAAATGTTGGGTTCTTTACAACTTCTTGCTTTTTAGGGTTGAGGGTTTAAAGCATATGATGCATGGTCAGTGTCAATTTTACGACGCTTCACAACAGGTGGTTCCAGATCCTAATTGCAGAACAATTGTCACCAAGCATCTGAAATGAAAATAATTAAAGATAAGTATATATCAGTAGTTTTAGAAAAAGGCAATCAAGCTCAAAATTGATTTCTGCAACTGGATTTAAAATCATTCTTGTTTGGTTAATGCATATACATGTATTATAAATTAATCAATGTCGGTTACTTTAGGGGGGGGGGTGACATATGGTTTCGGTAATAACTCTATTAATTCAACTGATTATCTTTATGAGTTATATTTCTAAAAAGGAGAATGATAGAGGGTTATTTTGATGTAATATGTAGTAATACAACTCAAATACTTATGAAGAATTAATGTTTTTGTTGATATTTATTGGTAAACCCGAAGCTGATTTGTTGAGTAAAATTCCACTATTTTTGCCTGTAGGTCACACAAAAGCCTTTGTTACATCACAAATGGTTTTTACAGATATATATATATATACTGTATATATTATATATATATGTCATCATTCCGCACATTTTTGTACCAAATTTGTGTTGTAGCACCAGTATTAACAAAATATATGAGCCAATATGAGCCAAAATCTGTGGCGATTAAATCCATTTTTGCAGTCTGCAGTGGTACAAATTGTTACGGCTGTGGAAATTCGCAAAACCACCATTCAGGTCCCGTAGGTGAGATAACTCTAAGTACATGTATAGTTAGCCCCAAACCCGTTGTTTAGAGGGAATTTATGTGATTCATTCGGGCTGCGACGCTTGGAGTTAGGCGTTTTTCTGTTCTATCTTTATTTTGAATCAACCACCATAACCATCAAACCACCACCAAAACCTCCCACCACCCTCACCTCTTTCCTGCTACGGCCATTCCGCACCACCTGTGAACACTGAGCGCGGGCTGTCTTGGGCTCGTTCCGCAATACGCACCGAGCCGCGAGTGCAAATAGCGGCCTTTCCGAGAGAGAATTCGGATCAGGAGTGCTTCACGCCCCCTTTTCAATCCATCCATGACCGAGCATCAGGTAGTGTAGCCCGCCTCCGAACCCGCTGTGAATGCGTTCCTTTCGCCTCAAGAATTGGATCAGAATGCTTCACGCCCCCTTTTCATCCATCCAATGACCGAGCATCGGGTAATGTAGCCCCGCCTCCGAACCGCTGTGAATGCGTTCCTTTCGCCCCGAAAAGCGGATCAGAATGCTTCACGCCCCCTTTTCATCCATCCAATGACCGAGCATCGGGTAGTGTAGCCCCGCCTCCGAACCCGCTGTGATCCAGAAATTTACATATACGCCCCTCCCCGGGCTATATAAGGCGCGAGTTCGGGCGCGGGAAAGAAAAAGAGGAAGATCAAGTGGAAGCAGTGCAGTACGTCGCAGGAGTCAGTTGCGCAGTACGTCGGCAGAGAACCAAGTGGAGCAGTGGAGTGCAGCGGCGGAGTGTCGGGAGACAAGTCAAGTCTGCAGTGTCGGCAGGGCAGTCGAGTCGGGAGACGGAGCTCAAAGCGACGGGAAAGGCAGACGGGGAGCGCCGGAGAGAGCTCGCCGACCACGCCAGGGGCACGAAGCCAGGCGCAGCTACACTGACATTGCGGCTTGCCCGCCATCGCGCCACGAGGGCGCGGGTAGGACCCTTCGGTCTCGTGGACCTGGCCGCTCATCCAGGTTCCACGGCATTAGGCCCACGGGCCCAGTCTGACTCCCTTGCCTTTGAGGGGTCTTTCCTTTGCTTTTGTGTGAATGCGTTTGTGGCGCCATGTGTTGTAAAGTAGAAACTGTTTAGTGCATGTAATAAACCTTTCCTTGGTATTCGGTAGTAATTCTTTCTTGCATTCTTACTGTATGGCTGTATATGTGTGCTATCCGTGTGTGTGAATAAATGTGCTTTGTGTTGAAATTGTTCCCCTTTCGCTGCGTCCTTTCCTTTGTTGGGTCTCCATCTTGCTTCACGTAAAGGGTTCGAGTGGGCGTGATACGCCCGAAATTAATTGGAACCGTCGAGGCCGACGATAACACCGCTCGCGTTATCCCGATAGCACGGAAACGGACCGCTTAAGCGGTTCGTGTCCGAAGTCGACCTGCGGCGAGGTGCGATCGCGCCGGTTTACCAATCCCGCGTGGGTACTTAGGTAGGTCGAGTTTGGCGAACAACCACTATCCACAGCGGGTGGCCGATTGCACGATCGTGGTGAGGCGAAAAGGCCCACCCGTGACTGGTCCCGGCGTTAGTCCGAGGAGGGTCACGACAGAATTGTCCGTCCGGTGGGCAGACGTGCCGCGATTCAGTCACGTGGCCGTTCGCACGCACGGCGGGCGCGAATTCGCAACACTGGTGTCAGAGAGCGGGAAACGAACTCTCGGTCTCCAAGCTAAATTCACGGGAATCGGTCCAGGGGTGAGAGGAGCGACCCCCGATTCCCTCCAAATTACGAGCAATTTAAATTAACCCGTTACATGAAATAAGATGGCGTCTCAAGGCGAGCGGGTGCCGGGGGTAGATATGTGTAGTAATGTAGAATCCATGGCCGGGTCGGTTCTTTTTATAATTATAACCCCACCACTAAACTGTGGTCAGTGGAAGGGCGCTTGAGCACGAACTTGCCGGCAAACTGGGTCGCATAATGGCGGCGCGATCGCCCCTACAGCGCAGCACGGAGCGAGCGGCTATTTATGGCGCGGCGAATGGCGCAAACACGAGCGAGCGCTCCCAACAGCCGTTTCAACACCACGTGGCAATGGAGCGAGGTCAAGCGGCGCCTACGCCGGACATCGTGGGCTTTGGGAAGAATTAAAGGAAGAATGGAAGGGAAAATAAAGGGAAAAATAGAGTTGAGTATCCATAAGTGGGAACAAGCAGAGAGCGAGATGAGGAAAGAGTTTAGAGAGCAAAAACGGAAACAACTATTTGGGGGTAAAGCAACTGCAGAAGGAGGTAACAAGAAAAAGAATAGATCCAGGACCAAATTGAAAGAAAAAGGCGAGGCTGGAGTGCGAGGAGATGGACAAAGAACAGCGAATGAAACACAAAAAAGGGAGATTAACCAAATGACAGCAAAACAAACGAACTGAGAAGGAGAACAGTGGGAGAAAGACACAAAACTATTCGAGTTTGATAATTGAACAACTAACGGGGACAAGAATTAGAGTCCACGGAGATTGAAAAACCTCCGGAGGAGAACGAAGAACTTCCAGGAAGTTCCGAAGAAAGGAGGAACGACTAGCAAGGGAGCCAGGAAGTAGAAGTAATTGCCATGAGATATGAAAAGAGGAGATGAACTTGCACGATAAGGACGGGGTTAAAGGAACAGAAACACACACAACACAGAAGTAGTGGAGGACGATGGGGGGAGCTGGCGGACTGGTTAGAACCCGGTGGTGAGCAACTGGATGGCCTCCCCAGGAAAACGATGGAGGGAGTATGCCCCCTTTGAGGCGACTCACGACCAGGTGGTTCGGGTCGTGCCTTCGCGAGTTCGAGGGGATGAGTGAGGCGAACGGGTGCAAACGCGAGCTTAGGGGGTTATACGAGGCCCGGAAACCACTTGTGGGAACACGAACCCAGTGTGGTTGTCCCGGTGTGTGTGGTGCAAGAAGGTGTGAGTGCGGACCCCGTGTGTGGAGTGGTTGGGTCGCGAGTGTACAAAGGGCACCAATGTGTGGAACAAACCACGGGTGCTGGGTGAACGACCGTGTTGTGAAGTAAGGCACGGTGCGTGAGTGAGCGGGTCCGAGTTGCAAGGGAGACCGTGTGTGTAAGGTCTCTGTGTGGTAAGAAGAGCGGTTGTGAGGGAGAGTCGGTCAAGCATGCGGAGCACGCAGCCCGCGCTCCGGGGTGAGTTTAAATGGAGTGCAGTCTGGGCGTCGTAACACCAGGTGTGCGTGGGTGGAATGGCGACGGAGAACGACGGTCGACAAATAGACAAAAGCCGAGTAGCGGCTGTAGTTGAATGGGGACCGTGCGGGATTCACCCAGCAGCGAGCGACGAGGTTCGGGCCGTGCAACGCACGAGGCGCGCACGTGCTCGCTTGCGGGAGTGAAGCCCGGTCCCGGAAACGCCAGCGGTGATTTGCGCGATCGGCGGACGGACAAAGTTTAGGCAAGGATAACGGATTTCGGACGCGGACGGGTTCTCCACGGCGACTTCTGTTAATCTCCAACGGGCAAGAGCACATGTGTTCGCCGTGGGGAGCCCACTCCGGATGCGAAGGTTGCTTTTAAGTGGTGCGCACGGTGACGTCATGGATGCACGTGTGGTTGGAAATCCGGCAGGAAGGGTGAATCCCCTGCCGGAATGGTACCGTCCAAGAGGGACGAGGTAACGCGTGCAGCTGCATGACGTCACGGGCAGTGCAAAAGTGCGCGAGCTGTGAGTTGCCCTGCGCTGGTGCTTGCGCGTAATTTGGAAAAAAAAAATTAAGCATAGCAAGCCTCGCGTTTCGCGGGTGACAGGATTCCCAGTGGCCAAAGGGGTGGAAGACCCCTTGGCCCAGGGCACACAGGATGAACTAGTTAGGGGGAAGGGTTAGCTTAGCGTAGACCGACTTCATGGGGCAGGGGTAAGTTCTCCATGGAGCCCGTGGAATATGGATTAGTTTAAGGAGGGATTGTAAGTAAGATTAGGAGGAAAATGATTTTGTAGAGATTTGAGGTACAGTGACAGACTTTGATGTGTAGTGGGGACGTAGTTAAGCTACGTAGGTTAAAAAGGAAACTGCTATAGTTTTTAAGGACCGAACGACGGGGAGCACGAGGTAGTTAGGGAGGTAGTTGCGATAGGATGGCAGGATTCAGCGATGGTGTTGTTGAAGAGAAATGGAGACATGTTGGTGAGTCGAGCCAGCGGGTCCTGTGTGTATGCGGCGAATGTGGAACGTCATGGTGGTGATGAGTTGATTGGGGGAGGAGTGACTCCCGCCTCAAGGATCCGGGTCAGTGCATAAGTGAGTTTATGAGGGTTAGTTAAATGACAAAATGGAAATGGTCGTTTTGCTGTTGGTGGGAGTGTAGGCTCGAAAACCTGTTTTGAGGGGTGCGGAGCCCCTGTTGACTGGGCTGGGAGCGTGGCTGCAATAAGGTGAAGTATCGCTGAGTGGGTACCGCCCGGGCACCGGCTAGTCGGCGGTGTAGGCCAAGGGCCGCATGGGGGGCCGGGTTTAGCGTAGTGGCAACGGGTGGCGCCGCCATGGATGCGGGGCCCGGAGCGCCGTTAGCCGCGTGGGGCCAGTGTTGTGGGCACGGGTGACCCTCGAAAGGGGCCGGGAAGAGCCAGCCTGCCACGTAGCGGTTTCAGGGGAGTCCGCCATGTGAGGGCACTCCCCGGTGGTCTAGGGAGCTTTTAGGCTCCGGAGGCAGTGTAGTCCCTGAGGGGGTGCCATCAGCTGGACCGAATCGGCAAAGAGGTCGTGCCTGCCAAGGGGGGCCACGGTCCCAGCCATGAGACCATGTGAGGGCACGGGAAGAAAATTGGGGGGGCGAAGGCCCGAAAATTGTGAAGGACAACCAACAACAGGCGATGGAATCTGGTTAGTTAGACCAATAGTGTAAAGCGAGAAGGGCGCTTGTTGAAAGCCCGGGGTTAAGTTTAAAGGTTAAATGTTAGGGTAGATTAGGAGATGACCAACCTCCGCACCATCCATGCCACTTCGCTCTCTTGTGGGCCGGCGCTGGATTCCACTTGGGTTAGATCGGCTGAAGTCTGGGGAGCCATCCTAGGGGCTTGAGTTGGGCCTCGACAGCAGGACGCTAGCTCTCTCCTTGTTTCCTCTCCGGGAAAGGGACGTAGGGGTTGGGAGTAGGCTAGGGGACGATAGGTTAGGCCGAACAAGGACGATAAAAGGGGGTTAGGGGAGCGATTATAGTGGGAAGTGAAAAGTAAAAAAAGAAAAAACAACAAAAAAAATAAGTTGGGGCTATAATTTGGTTTTTGACAAATTAAGGGGGTGGGTATGGACAGAGAACAGGCAAAGGTGATAGGTTTTTTTGGGAGGGAGACAGTAGGTAGGTCCGACGACCGCCTTCTGAGTGCCCAGCACAGCACTCCCTCCACCACCTCCACTGCATGGCAAAGAGGCCGACCTTATCAGCAGCTGTTTTGCTGCAAGGCCTTGTGCCGGCGGATCAGTCCGCCGGCTGTGTTTGCTGCAAAGCGGCCTTGTTATGCCAGGCTGTGTTTTTGCCTGCTGCCTTTGCCATGCCATGCCCCACTGCCCATTTCACCAGGCACCTTCACTAGTTTGGCTTTCCCCCGCACCCCCCCACCTGTTCATTGCCGAGGCTGCGCCAAGGAATCAAGAAGCAACAGTTTGCAAGCTGCGAGAAAATGCCCTGTTGGCAGCTAACAGACACGGGCCTGCAGTGACGGCCCGTGCACGGTTTTTCCTTTTTGACCTTTTGTTATTGCTCCCTGCAGAGTCCATTGATCCTGGGCCATGGTTTTAGTGTAAAATTTGGTAAGTAAGGGGTTAAGGTGTTAAGTTGTGTATTTGTATATGAGTGCGCGGTTCCCCGGCAATGTGTGTCTTGCGCCGGCAATTTATTTAAGTGTCCGTGGATGGTTTGTTTTAGGTTAGTTACTCAGCCCCTTTTCAGGTTTATTTTAATTTTGGGGGACACGAATAACCATGCAATGTCGCAACTCAGGGATCCGTAGGTAAAACGTAACGAGGGGAGAAACTACACATGAGGCACACGAGAATTTGAACGACTCGGACGAGTCTAGGTAAAAAAGGAGGAGGGGGTAGTGTTACGGCTGTGGAAAATTCGCAAACCACCATTCACAGGGTCCCGTAGGTGAAAGATAAACTCTAAGTAATGTTAAGTTAGCCCCAAACCCGTTGTTTTAGATAGGGAATTTAATGTGATTCATTACGGATGCTGCGACGCTGGAGTTAGGCGTTTTTCCTGTTCTTCTTTATTTTGAATCAACCGCCATAGACCACCCAAAACGCACCACGCAAAACCCTCCAATCCACCTCACACTCGTTCTCCTGCTTTAAACGGCCATTCCCGCACGCACCTGTGAAACACTGAGCGTCGGGCTGTCTGGCTCGTTCCGCGATACGCACCGAAGCCGCGAGTGCAAAATAGCGGCCTTCCGAGAGAGAAATTCGATCAGGAGTGCTTCACGGCCCCCTTTTCCATACCATCCAATGACCGAGATCAGGGTAGTGGGTAGCCGCGCCTTCCGGAACCCGCTGTGAATGCGTTCTTGTTCGCCTCAAGATCGATCAGGAATGGCTTCAAACTAGGCGGCCCCCTTTTCCATCCAATCCAATGACCGAGCATCGGGTATGTAGCCGCCCGCCTCGAACCCGGCTGTGAATGCTGTGTCCTTTCGCCCGAAAAGCGGATCAGGAATGCTCACGCGGTGAGCCCCTTTTCCAAAATCCATGCCAATGACCGAGCACGGTAGTGTAGCCCCCCGCCTGCCCGAACCCGCTGTGATGCCAGAATTTACAATTATACGGCCCTCCCCGGGCATATAATAGGCGCGAGCTCGGGGTGGGAAAAAAAAGAGGAGAAGTCAAGTGGCAAGCGGTGCAGTTAAACGTCGGCAGGAAGTCAAGTTGCGCAGGTACGTCGGCAGAGGAACCAAGTGGGGAGCAGGGTGGAGTGGCAGCGGCGGAGTGTCGGGAGACAGAAGTCAAGTCTGCAGTGTCGCAAGGGCAGTCGAGTTCCGGGAGAACGGAGCTCGAAAGCCGACGGGAAAGGCAAGAACCGGGGAGCCCGGAGAGAGCTTCCGCCGACCAACGAGGGCACGGAAGCCAGGCGCAGCTCACTGACATTGCGGCTTGCCCGCCATCGCGCCAACGAGGGCGCGGGTAGGACCCTTCGTCTCGTGGACCTGGCCGCTCATCCAGGTTACTCTTCAACCCCTGACGCGCATATAGGCCCACGGGCCCAGTCTGACTCCCTTGCCTTTGAGAGGGGGGGGTCTTTTCCTTTGCTTTTTGTGGAATGCGTGTTGGGTGGCGCCGTGTCTTGAAAGTAGAAACGTTTAAGTGCCTGTAAATAACCTTTGCTTGTATTCCGGTAGTATTCTTTCTTTGCATTCTTACTGTATGGCTGTATATGTGTGCTACCGTGTGTGAAATAAATGTGGCTTGTGTTGAAAATTGTTCCCCCGTTTTCGGCCTGCGTCCTTTCTTTGTTAGGGGTCTCCATCTTGCTTCATGTAAAGGGTTAAGAGTGGACGTGATAATACGCCCGATAATATAATTGGAACACAGTCGAAAGGCCGACGATAACACCGCTGGTTATCCCGATAGCACGGAAACGAAAGACCGCTTAAAGCGGTTCGTGTCCGCGAAGTCGAACCTGGCGGCCAGGTGCGATCGCCATCCGGTTTACCATACGGTAAAAGCCGCCGCAGTGGGTACTTAGGTAGGTCGAGTTTGGCGAAACAACCCTATCCACGCTGGGTGGCCAGTTGGCTACGATCGTGGTGGAGCGCGTAAAGGCCCGAGCGTGACTGGCCTCCCGGCGTTAGTCCGAGGGTCAACGACAGAATTGTCCGTCCGGTGGGCGAGAGACGAGTGTGCCGCGATTTCACAGTCACGTGGCCGTCGCAACGCCCGACTGGGCGCAGAATCCCAACAATATTGGTAAACATGAATTTTCAAATGTTGTGCAATGATTCTCAGGTTCACAACAATGATTATTCTAAACTCACCAAACTACCTCTTCAAGAAAAAATAGGTTGTGATTGTTCTACCTTTGGGTAGGGGTATGCCACCAAAACCTCAATTTGGCCACTACCTAGTCCAACGAGCGAAAGTCGGCAGGGCGAAAGGCGTGGCGGGTAGAAGACCCTCCGTGTGCACTTCCCAGAACATGTTACCGCGCGCGACAGATCCACAAGGAGGACCAGCGGAGAACGACGGGAGAACAGCCACGAGGTGAGTGAGGGGGGGGGATTCGCCTATGAGCTGATAATGGGCGCGGATGGAGCGAGGAAAAAACGACAGGAGGACAACACATCCGGAGAACCACCAAGAAGCTGGAAGTTTTAAGAGCTGCAAAGGAAAACTGGTGGAAATAACAACAACCCTTCCTCCTCCTCCTCCTCCTGTGTTTTTGTCATCTCTCTTCCCTTTTAGTTATCAAAGAGGGGCGCGCCCTCGCTTCCCGCGTGACTTCATACCGCTGACGGTGGGCTCCCGCTATTCCATTCCCTGCCCCCGCCCCCCCCGAAGTTGCTTGATGCCCTATACAAGGTAAGGAATTCGGACTCGGGAATGCATCTGAACACGAGCAGGCGCCGCATTCCAGCGAGGCACAGGGGAACGCTCGCTGGTCTGGCAGCCGTGTCTGCCACCAAACAGGCCATTTTTGTGGCTGTTGTTGTTGATTTTCCTATACAAATCGGCAGCGCATGAACAATTAAATTATCCCACTAGACTAGGGTCGGGACCATAACCTCTGGGAACACGATGTACTTACGGATATAAACTGAAGGCTAGAGGACCTGAATGTTGAGTGCAATAAGCTTTCCAATCCACACACTACCCCCTCCCCTTTTAACAGACTCGTCCCGAGGTCGTTAAAGTTTGCGTGTGACCAGCAAGTGTAAGTTTTCCCCTAATACATTTTCATCTCGATCCTGGAGTGCGACATTTTGTGTATCCAGATGTTCCCAAAAATAAATAAACCTAACTGCGCTGCGCAACGACCACTGAACAAACTCACACAGACTTCATATCGGACAACTTATCTACAATTGCCGGTGCTACGACAAACATGCAGGGGGAGCAAAACTCCATTTACAATTTTTAACCTTATCCTTATACATTTTACGCTAAACCATGCCCCAGGACTGATGGACTCTGTGGGGAAAAAGTGGCATGGCAAGGTTAGTCAGTGTATGAGGGTGAGCGCTCCGCAGCTGAAGGTCGGATGTCTTCGGGGCCTGTTAAAAAG
>CM068953.1:2287378-2303917 GCA_035128595.1 Eptatretus atami
CCCACACGAGAGAGATCGTAAAAGGTGAACTGTTTGGTCGTGTTGGTCTGCAGAGCGGCAACTGTAGCAGCGATACTCGGGGTGATCCGACCCCGTTCTGCAATCGACCGTTGCTCTACGGTGGGAGACCGAGTCCACGCTCCGACTCAGCCACCCTCGTCCTCTCGGTCGGGCTGATGCGTTGTGTGGCTAGATATTGCTCGGACTTGACGTGATGCACAGAGCGGTTATTGATAATGACGCCTCGTAAAGAGGAAGTTCTGCGGCGATTGTAAGCTGATTCTCTGCATTTAGTGGCCTGGAGTTGGTGGGGCACGGAGCAATAATCGGAATAAAGTGGAACAATACTGGTATGGCATTCCGGAGCCGGCCCATATTGGTGCAAGATGTTAGCAATCGCCGTGATCCGTAGCCAATGCCCGCATCAGGAAGTTAAAATGCTTATTCGGTTTCCTCCGACGGCTGACAGCATGCGCTGATAATAAGAGCTCCTGATAGGCACAGTTGAGGATGTTTTTGTGAATGCTCTCCGAGCGCCTTCGAAGCATGTGCGCTTGCCTGCATTTCAGAAGTTGATGGTGTATTCTTGGGAAAGACCGTCCGAGATATCATATGTCGTTTGAGTTAACACACGATCATGTGCGCTTCCGAGTTACTCGGCGAAACACGTCGATTCTCATTAGCTTGCCTCTTCTGCACCTGAGCTGTGAAGGCGCTTAAGAAGTCTGATGGCGTTTGGCGTAGAGGCAATGGGAGAATTGTTGTGAGTTTGATGGGAAGAGATTGGGGACGTGGTAGTGGATGTGGGGTGCGCGAAGAGCGCTGGACGAGATTTGTAGATGTGGCCGTTTGGTGGTGAAGGCGTTGGATGGAAGGTGACTGTGGGGAGTTTTTGAGAGAAGAAATAATTGGAGAGTGGGATTGGGAGTGTGGTAACGTTGTGATGAGCATAATGACGAGGTTGAGGGAGCGTCAGTTGGATTTTGGTCGTCTGCAGTTGGAATGGAACATGGCCGCGCGGTATGAGCACATAGATCTTTGAGCTGTGCTTCTCCGCATTCCTGGCATCATTATTTCCTGGGGATGCGTGCTTCGTGTGTTGTGGTTGAGGTAAGATAAACTAAGGGATGAATAAAGAAAGAAGGAGGATTGAAGACGGAGAGAAAGAGAGACGTCAACTAACATTCTTTCCCATTTCTGCTTACCACCGAGACTATGGAAGGACTGACTAAACAAATAACTAATGAAGACGAACTGCTTCGTACGCGCTATATGTTGTGGTTCCATTGCCCTCAGAGGAGTGTTGGCTTACAGAATATTATCCTACTGTCTACCTTCAGGATGCGCAACACTTCCATATGTACAAGTTCCATCAAAATTTAAAAGAAGCCCCATGATTTAATACGCTTAGCGCCTCACAGTTTACATACCAGGTTTTCAAATTTGAAAGCTGCTCAGTTACACACACAGTTGCGATGGCAGTTTTGCAACATAAACTCACGACTTTCAAGATTGCAACTTATCTCGTGTATCTTCTATACAAAATAACCCATTAGCATAGCATTATATTCAAAGGTCTCGTGTTCACGTTTCGATAGCAGTTCTGTTGCCTTCAAGGTAAGCTGCTAGCGAGTGCACACAACTGATTCCGAGCGGCCGTGCGCGTCTGAAGAGTAAGACGGTGATCTTCATACACGAGTGCAAGCTAAGAATTGCCGGTTCCATACCGTGCGTATAGGACGTACACTGCGCCAGGCCAGTGCGAGGGATGAGGAAGATGAATTGGCCTTGGGTTGTTATACGGATGATAGTTCAGGGAGAGGGTCGTCTGCTTGGATATTCAGCCCTGTGACCGCAGCAAGATAATAAGGTCGTTGAGATACCCACGGACCACAGGAAGGGATTGCGACCACATCTTGCAATGATGCAGCTAGAATGAATCTGGGGCGGTGGTCAACAGTAACACTCTAGTCGTGTTGAGGCATGCCAACCCTACAGGACCCTCCATTGCTGGTTGAGCCCGGTTCATAAAAATGTAACTGCAGCCTATGCTGCATGTTTCATCTCTCACAGTCTGCAGTGTTCGTCCCTTCTCTTGTCTTGCTTCACGTCGCTATCCCTCTCCTTCTATGGCTCTGTGGCTCACCTATTGTGGCTGTGCAGAAGGTCCTTCCAAGCCTGTGACAGAGGTGGATGGCCATCTTGTCTGTGCAGAGGCTTGTCAGTGTCCAGATCAGCATGTCTTCATATAGGCACACATCCAAACCTCATCGTACCAAGTGAATACTTGACATCCTGCACTCATTGAAGTGCCACATATGTTGACCTGTCCTGCACAAAGTTGTCCTTTCACAACATTAACCACGAGTTCTATTTAATTTTACTTGCCTTTTCACAGCATATACTCAGCAACCATTTCAATCATCGTACATATTATTGACTCTGTAACACTGGTGGCAAAGCAGGTCGAGACCATCGGACTACAAAGACTAAAGCAGTCATTGCTGCAAAAGAGGTGCATCACCCAAGAACTGACGCTATCAAGCGCTGTCAAACCTTGACGTGGTAGCCAGCGTATGGCAACGTGAAAAAATATAACGCTGGCGTAGCTGGAATCTATTGATTTTTTTTAATTTTGGCGTATATAACGGTTTGGACGTGCATAACGTATTAGTTAACCCGAAACAGAAACGTTTACTAACATCACATACAGATAACTATACCAAGAATGCTGACGTGTTGTCGCTTCACAACCTATGCCAACGACTAGTCTAACTATATCATCAGCACGGCAGCCGTACGCGACCATCACTGTGGCGTAGTGACTATTCATAGGTATCGGCACGGTCGAGCGATGCGAAAGTCTTACCGCAACTAGAATGAAGTGGAAGGCGCTGTCTCACACTTGACGTTTTTAGCCAGCGTAATGCGACGTATGAAAAATTGGCTGAACCCAAGCTGCCACACTGTCGAATACGTTATGAGTAAGTTGTTTGTATATGTTAGCAGCTGGAACATACGTCGTAAGCTGGCATACATCACATAGCTGCTGGCAAACGTGTATACGCTCGAGTAACGTCGAGAGAGTTGAGCAGTATCTGAAGTTACTCGACGTATGACCACATCGCATTACGCTGGCATACGTTAGGCACGCTAGCACGCACGTTGACACACAAGCGAGCATACGTACCACCGTTACTTGTTAAGTTACATGCAAATCGAGAGACACGTCGACGTAAGGTAACCAATGCCCTGGTTTGTTTTTGAGTTTTCTTCGTATGACGGATATTGTCGATTTCTAGTGCGGTAAATTAGCAACGTTGATAGGTCAGCCTATTAATTATATTATAATCTTATAAAGACACGCACTAGAAATTGAATGTAACATCAACGTCATAACCGGAATATACAAAACAAAACAGGGATTACAGGAACCTCGACGCTAAACCATTACATTGACATGTTTGACTTATGAGAACAGTACAAAGTAACGTGCTGTCACCGTGATGTCAACGATCGCGTACAGTGCACTACACACGCTTCACTCATAGGTATACAAACAAGGAAAATAAGTTTCGGGTACGCTAATACCTCGACGTGTTTCGATTATGAGAACTTAAGAACCGCTGTGTCGACGTGTTCACCGATCGCGGTAACGTGCCACAACTTAGGCACGTTTTGCGACGTGATGAGTCATACGCTGGCATACCGGGAATTCAAGCATGGAAATTTGTCTAACATCTCAGAGTTGAACTTATGACGTTATGCCCAGACGCAACTACGAGTATGCCAGCGTTCTACGACGTAGTGCCAGCATACTAGTCGGAGGTATTGCACGGTCTTAAACGTATCACAACTTAACCTAAGTAATTCAGAGTGCCGAGCGTTTTAGCCCAATTTTTGCATACCGTCAGGCTACGTTTCTACATCGTAAGTGTGTGACAGGCCTAGGGGCGAATACTTTTGCAATACCTAGTGAATTTAGATTTGTATGTGTTTTTTTGCAGAGTATTTCTGAAGTGCATGTAACCTCTCCCACACAAACAGTGTTTGATTGATCTCTTCAGTCTAGTAACTGTGTGGTGGTGTGTGTGGTGTGTGTTGTGTGGTGTGTGTGTGTGTGTGTGTCATGTTGTCTGCCTCATAAAGCCCAACCATGAAAGCTAGGTGGTCCCAGACATTGCCGGCACATCGTAGAACCTCCACAGGTATGCAATGAATGAAAATTGGAGTTTGTAAATTTAACACCAATTGTTGAAGTATAAAATACATGCTCTCCATTGAAAAGCTTATCTTTGTCGCAATTCTCGTCAGCAGGGCGTTCCTGAGACCAGCCATTGATTAGCACTATATTCAAAGCTGCCTTGCTTGGAAAACGATCTACTCTCATGATTCGCTAATTAAATGTATATAGAAACGTTTATATTGATTGAGACGGATCTCGTGCGACTAAATATGATGGAAATCTGGAGTGAAAATCTGAAAAATCTACAAAATTACCCGATTTTTATAAGTAAGGTATTATTTAGCAACAGACATCTAAATTAGAGACTTTTCTACTGTATACGGGGACTCCTATATGAGTGAAGCAATGTGAAGAAATTGTGTCAGAAAGTGTAATGTTCTATTGAGTGCAAAAAATATTAAGAACGGATCGCCGTGCTAACATAGCTGCTTTTGCAAGCCATGGTGGAGATAGTTCAGGGGTCTTTTTCGGCAATTATGCACGCACGGTTTGTCTTTTCACCGTAGGTTTGTGTAAGAGTTTATAAAGTTTTAAAAAGTGCAAATATACAGATGGGACAGGAGAAGAGAACAGAATTACAGTTTTTAAACAATGGAAAATACAGAATGGTGAAAGCGAGTAGGTTTTTAAGTTAAACAATAGAAAAATAAGAAGGCGAGAGCGAGAACAGTTTTTAAAGTTTAATCATAGAAAAACAGATTGGAAAGAGAACAGTTTTAAACTTTTAAACAATGGACAATCCATCCATTGAACACTCTGTGAGGAGGTTTGGCTGCGGCTAATGCATCTCTTGGCTATTGGGTACAATCCCAGTGATGGTCACATTCGACAGGAGGATACCAACAAGCTGGCATCTCATTTGCGACTCTGAAGGATGACAGGCAGCGTCCACGCCTCACTGTATTGAATTCAAAGCAGCCATGGGGGATTTGAACTCAGGATCTTGGGATCCCAAGCCCCAGGCTTAACGATAAGCAACACCTGCAGCATAATGCACACCACAGAATTGGAAAGTGAGAGCATTTTAGAACAAGAAATGAACAGAATGGAAAAGAGAATACGAGTTTAAAAGACTATTTACCAATGGATCAGATAAATGAAGGGAAAGGAGACAGTGTTAAAAGTTTATTTTAATTTATTTTTGTATAAACCGCTTGTCGCGGCTACTATGAGAGACAACGCACAGCAAAGGGGAAGCAGTAAACTGTGGGTGAAGCAGAAGACATTAGCAGATCTGTATCGAGAGAGAGAGAGATTGGGCAGGGAAACTGGGTATCAAGAGGCATTACAGGACCTTTCAGAAGGAATGAGTGGACTTTGAAAAGGAGGTGGGTTTGGGTGGAAATAACGGGTAGAGAGCATAAGATCGAGGTATTTGGATGGGGATGATACGAGGTCGGTGAACAGCGTTTTGAAGGCTGAGGGAAGAATAGGAATGAACAGAGGCAGGGGTTAGCCAAAGGTGGGCGAAAAAGAGGAAAGCAAAGAGTGAAGGTGAGCAGGATGTCGTGAGTATTGAGTTCGTTGCTAAGGACGTCAAGAGCGGTTGTTGGGGACCTTGAGGAGCCCGCAGAAATATGTGGGATAATCAACAGACAGAGCAGTGGGGGGGACGGGGGGGCAAGGACCGAGAGGAGACGCTAGAAACCGAAGACCACGACCTCCTGCGGTGACGAGAGAGTGAAGAGGCACAAAACTCGCTATCACGGGAGATAGCATGCCTTGGTCCACAGCGTGAAAGCGAGAAAGGTGGGAGGCAGGAGCACCAGCCAGAGGGGAGAGGCTAACTCCATCAAGCTGGGATGTAAGGCTTTATTAATGTTGGTCAGGAGCTCAAGGTGGGGCCGGTGAAGGATTTGCACGAGCGAGGAATTCCCAATCGGCGACCTGCTTCTGGAGGCAGGTTTTGAAATGTCACTTCCAGGGAAAGATCATGGCAGAATCGGTAGAGACCCGAAGCTTGAAAGAAAGACTTCTTCAAGAGGATGTTGATGTATGTATAGGGGGCGGTCTAAACGGTCCCTTTTCGGAGAGACGCAGTGATTAGTTTCGATTTGTCAGATGAAAGACATGTTCCAGCAGTGTTGGAGCCAGTTTTGTGATGTGTTACAGGTGACAGATGGTGGGCAGTGAGGCGAAAGAAGCTGGGCTGCTTGTAGAATCTGAGGAGAACAGATGGTATTGGCAAGAGGGTGGAGTCATGCACAAAGAGATAAAGAGGAGCGTCCATAGTGCAGGTCGGGAGATGATTGGAAGAAAACTAGAGAAGAGACCAGGGCCTCCGGCAAAGGTATGAGGAAGCAGCTGGACATGGAAGAGGGGATGAGGACACTCCAATTTAGGGCCAACGTTGACTGCGACAGGATGAGGAACGTTCCTGTGAGCAGAGGAGAGCCTTGATAGCAATATATATAGAGTGATTGTGGAGCAGGGCGAGCAGGGCAGGGTGCCAGACCGTGTTAAAAGCACGCGATATGTCTAGGGATATGGCTCTGATTTCATGTCTGGCACTGAGGACCTCCATCCATTGTTGAGAGAGCAGAAGCAGCATATCCAGAGTGGCATGACCTGGTCTGAAACCAAACCTGGTTTTAAACAATGGACAGTGGAGAATGGGAAAGGAAAACAGTTTTAAAGCTTTATATGACATGTATCAACCAAGAGCTCACTCTTACCGATTCAGAGCACTGGACGGGGTTTTAGTGGAGCCTCCTGAGCTGAACTCGCTCAGAGTTGCATGGCTGTGCACACACTGTTTCAAGCAAAACAGTACTTCAGATCATCAACCCCCTCCGAGAAGTGCAATCAACATTCGTTGGTCGCCAAACTACATCCCTTGGCTTGTAAAAGAATACTTCCATCTCCTCATTTTGTCTTAGTTCTTCAGCATTGTGTACCAGCTCTGTGATACGTACTACTTCAGCTGTTTGACAAATGCACTTGGACTGTCTCGGCTCCATTTATCACACATCCCAAGGAAATGTCCCAAAGTGGTACCCGATTGGCACAAGAAGATACAGACATCCTCAGAAGGCTCTTTACACCCACGTTTCCTGCAACAGGAATCACCTCCACACTCAGCCATGCTGTTCAGGGTCAAACTCAGCTGACACTCTGTCTACGCCGCTCCAGTGTTCTCTCCGAGGTTTAAGCAAAGTCGTATGTCATGTACTAAATATTCACAAGGAACTTGGATCCAGGAAGAAACCATTTGGCCCTTCAAACCTGTGCTACATCTCCACCATATTAATTAAATCCAACAATTCATCAACTTAGATTTACTGGGGTGGGGATGTGGGAGGTAGTAGTTTGGATGAGAACAGCGGGGCAAGCACAGACATCACTAGTGTGTTTTACCTACATAATAAGATCTAGTGTCGGCCAGTGTATGTGTGTCATTATTGCATCTCCTCCAAAATCACTGGTTGCACAAAGTTGAAAATGGTCTCATATTGATCACTAAAGAGTCCAAGAGCGCAGGAAGTGAAACGTCAACAAAAATTTGATTGAGACAAAAATATTTTCAGAACAGTATTCACATCGATATCGATAAATCCCCAGACAAAGCAAGTGTGAACTGGAACGGCACTTGGTAGACCGTATCATGTTCACCTGGTAGACCGTATTACCTCCACCAGCCTGAACAGTTTAAGTTTTGTGTCACATCTAAAGACTGGATCTGGATTCGGACCTGAACCAAAATGGAATCTGCTTGTTCTTGTCACCTACCAAACTCATCCACCAAGTTTTATCATAACCCATCCAAAACCTTTTGAAATATGTCGTGTTTGGCCCTATCTAAATTGTGGAGAATAATTTTTAAAACTGATAGAACAGTATCCGGATCCAGATCCGGATCTTCATCAAAATCTAATCAATTCGTCCTCGTCACACACCCAACCTGTTCGCCAAGTTTCATCCGAATCCGTGAACAACTTTTGGAGATATCCTGCTCACAGACAGACAGACAGACAAACCAACAGGGGTCAAAACACTTCCTCTGTCTACCTTCGTTGGCTCTGTTTCTTGTCCTGGCGACAAGTTGTGAGACGCTGCTGATTGGTTGTGCGAAGCTAGGTACACTGTGACTGGATCATGTGAAGTGACGTCAATGTACCCTTAATGTACCTGTTTTCCCATTCTTACAATTTCAAAATAAATAAAAATTTGAGCAACAAACAACGCAACAAAAGCTTGACCTGGGTTCCAGGGGCTTGCTAGTATGTTAATAAGATAAGTTCCCTCATAAGGAACTTCAACACAGGGGGTGCCCATTAAACCCATCAGGTGTGCACAATGGTTGCCAATGTTTGGTCGTTTGTCTGTGTTTTATCCTTTTTAAATGCTGAGTATATAATCATGCAAGGAAAGAACACATCCCATTTTTAATGTTTTTGGTATGAATCGGTTATAATCTGTCGGCTAGGAGCGAAGCACCATTCCCCCAAGACTCCGAGAGACTCTCGAGCCATTGTTCGAACCACCATTCCCGATCGACAGACTCTCCAGCATTGTTCGAACCACCATTCCCCAGACAGCCGAGCGACTCTGTAGCCATGGTTCGATCCACCATTCCCCGAGACCCCGCAGCGACTCTGTAGCATTGTTGAACCACCATTCCCAGACTCGAGCAGACTCTGTAGCCATTGTTCGAAACACCATTCCCAGACTCCTGAGAGACTCTGTAGCCATTGTTCGAACACCCATTTCCCCCAGACCCTGAGCAGACTCTGTAGCCATTGTTCGAGACCACCATTTCCCCAGACCCCGACAGACTCTGTAGCATGTGTCGAACAACCATTCCCCAGACCGAGCAGACTCTGTAGCCATTGGTTCAAAACCACATTCCCCAGACTCCGAGCAGACTCTGTAGCCATTGTTCGAACCACATGTCCCCAGACTTCCGAGCAGACTCGTAGCCATTGTTCGAACCACAACCATTCCCCAGAGCGTCCGTGAGCAGACTCCTGTAGGCATTGTTCGAACCAGCATTCCCAGACTCCGAGCAGACTCTCTAGCCATTTCAACACTTCACCATTCCCAGACCTCCGAGCAGACTCTGTAGCCATTGTTCGAACCACCATTCCCCCAGACTCTGACAGAGCTCTGTAGCCATTGTTCGAACCACTATTCCCCAGACTCCGAGCAGACACTGTAGCCTCTATGTTCGACAGCATATCCCTCCGACCGAGCAGACTTGTAGCCATTGTTCGAACCACCATCCCAGACTCTCTAGCCATTGTTCGAACAACATTCCCCCAGACTCGAGCAGCTCTGAGCCATTGTTCGAACCACCATTCCAGACCCGAGCAGACTCTGTAGCCATTGTTCGAACCACTTCCCCAACTCCGAGCGCTGTAGCCATTGTTCGAACCACTATTCCCAGACCCCGACAGACCCATGTACCAGTTCGAACCACATTCTCACCAGACTCTCTAGCCATGTTCGAACACCATTCCCCAGACCCGAGCAGACTCTGTAGCCATTGTTCGAACCACCATTCCCCCCACCTGCAGCCATTGTTCAAACCACATTCCCCAGACTCGGCGCAGACTCTGTAGCCATTGTATCGAGACACATTCCCGAGACTCTGTAGACTTGTTTTGAACCACCATTCCCCCTGACTCCGAGAGACTCTGTAAGCCATTGTTTCGAAACCACCCATTCCCCAGACCTGAGACAGACTCTGTACCATGTCGAACGCACCATTCCCACCAACCCTGAGCAACCTGTAGCCATTGTTCGAAGGCCACCATTCCCAGACTGCCGAGCAGACTCTGTAGCCCATTGTTCGAACGTATCCCCAGACTTCGAGCAACTCTGTAGTCCATTGTTCAAACCACATTCCCCCAGACGTCCAGAGCAGACTCTCTAGCGCATTGTTTCGAACACCTTCCCCGGACCCGAGCAGACTCTGTAAGCCATTGTTCTGACCACCCTATGTCCCCCAGACCTCCGAGCGTACTCTGTAGCCATTGTTGAACGCACCATTCCCCAGATCCAGACAGACCTCTAGCATTGTTAAACCACCATTCCCCCAGACCTCCGACAACTCTAGTAGCCATTGTTCGAACACCAACTCATTCCCGCAGACTCGAGCAGCTCTGTACACATTGTTCGAACCGCTATTCCCAGACCTCCGAGCAGACTCTGTAGCCATTTGTCGAACCAACTTATTCCCCCAACCCGAGCAGTACCTGGTAGCCATTGTTGAACAACATTCTCCAGACTCTAGCCATTGTTCGAACCACCATTTCCCCCAGATCCGAGCAGATCGCAGCATTAGTTCGATACCACCATTCCCTATGAACCGCCGGCAGACTCTGTAGCCATTGTTCAACCAACATTTCCCCAGACCCGAGCAGGCTTGTACATTGTTCGAACCACTAATTCCCAGCCCCGCAGCAGTATCGAGCCCTTGTTCGAAAACACATTTTCCCAGATCTCTAGCCATGTTTCGATACCACCATTCCCCAGACCCGCGAGCAGACTCTGTACATTGATTCGAACCACCATTCCCCCAGTGACTCTGCACCATTGTGTCAAAACCACCATTCACCCAGACTCCGGCAACTCTGTAGAGCCATTGTTCGAGACCCACCATCCCGCATGACCTGTAGACATGTTGAACCAGCCATCCCTACAGCTCCGAGCAGACCTCTCAGCCATCGTTCAAACACTATCTCCCCAGACTCCGTAGCCATTGTTTCGAACCACCATTCCCCAGACTTTCGAGCCATTGTTCGAACCTACCAATTCCCTCGACTCTCCAGCCATTATGCCACCAACTCTGATTAAGATAAATGGAGAAGTTGCTGCACATGTGCAGTGCAGGCTCATGTTGTGGGAAAACCCAGTGATATCGAGGAAACACACAGGATGGAAAATATGATCGTAGCTTATTGCTGTTAGGGTATTAGGAGGGCATGACACCGGCGCGAGGAGGAAGTGAGCAATGTGATTGGTGTACAGGGATGGATTGAGCATGTGTAATGTATACCGTGATTGATCCATTCATGGGACTGTGTTATCCATCATGTTCACTTGCTTATTGTGGTAATTCATGGCACGATAACTTATCTCAAGTGCTTTTGTCTCCACCAGGATTGGCTACGACATCCCAATGGTCATCGGATTCGTTATTTTATTCATTTCCACACTCAGTAAGTGCATCATGTGGAAGATAAATGTTCTTCATCTTTTTCAAATTGTCAGCCACATAGCTGTAATGGCACAAGTTCCAGTGTGTGTGTGTGCGTGTGTGTGTGTGTGTGTGTGTGTGTGTGTGTGTGTGTGTGTGTGCGCGTGTGTGCTTTATAACTGGTCTGAAGGTGATGATAAAGCATAAATAAACGTGTCTGGCGAATGTGTTTTATGTCTTGGAAATCGTTGATGTTTATATAATAACTGTTCTAAAACACACCAAGTTAGACAAAGTGTGGATAGATTTTTATTTTTAAAAATAATAAAACCCATCGTGGGTATCCTGTTGGAAACCAAGATATTCGCAGGAGAATTAGACACACCGTCAGATTTCTCATTGAACGCCTTCAGGGAGGAGGTAATCTACCTGTCCTTCTTGGAGTGATGCTCCAGTCCAGGTGTGAAATTTCCTAAAGGAAACTTGTGTTGGTTACTGGTAAAAGTCGTATGTATCGCTTGTTCCTGCTGACGGTGATGGTAATAATAATGATGGTAATGATGATAACCTGTAACTGATGATAGTGATGGTAATGATGAAAACCTGTAACTGGTGACAGTGATGGTAATGATGAAAACCTGTAACTGGTGATGGTGATGATAATGACGATAACCTGTAACTGGTGATGGTGATGGTAATGATGATAACCTGTAACTGGTGATGGTGATGGTAACAATGATAACCTGTAACTGGTGACAGTGATGGTAATGATGATAATCTGTAATTGGTGACAGTGATGGTAATGATGATAAACTGTAACTGGTGACAGTGACTGTGATGGTAATGAAAATGATGATAACCTGTAACTGGTGATGGTGATGGTAATGATGATAACCTGTAACTGGTGATGGTAATGACAATGAGGGTAATGATGATAACCTGTAACTGGTGATGGTGATAGTGATGGTAATGATGATAACCTGTAACTGGTGATGGCAATGATAATGATGATAAACCTATGTTGCTGCGCAGTTTTTGCTTTCGCCCAGAGCTATTCTCTGCTCATCGTGGCTCGTTCGTTGCAAGGTGTTGGCTCTTCCTGTTCTTCCGTTGCTGGTAACGTATGATCACCACTCACCTTTTTCACTTAGCACACTCCAACTTGATTTGCCTTCCTGCCACACGAATGATAAATCATCTTTCAGGGTACATGTTGATTATGTGTTGGGATTGTTTGAAAACCCACTGACGTCATATGTGGTACTTGATGCAATGACTGACTTATGATGGATCTGCTGTGATGTGACAGGGATGGGAATGCTGGCAAGTATCTACCCTAAGGATGAGGAGCGAGGAAACGCTATGGGAATTGCTCTTGGAGGTCTTGCCATGGGAGTCTTGGGTGAGGGTAGATCGATGGTGGAGTAAAATCGTTGTTTGACCTCTGTTTAATAGCTAATAGAAAAGTTGACGGCTGTGTATTCTGGCAAAACAAACTTTTTTCTGATAATGAGTTTGATAGATTGTCTATCCTGCTCTCTAAAAAAAAAAAAACACACACACACACACACACACACCCTTTGACAACAAATGTTCTGCTTTAGCTCATGTGGAAATAATTCAAATATTTTTCATCCATGAAATCATTTGGTTCTGAACTCTTTGTGCATAAACCTCTTAATCATTCAAAGCACTCTGCTGGTTCCATTTTATGGGACCACCTGTTATTACATAGAGAAATTAATATGGCAGAATTGTTGACCCCCCCCCCCGCCGCCACGCCCCTCCAAGTCCCTCCTTCCCCCCCCCCCCCCGCTATGCTGCATACACCCCTTTCCCTCTCCAGCGCCTACTCCAAGTCCCTCCTTCCCCCCGTATGCTGGCATACATCCCTCCTCCCTCCCCATAGCCCTCCAAGTCCTCCCCCCCAATATGCTGCATACACCCCCTCCTCCTTCCCCTCACTCCGTTCTCTTCCCCAAACCTCTTTCCTTCACTTCCATACAAAGCACATCCTCCCCTCCTCTCATTTATCTCTCCCATCATCCTCCTTCCTCAATGTTTCGTGTCAACATTGTAGTTTTGTGTTTGTATCACACGTACCATGTTGCTTGCAGTGGGACCCCCTTTTGGGAGTATCATGTACGAATTTGTGGGGAAGACTGCACCCTTCCTGGTTCTCGCGATGCTGGCCCTCTTCGACGGAGGTATTTCTCAAGCATAGTTTCTCAAGCCAGTCGGCCTGGGGTGGAAACAAGAAAATGTAAACATTCTCACACACTGCCTTTTATCACATGTGACAAATTCACATGACTAGTGATATGAGTGCTGTGGCAGGATGCTCACCATGACTACTGGATCATGAGCTATATCTGTTCATATCCACAATAATGTTGTTCTGTGATATTAAAACACGTCATTATATACAGTACGATACGCACTCGTGACACTTGGTAGCTTATTTATACCTGTGCACTCACACTTATGAGATAGTTCGACCTCCCCATAATCTTGGCATTTGTCAGTTTCACATTTGAAGTTTTTGATAATTTGATTTAAATATAACACATGATCTACGAGAACGGCCATTCGGTAGAGCGCATACCTCCACCACGCAATGCCTGAGCCACGAGAACATATCGGGCCCAATACATTTTTGAAATATGCCAGACAGAACTATATCGTTTTTGGCCGTATCAATGGTGAAGAATCACGATACAAATTAAACAATTCTCGTATCCAGATTTGGAATCGGAGCTTCACCAAAATGGAATCAGTTCGTCCTTGCCGCACACCCAACCTGTCCACCAAGTTTCGTCCGAATCCGTCCACAAGTTTTTGAGATATTGTGTTATATATAGTTTTTGGCCCAATCCCTCAATGGTGAAGAATCACATAGAAAATTGTAGTCGGCGGATCAAGATTCACATCTTCATCAAAATTTAATCAGTTCGTCCTTGTCACACACCGAACCTGTCCACAAAATTTCAGCTGGATCCGTCCACAACTTTTTGAGATATCCTGCACACAGACAGATAAACAAACAAGAAGAAGACGTCGTGCAGAGCACGATACTTGCAAAATCCATAAAACAAATTTGACCTCAAAAATAATTGGAGGTTGAATTCAATGGCCAAATATGGAACTCTTCAAATTTCAAGTGAATCGGATGAAAATTCACAATTTTAGAAATTCGGCCTATGTTACCTTTTGGTCTATATTGAGCTCGAAAATAATAGGTGGTTGAATTCAGTGACATGATATGCAAATCCTCTTCAAATTTCAAATCAATCGGATGAAAATTGAGGATTTTAGAAATCTCACCTAAGTTGTTAACCTTTGACCTATGTTGACCTCAAAAACAATCGGCTTCTTCCTTATGACAAACTCTACCATGTGGTGAAGTTTCATGAAGATCGGTTTAAAATTGTGACCTGAAGGCGACAAACAGACAGACA
Organism: Eptatretus atami; assembly: GCA_035128595.1. NCBI lineage: Eukaryota > Metazoa > Chordata > Myxini > Myxiniformes > Myxinidae > Eptatretus > Eptatretus atami. Next base: position 2,302,224 of record CM068953.1, read on the forward strand.
ACGACAGAATAACAAAATTGACAAACCAATATACTTGAAAAATCTTCGATTTTGCAAGTAACAAACAGCCAGAGGGGAGAAAACATCACCCCCTTCACCTTCGGTGGAGGAGGTAACAAGGGTAAGGCTAAATGTCGATCAACTTGTGATTTTTTTTTTCCACATTATCCACAAACATTCCAAATGACAAGCTCATAATCACATTGATCAGAGCGGTAGATGAAACATTTACAGGAGGTAATAAAGTATACATTAAGTCGATCAAAAAAGATCAAACTGGTCTGTGAAGGAAAATCAATATTCATGTAGTTTTTCAAAAAATAAACTTAAAGTATTTGATTTCTCCTAAAGAACAGTTTCTTTACACTTGGGGACAACATACTCCAGCAGACATTGGGGATACCCATGGGTTCAGATCCGACCCCTTTCTTTGCAGATTTATTCCTGCACATGTACGAGTCTGATTGGGTCAAGAACATGTGCAGGAATGAACCAACAACTACATGAAGGTGTGGAAACATCTTTAGATTCATTGATGATTTACTATCAATTAACTTTGTATTTGATCAGCTTCATGCTTATATATATATATATATATATATATATATATATATATATTCTTACGGAATCTCGCCCGCCCGGCGTGCGAACGACCGCGTTAACTAATAGCGGCCGGTTCGCCACACTCGAACGAGCAATTCAGTCGTGACTTTCTGGAACAACGCCAGAAAAGTCACGGGTGGTCCTTAACCACCCACCACGGTCCAGTCCGTATTCTAACCGCGCGAAATAGGGTGCAATCGCCGAATATCGATATACCTAAGTACTCGCGCGGGTAACTACCGAGGAACCGTACCTCCGGCGGAGGCCTGCTTGGACACGAACCGCTTAAGCGGTCCGTTCCGTTCTGGGATAACGAGCGGTATTATCGCCAGACCTCGCCGGACCCGACTCTATTTAACGGTTATTTAAAAACCAATCTACTTCCGAGACACAACATGGCAGTTCAATAAGGAGAAAACGACACGCACGAACGGGGTAACATTCACACAAGCACATTTACTTCTACACACATATACAAACAATCATGCAGTCATGCAGGTATGCAAAAACACGTATCACAGTCAACAAAAGCAAAAACAACGCGCATGCAGTTGTTTTACGAAGACTGCGGGACGGGGACAAAGACACGGGCAAGGCGATGCACTACAACCGTCTATAAGCAATTATCAATGTACAGTCACTTAGCAGACAGTTTTACTTACGGACACGGCGCCACATCATTCACACAAAGAAAAGGAAAAGACCCCATCAAAGGCATTGGGGTCATGCTGGGCCCGTAGACCTTTATTTCGTGGGACTTGGCAGACCGAATGAGTCCCACGAGACTGTTGCAGGTTACCTGCACCCTCGTGGTGCCTTGTGGTGTGAGCCTCGACGTCCCTTCCCCACGGCAGCAAGCGGTAGCCACGCCTGAGCTCAGGGCCTTTCCGCTTTGTGGCCGGCGAGCTCTCTCCGGCTCTCCTCACACGAGCGCGCAGGTTCACGCGACACCGCTGGCAGAGCTGCGCCTCCCCGCCCGCGTTTCTTTCGCGACGCCCGGACCTCCGCCGACTGGCTGCTCCCAGCTCCCCACTTGGACACGAGCCCCGATCCTCACCCAGGTCCTTCCACGGCGTCCAGCGGCCGCGACA
>CM068953.1:2344948-2355698 GCA_035128595.1 Eptatretus atami
GTCAACAAGCTCCAGAGTCACTGTCCAGAGGAAGCAGGATCACTCGCATCAAGAAAGCTCGATGATGACCTCAACGTTCTTCATCAATGAAGACTGTCTATCCTCAGATGAAGACTAACTCTGATAACAACACAATACCATTCATTGAAACTTAAAACCCAACCCTGTCAGTCTAGTATAAAACAGAATTTTCTCATGTGCGGTTTATTTTTAATTTAATCAATTATGCATATGCATGGTGGGATAGATAAAATAGATCCCTAAATTTATAGAAAGTGGTTAGATTAGTTCTATTGTATATATGTATGGGTGGTTGGTAAATAGGTTAGTAATATATAGAAACAGATTGCAGTGGGGCATTGTCATGGCCAAACCATAACAATTAACAATTTGTTTCTTTCCAGAAAAATTCATGCAGGTGTCCAAATAAATTTATTTGAAATTAATTTTTCTTCTTTCTTTTTTAAGGAGCTCACATTTATCCAATCAGAACACATTTTGATGAGTACAAAAATTATATTAATGCCAAAGTCACTAGATCTACACTTCGATGATAATGACTGAATGTAATGGTTACAAATGAACTATATATGTAAAATCTGCCATCATACCTATAAAATTCTAAAACCTTGTTCTTAGGTAAGCTTTCCACCACAAATCCTATTCTTAAGGCCCCTCGCCCACTGGCATTATCTGCCCCGACCAGCCCCCCCGAACCAGCCCACTCGAACTGCCCCACCGACCTGCCCCACCTGTGCCGAAACTGGGGGCCGACTGGCCCCGGACTGGACCAACTGCCACATCTGGCAGGTCGAGGGAGGTCAGGGCAGGTCGAGCCAGTCCTCTTTCCTCTCCTTCCTTTCCCCTCTCCTCCTCCCAGGCTCTCCTCCCGGCCTCTCCTCGTCCAGGCCTTCTCCTCCCTCTTTCCTCCTTGCTCTCCACCCCCTTTCCTTCCCCCTTCCCTCCTCTCCCCTCACTCCGCATCCCCCCTCTCCTCATCTGGGCCTCTCCTCATCCCCTCTCCTCATCCCCTCTCCCATCCCCTCTCCTCAACCCCTCTCCTCATCCTGGCCTCTCTCATCCTGGCTTCATCCTCATTCCCGGCCTCTCTCTCCCCCAATTTCCTCCCTCTCCTATCCCTTTTCCTCTCCCTTTCCTCCTCTCCTCCAAGAAGGGGAGGAGAGGGCATTGAGGAGAGGGGAGAAGGAGGGCATGAGGAGAGGCCCAGAGGAGAGGGTTAAATGACACCCGACCTACCCAACCAACCCACAATTTTGATCATGTTGAAAACTCGACGACCGGCATCCGAGCATTAGTCGACTGTCCCCGACCAGATGCTTGGGGGGGGGGGGGGCATCCGGGTGGGCCGGTTCAGGGGCAGGTTGCGGGTCGATCGGGACAGTGAGCGTGGACCTTAAAGCATTATATTTTTTCATTCAATGTACTATCCCTGTCAATGACACTGGATTGGTATTGCACTTTAGGCCAATTGTAGGAAATCATGTATGGGGAATCATTCATGTCATCAGATTTGTCCTGAATCAAAGGGGTCAAGATTCAAAACAGCATAAAATGGCCAAAAAACCTTGATATTGCCTTTATTCATGACATGACCTTGGATGTAATGACCCCTCTCCATTAGATTGGCATACCCAAAACTATCAGAATGCATACCAAGATATTGGAATCGGCCTAGTATTACTTGATGTATGACCAATATTTGTTTTAGCCTAATCGAAACAGCCATCTTGATTGGGTGGCGCCACCTACCACACCCAACCACTGCGCAACTTAAGAATTGGTGTTTCTGGGACTGCCAACCCTATCTTACACCACTGGCCACCCTTAAACATCTGCACCGTCCATGTTTGAATAAAAGTCACGTAGCTCCTGGACTTACTCTGCTCCCCCTCTCAGATCCCCCCCCCCCCTTTTTGCTCTCCCTCCTCGTCCTCTCTCTCTCCCCCCCTTTTACTCCTCTCTCCCTCTCCCCTCACCTCACCTCTGTCTATCTCTGCTCCCACCCCTCTCCCGCTTTCTCTCTCCCACCCCTCTCCCGCTTTCTCTCTCCCGCCTTTCTCTCTCCCCACCCCTCTCCCGCTTTGTCTCTCCCACCCCTCTCCATCCCTCTGCCCTTCCTCTCTCCATCCTCCTGCCCCCACCCTCCACTACCTTTCCCCCTCATGTTTAAGGGGCACTGCTTAAGGACTGACGACTTAGTTTTGAATTTAAAACAGCTTCCAGAATGTGGCATGTACGAATCAAATTTGGAGTGATCCGACTGGACGGTGCAAAGGTCGCCAAAGTGTTAAGCACGCATGCAGGCATGCAGGCATGCAGGCAGGGCAGGTAGATAGCATGGGTTTTAACATGCTCTCACCTGGTTTTATGTAAACCTGACGGGTTAAAAAGGCAAATGTGCTGTTTGGGCATGTTATCGGTTTTCCCTTCCTCCCCTATGTGTCTTCCCTCCATTGGTCCCCTCATGCTTACCTCCTCCACCCCCACCCCCACACCCCATGGATATCTCCCAGAGTCTCCACGTCCTGTATTAACGTGCTGTCTTTAACATACCCCATTTCATTCAATCCGCGACTACACCCCCCACCCCTTCTCACAAGTTCCACTGCCAAACCAGCCCAGAACCTTCTCACCCCATTTTTCCCCAAAGTCTCAGCTACCAAACACAAGTCAAGAACCCTCTCTCCTCTGCTTACCTTCTCCAACCCCCTTCCCGACTTCCACCTTCCCGCCTCCTCTCTTCTCCCCATCATCCTCGCTCCAACCCCCCCCCCTCACGCGGAGTGTACAGCGCGTTTGGTGAGGCATCGCTCTGCCCACCCCCCCCACCCACTTCTGCGCTCTTCCCCATCCTCACCCCCTAACTCTGCTTCTGCAGGAGACAATGTGCTCACATGCAGGCCGACACTGTTGTTGCTGGGCTAGGTCGTGCAGCAAGCGCTGTGATGGGACTTCGATTGTGCCCGTGCTTCCTCAAATTTGTCCTTATTTATGAGCTAATATGGTCACGAAGAAATGATCAGCGTAATGTTGTTCTGATGAGCCACAAGGAGCGAAATCTAGATCGACATCTCTGCTTTGTCTATTCATGACGCAAAGACTTTAATCTCAGTCTGCACAGGCTGAGTGCCATTAACAGATGCCTCCAAGTTTGTGAGGTGATGTGTTGGTATAATGTATGTGCATGACGTTCGTGTTGTCATCGGATTTTGTCTTATTTGGGTTGATATTAACAGTGTACATTACGTGTGTGTGTGTGTGTGTGTGTGTGTGTGTGTGTTGTGGTGTTTGTGTTGTGTGTGAGACCCTAATGAACATACGTGTATTTATGGCCTGGTGTTGGGCTAATGGGGTTGTGGGGTGATGGGCTTGGGATCCCAGGATCCTAAGTCCAAATCCCCTTTGCTGTTGAATTAATACCAGGTGGGGTTGACTCTGACTTGTCATCCTTCTGAGGATGAGTGCAGCTTGCTGTATTCTGTGTCGGGGTGGTGACCATCCTAGGGGATTGGGTCCAATAGCCAAGAAGACTGCTAAGGCGGCACCAAACGTTTGCACAGAGTAATGGTCTCAAATGGATGGATGGAACACTGTGTATGAACGCATATCATACACACATATACAAGTGCCTCTCAGAATAGTATTACCATCACCCTCAACTTTTGTCAACTTTTGTTGTTGTTACAGCCTAAGAATTTAAAACGGATTAAAATATAATTGATATTGTCACCCGATCCACACAAAATACCCTAATGACAAAGGTGAAAACATGTTTTAGAAATTTTTAGCAAAATGATTAAAAGTCATCATGCATCACACCATTTTGAAAGTTCTTTATGCCTGAGGCAGGGGTCAGCTTTTTTGCGGGCTCCAATCATTGGTACCGCTTTCTTGGGCAATGATTTTATGACCGGTATGCCCTTCCTGATGCAACCCTTTGTGCCTTCACCCTGCAGGGATATACCAGTATATCTGGTGCTCATTTTCGCGACTTCAGAAGGATGACAGGTGATCCAACCTCCCGATTGCTAAACTCAGTGGCCAGCGGGGCTCGCAACTGGCAGGCCCCAAGCCACCGCTAACCACTAAGCCACACCCCAGGCTTTCCATACAACTTGATGAAAGTAAAACGCTGAAATATCTTGCATCAAGTATCAGCACCTTTTGCTGATGACACCTCCAAAATGCTTCATGTGCATCCAATTTCCTTTGATCTTCCTTGACATGTGTCCTCCAACTTGATTGGGATTCCGATCTTGGCCAATTCATTGATTGGACTGATTTAGAAAGAAGCACACCTTTCTAGAATGAGGCACTGTTGACAGTGCCATGTCAGAGCGAGAAACTACCAGAGTCCAAGGAAACTGTCCGGAGAACTCCGAGATGGAATTGTGAGGAGCATCGATCTGGGGAAGGGTAATAAATAATTTCTAGGAGAAGTTGAGAGTTTCCCCTAAAAAGCACAGGAGCTCCCATCATTAGTAAAGGAAGCTTATGGAACTAACCCAGACACTTCCCTTAGAGCTGGCCGTCTGACAAACTTGGAAACCAAATCCTTGGGGCAAGAAGGAGCTCTGCGCATTTGACTTCCGGTTCTGGTTTGCAGCAATGGCAGTGTTTCTCTGCAGGGGTCTCTGCCGGATTTCTCAAAGTTAAGTTTGCCATTCGTTATTCTGTCCCTTTTAACTGTATATTTTCTCACCTACATGTAATTGTGTGTTCGAGTTTTGGGTTTTGTTTTAAAAATCCAATGCCTATTTTGGTGAGTTTTCGTCGACCTTGTCTTACCGCCGGGTTCCTTGAGGCCGACCATCCTTCCCTCTTGGTGTACGAATTGTTTTTTTATTCTGTATTCTCTCCCGATTACGCTCTCATTCCTATTTTTTTTTTTCCCCACTTTCCCGAACCCCCCCATCCCTCCGATACTAACACTCTGTTTTCTTGCCTTAAATTCAAAACAAATAACTACCTTTCTCCCTGCATACCACGGAGTCCTGGATCATTCTTCTCTTCGCTCCTTCTGCCGCCCCCAAAAACCACACCCATTCCTTTTTAATTTTTCTAACTTTTGAGCTTCTGGGGGACCCCCCACCTCTCGCCATTACTCTCACCATTTCTTCCGAACAACGCTTCCATTCCCGATCTTATCCTATTCTTCAAAAATCATCAAAAAAATATAATCTTCCTTGTAACCTTTTCGATCTCGACAACCTGTAACCACGTGTCTCTCTCCACCTCTCTGATACTTTTCAATTGGACCGAAGCAGCTTCACTGTGTGTTTACAGTTTTTCCAAATTCACCATGCAGGCCTCCCGATTTTACTTCAGCCTTCCTCTTTCCGAATGTTTACAATTCCTTATTTAAAATTATATAAATTCACACTTTTGACCTCTACAACATCCCGTAGCACGTGCTTCTTTCCGTAACCAGGTGATCTGTTTCCAACCCCCTGCGTTTACCCGATCCATAAATTCACCATTCACCTCACCATTTTTTCTTCAACATTTTCCATTACTAATCTGATGACAACCTTCTCAAACAATACTACTTATAAAAATGGATCTTGAAAGTGGCTCATCTTCCTCTTTCACACGTGTGGTGCCTCATACTGTATGCAAAATGCAATGACTCTTCTCTCCATTTCAACAGACTGCTTGCTCAATTCGACCTTTCCTTCATACCTGTTCGAAGAATCCAACTGTTTGACCGTTTCTTCTCTCCATTCTCTTAATTAACCTTAATTGCATCCTCTCAAGAAATATCTTCATCGCATCTCTAACCTAAAAAAATTTAAACCCAGTTTGCAATGAATGTTCACGTCGCATCAATCAATCTTTTTTTTTCCAACTACAGTGCCAACTCACCCCTCTCACCCGCTCCATCTCAAAGCAACGCTCACACTTCTTCACCTCCAAGCTTCCCCTCACCTTGTCTCCCTCACTCTCCCAACTCCCTTCTTCCCACATTCATCCCCCCTCACTCCCCCTACTCAAGAGTTGCCCCTGCTTCAGATCCACAAAGCTGCCTGCTTCCCTGTCCTCGTCACCTCATCTCATCACTTCACCTTCCTCAAACCTCAACTGCCATCTTGCCGCCCTCTCTCCCCCCCCTCCCCCAGTACCACAGAGCCTTTTCTCCTCCTCATCCGGCCCCCCTCCCCTAGCTATTCTGCAACTTCCCCCACAGCTCTTTCAACAATCTCTCCTTACCGTCCTCCCCCCTCCTCTCTTGTTCTACCCTCCCCCTCCCTCCCATCCCTGCAAACCCAAAGCCTCCTCCCCATCCCTCTTCATTAACTAGATGTGGACCTCAAATATCGCAGGGCTTTCGCTCAAACCTTACAGGATCTTTCCATGGCAGGTAACCACTGACAACCAGACAAAATCTGCCTAACAGAAACTTTCGCTCCCTCAAGACGTCTCTGACTGCCCAGTATCACTCCCTGGTTCTCCCTCCTCCGGTATGAAGATCTGGGCACTCATTCTGGTGGAGGAGTGCTCTCTCATTCAAAGCCTCTATTCTCTCACTCTCCATGCACTGCACCTCACTCCTCCACACCCCAGGAATACCTCTAGCTATGGCTTCCCCTCCACTCCCACCTCATGTTATATTGTTGTACTGTATCCGTGCCACCAAACAGGAATGACTCATTTCACACTCACCATCGAAAACATGGACCAACTTGTATCTTCTCATCCAAACTCTCTCTTCCTCATATTGTGGCGACTTCAATTGTCACCATGCCAGTTGGCTAGGTGTGGTCCTCTCTTACCTTGTCATGGCACTTCAGCAAAGGCTTTCTGCGACTCATTGGACTGACCACATCGGTCATATTTCCAACCCAGGATGTCAACCAATGGTATTCTATCTCTTCTGGATCTGATTTTGACAAATTTTCCCTGAAAATATCTGCTGTTCTTCTTCGCCTCCAATCGTTCGTCTGACCACTTGCTTGTCAAGTGGATCATCTCTCTGGCTGTTAATCAGAGGAACCCACCTCAGCGCCGTCGAGTCTGGCATTTCACTCAAGCCGACTGCAGGGTCTCCAAGCAGTCAATCATACTTCTTAGACTTGGTCGCCACCATGGCGACTTTCTCCAAACATCCACTCAATCCTGGGATCTTTCAAAGAAACTTGCTCTCCTCTCTCTATGCACAGATTTATCCCCTCTCGGTCGTCAGTTGTCACTACCCTTCCTCCTCGCCATGTTCACGTGAGCTTGGGTGAGGCATTTTCCTGAAACAACTTGCCTTTGCCTCATGGAAAGCAACCAACGAGGTAATCTCAACTCCATAAAGCTCGGATCAAGTGTGATGTTACGCCTCAGGAGAGCCAGAAAACAACATCTTTTCTTCAGCTCAAGTCTGAACTTCAAACCTGCTCTCCCTCCTCCAATCCTGGTGGCGCTGCTAATCAAATCTGTTTTGGTGTGTGTTCCCTCTCCACCCCCTCCCTCACTCAAATTGCCACACTGCGGCATATCGCACGTAAAAAGGATGAATGCCCTAAACTCGTTGTTTGCCTCGAAATCTTTGTCCAAAACCTATCGCCTTCTGTAGCCCACCTTACGTAAGTCACCACCAACTGTTCCTGGACTCTGTGTCCTTTTCTCCTGACAAGGTGGAGAGCTTGCTGTCAAACCTCGACTCAGTTTCTGCAAATCGGTCCAGAGGGCATCAGCCACGCGTCCTAAAACCTGCTCCTCTGCTCTGCTCACCTCTCTGTTCTATTCACCTCTCATTTGCTCAATGTCATCTGCCATCTGCTTGAAATCAGCAAACATTACTGCCCTGCATAAAATAGGGTGCAAAATCAGATCCCTGCAACGACAGACCAATTAGCCTTCTCCCAATCATCAGTGATGAGGATTTTTTTTCTCTGGCACTCGTAGTGATCCGTTGTAGAATTCTTCAGGTTGTTGTGGAATCTTATTAGTTTTGAGGGTTTAACGTTTAGCCGATTCGGTTTTAAAATCCTGTTATAAAATCACAGACACCGATAAATCAATGTCCACCAGTTTATTCTCACCCTCATACCCTCTCCCCACAATGAACCTCTCCCTCATATATATATATATACATTTTGAGAGTGGAGAGGTTTTTGATAGCATATAGGCAAAAGTACAGTCTTACAGACCAGTCACCCTGGACGAGCAAGAATTAAACAAATGTCCAGAAGTGGCAAAGAAATACAAGATTAACACTAGGTCTTAGGCCTGAACAATTTTAATAAATGAAAAGTAATAGGCAATAAAACAAAACACTTTAACCTAGTCAGACTGAAGCAAGGGCCACTGTCTAAAAGAGGAAAATCCCCCAACACTCCCCCCTTGTTTCCTTCAAAGGCACACAACTTAAGTTTAACGATTCTGTCACTTGGAATACATTTTTCTCTTGCGTTCGAGTGTGCCCATTTTCTTGGATAGCACACACCCCCCCCACCCCCTTGCTCACATCGTAGAGCTCAGTCCTACAGCCTTTCCTGTCCCGCAAGCCAGGTGGCTTATGTGGTTGTACAGCTTCTGGACCTGGTCGACGGTTCCAGTAGGCCCATAGCAGATAAAGATAAGGCTTACCCGTTGGGCTGCACGGCTGATTTTCAACAAACCTATTCGGGAACAGAGCAGATGGGCAAAAGTGGAATGACAATCCCGTGACATTGAACACACTCATTGCATTGACTTATGGATTTCCAAGTTCAGTTTTCTATCTCATAAAGTCGTAGGATTCAATTTCAAAAATCTAAATAGGAAGGTGGTGCTTGGGCCACCATCACCTTTTAGCAGTAGTCCTCTTTAGACAAAAACAATCAATGCCGCATTGTAATGTTGCAGCATCTAACAAGCACCACTACAATGATGATCCACAATAATCCAACAGAGATCCAGTGTAACAGGGTAGTTCCCCATCCTCCAAAAATCCTTCAAACCAGGATAAAGCCCATCTTTCGTAAAATAATTGTGAATTTGGCTCCTTCTTGCTTAATCTTGTCAGCTATTTTTGTGATTTTCTCCGAGTTATCAGGGATACAAGTACAACACTCAGAGTTAATTACAGACACGTTCCTCCTTGAGCCGCGAGGATGAGGTCAAGGGCCATTGGTTTTGCATTGCGACTGCACGCAGGCGACCACCTCCGAGTTGATATCAACCATGCCTAGGGCAGTTTTATTTGCCAATGATTCAAGCGAAGCAGCTAACTCTGCCAATCCCACAGATGTTTGTCCTACACCGACCGCTAGTGAGGAATTAGAATCATGAAGAACAATTCAGTTGACGTGAAACTCTGTTTACCCCGTTTCAAATGCTCAAAAGGTGACTTAGATAGCAGGCGCATATGCGGCAAAATGAATGACAAGAAACAAGATCCACTCCAATTAACTGGAAGCCATGGGTACTGCTCGATTTCCACACACGAAATAGGTATTATTTAAAGCGACTTGTGGTCCATCGTCTGATTTTCATAGACATAATTACTGCATTCAGAATTTCCTAACCTTCTCTCTCCCCATGCCTCTTGTACCAAGCATAGTTCAGGTTTTTCTGTCGCCCGTTCACATAAAATGTGGAGGCATCTTACTTAAATTAAAATTTGGCCAAACCAGTTTCCTGAAATTTTGTCGGAGGCAATTTCCATTTCCATTGGTAACGATGTGGTCGTCAAGGTTATTATCTTGTTTATCCAGTTCTTTTCCTTTACCCAGTATCCACACCACTCACTTAAATTGAATTGTATTGCCAACAAGAGGTATTCCAGTAACTACTGAATGAGGTATCTTCGTACAAACCCAGCAATTGGTTTTATTAAAAGCCTTAGCGTGTTTACGAGAAAGGGCCAGATAAGTGTTTATTCCATGTGGTGAACTCACTCTGCCCGTTAAGGCTTCTTCGGTCTCTGAGTGCCATGGGCTTAGTTTGGTGGGCAGTGTAACAGGCCATCGCCAAGAACATGCAAATAACGTGTTGATCACAGACAGTAACTTATCGCTTAAACAGTACCAATACAAACATTGAGTACAACCTGCATTTAGTAGTACAAATAATCTGCAATGGAAAGAACATCAAAGTTATCAGGAAGCAGTGTTCTCCCTCGGGTTCTTTTTGGCCGTGTTGCAGTTTGCAGTGTGTGGCAGGATCCATGTTGCTCTTCTTTACACTTGTCTACAGCCGTATGGGTAGTTAGCAGTATTAGAAACGGCCCACACCAACGTTGCTTGAAGAGGAGTTCTTTCCTTTTGTAAATCTTCACATATACAAAGTCTCCTGGTTTGAAGTTGTGATGATCAGATGTGGCTGGTTCTGGCAGGGCTTGTTCACCTGCGCATAAAAAGTCCTTACAGCATGATTCAGAGACACAGAACGCCAAGCAAACGTGTCGTCCATTTGCTGCACGTTCATTGTCTCTTTTACAGTCAAAGGAGGTGAGTTCGGTAATCTCATCGTCTTCCATCAGAATCTCATGCGGAGTAAGCCAGTTTTTCGATTTGCGGTAGATCTCATAGTCATGAGAGCAATGGGCAGAGCTTCTGGCCATTTTATCCAGTTTGTTCACAAATCTTGGCCAGTTTATTCTTTTATCTTTAGAAATCCATTTTGCCTCTCTACTGCCCCCGCAGATTGCGGACGGTACGGGCAGTCAAAATGTTGTTTGATTTGCAAAACCTGACACATCTCTTTCACCACTTCGGCTGTGAAATGAGTACCTTGGTCACTTGAAATCCTACAAGGT
>CM068953.1:2435425-2451268 GCA_035128595.1 Eptatretus atami
AGGTTCTCTGGAGAACCTTGGCTATCGCTTGCGTCAACTTTGTGTCCAACCAGCGGTTGCTGCGATAGGACTCAAATGAGATTTGTTACCTACATAGCCCATGGCATCAGTGCAGCTGTATGGACTGTGCTCATTTTCCTGACACTGATCTTGCTCACCAGATGTATCTCAGCAAGGGGAGCCTCGTGAGTTGGAGGAGGCCAATGGGCCAATTCACATTTGCCTCGTGGTTGCAGGCGGTTTGATCAGCATCTCAAGGGAGATGGGGAGTGGGCCGGCATCTGCTCTGGGGGCATAGCACAGACGGAGGCCTCCTGGAGTACCGGCGCGAAAGGTTGGACGCAGCGACGCGCGATGCTCTGGTACATGCTCCCAAACCTGAACCTAACCTCCACTTATTTGCTCGCCAGAATTCCTCGCCTGCTGCAGTCACGTGTAGCCCTAAATGGAGTTCTTTCATCCCCTCTTCCTGTCCAAGCTGAGTTCCTCAAGGCAGTGTTCTTGGCCCTGTTGCTTTTCTGGTTTTTCACATTGATCTCTTCAGATCCCTTGAAAAATCCTCTATTATCTCCGTTGCTGATGATTCCACCCTCTGCCGTACCCATCTCTCATTCCTCCTGATCAGCATAGGCAGCAGCCTCTTCACTCTCTGCAAACCTGGATAAAATCAATAAAGCTTGGCAAACACTTGGAAAAAATGTCTTTAATCCTGACAAATTTTCACATCCTTCACCATGTCTCTCGGAAAAACTCCTATCTACTTTTCTCAACAATCCCCTTGAGAAGTCCTTTCATTCAAGGTTTTGGTCTCACTCTGCACGTCTTTCCCAGCGGGAAAACCACATTTCCAAGCTTGCCTCAAAGCCAGTCGCCGACTGGGCATCCTACGTCATGCAAATGTCCTTCCTTGGGCAAACCTAAGTCTGACCATGACAAAAGCTTTTCATCCACAGTCTGATGAGAGTACTGCTCTCCCCTCTGGGTGTGTGCTACTTGCCTCACACCTTCGTCGGCTTCACGCTTATGGAAACCAGCTTTTAGGATCATTGGTATCTCCCATGATGAAGATAGTCTGTTGGGTGTCTCACCAGAGGCAGGTCGGTGGTCTTCTGTCTTCCACTCTTCCTCTCCGGCCTTACCTCTCCCCCCCACGCCAGCTCTGTCTGCGATCTGTTCCCCCCTTGTATTTCCTCAGAGCACTCACGGTCCACCAAAAACCCCCTTCTAGTGAATCTGCCAAAAATCAAGGACATTCACTTGCTTCACCTTCATTCTTCATTTCCTCTTTTTCCCACCTCTGGAACAAACTCCACACATCTTCAAACCCACTCTTGTCTCAGGTCTTCAAAGCAGCTGTTCACCACCCATCTCATATCTTTCTCCCATCCAAAATCTTTGATATTTCTACCCCTGATAATCCACCCCAAACCCACCCTCCTACAAATCCCTGTTTCCTTCCTGGAAAGTCCCTGCAGGTGCCATGTGTGTTTTTCTCCGTGTACCCCACCTCATCCTTCTCCCTTCCACAGATCTCCTATTTGTCTTTGTTTCCCCACTATTTTGTGCTTCCCTCTTCCTTGCCCCTCTTATCTCCTGCCTTATGCTTCTCCTGTTGACTAGCTCTGGACATGAGCATCGACTTGGCTATACAAAAATAAAATATAAAACAAAAAAGGGGCTTTCAGGAGGCATTGATCTGGTTTCTTCAAAATAAGTTATTTCTAAAATAATTTCCATTCTTCTTGCAAAGACAGTTTGTTTTCAGTCAATATTTTGGAATATGTATCAAACTATATAGCAAGAATTGACAGTGACAGGACAGGGGCCACATCCTGAGATAAAGAAGAGGAAGTTGAGATGGTAGTAGGTAGGGATCTTTCGTAGTCAAGCATGGAATGGTTTCCCAGAAGGTAGTGGCAGTACAGTCCATACGTTTAAATTGAATTAGGTAGGGTACCGAAAAGCATTGGATTTACGGGGGGTACTGGATATTTGCAGTCTGGTAAGTATTTCTTAATTATGGCTGGATGGATGTTATAGACAGGTGTGGTTTTTGTGATATCTGTGAGGGATGCCCTTCACCTGAAATGAATTTAAAGTCCTGGGAGAAGAGGTGGGAGGCGGTGGACGAAGGATTTTTTAATGATGTAAAACTAGAAGGGCACTCAGTTAGAGGCATACCACCGCCATGTAATGCCGATCACTGAGAACATTATCAGGCCCAATACATTTTGAAAATATCATTGCTATACAGCCACTATATCGTTTTTTGGCCAGATTCTCCAAATGGTGAAAGAATCACTTTAAATTTAAATTCATGCATCCAGATCCGGATTCGGATCTCACCAAATGGGGAAATCAATTCTCCTGCGGACCACACCCAACATGTCTTACCAAGTTTCGTCCGAACTTGTCCACAACTTTTGACATATCGTGCTAATATGTTCGTTTTTGGCCTGATATCTGCAATGCGTGAAAAAATCACTTTTAAAATTCTAGTAGTCGGATCCGGATGCAAGATCTTCACCAAAATCTATTCAGTTCGTCCTGTCACACACTAAACCTGTTCCACAAAATTTCATCCGGATCCATTCACAACTTTTTGAGATATCCTTGTACACAAACGACAGTCAGACAGTAAGGGTTTTAAATCATAACCTTCCTTCACCTTTGGTGGCAGAGGTAAATAAATTAATTTGTTCATTCTAAACAGGTTAGGAGGAAGATGAGACGTGGATATCTGGTTGGAGGCAGCAGGATTGAACCGTGTGTGACTAGATACCATTTTCTCCTCTCGCCCGGGGGGGTTGCGCAGAAAGAAGCCATGAGCGGAGCAAATGCGAATGTTTCCACCAAGCCAATGATGCGTCATCATCCAAGGGAACCGGATGCTCGAGCAATGGCTCACTCCAGTTGACGGACCTGCCACACAGGCCATCAGAGATAGCTACAAGTTAGCGGAACCAGAAGGTGGAACTTCGAAACATCGAGGATATCCATTAATTACGACGATGCTCTGTCAAATGTGAGTCCATAAGAAGTTCAAAAATTAAATTTTTTCAATTCTTATTCACATCACATTTAGTCAGCATATTAAGGAAAACAAATACCGCATGCAACATTTCCACTCATGCCTCAATCTGATTAATTTGAATATTTGTTGAAGAATGATTTATAGAGTTGAAGGACAATTGTCTCCCACCAATCTAATGTTTTCCATACGGTGTGAGAGCCAGTAAACTGTTGTTGTTGGCCAATGATGAAAGATTTTGAACACATTCGGTGAGATCAAACAATTGCAGTTTAGGTTAGCCTGTTCCATATACCCATTGAACAGAAGACCAAGAAGGTGTGTAGCACACAACTTCATGACGCTGTAAATCCTCGGTTGATCCCACATGACTGTGTTGATTTGCCCCAATGGTCAAATGTCCTCGCAATTTAAAGCAAACGGACATTGGATGTCTTCCCTAAACTTGGTCACTGGTGTTGTACCGAGCAGAATGAAGAAACTAGTGTCCATCTGCATTTGTAGGACAAAGTAGAACAATGGCTGAATTCATCCACTGGATTCTTAGCTGAACTCTTCTGCCAGCCCGAAGGAGGCTAGTGAAGATGTGGCAAGTTAAAGCTTGAAACAGGAAAATGCTCCACCTCACAAAACCTCAGGCTGATAGCAGCAGGAAAGCAAATTACCAGTGCGTAAGCCCAGGCAGATCATGCAATATCCGCTATGGATATAAGTTGTCCGTAGACTGACACTGCCTTTGAGATCCACCAGCCAACCCTCAGGAGAGGCATCAGAGAGAATCCACCATTCCTGCACACACGGAATAAATTTACGTGGATTTTAATTTTCCCTTTCAACACACCACACCAAGATGTTGACTGAACATGCAGCTACTTTACTATGCTCATGCAATGAGAAACTTTAATTCAGAGGAACTTGGTTATGTGACTTTTACATTTCTTATTTTTCACAATAAAACATGGAATATGTGTTGAACAATGAAGCCCAGGTGTTTGATGCTTAAGTAAACAAACATTGGAGGAATCTTTGATGCGTTGTCGGTGATTGAAATGGAACCTTGTAGCTGAAATATTTAAATGTTTTTTTTTTTTACCCTTTATAACCTCAACCAAATTACACTGGTTATTACCACCCTGGTGGTATGCGAAGTGAAAAGCAGGTTAAGCAATTGGTTCAGTTTTCTGTCTGTCTGTCTGTCTACAAACACCAGTTATGATCAAGGAACAATTTAATTTAAATTGATGTTTTATTTTGAACACGAATTGGAACATGAATCTTAAAAAGGCCGAACCTGTAGTTTTACCGAACTTTATCTTTGAACTCGTTCCGAATCCACACATTGCGACAGAGTGGAGTGAATGAATATTTTTATTCTGTCTGCCTGTCTGGCAGTTAAACCAAATTTAAAATGATTCCAAACAGAGAAACGTACTGTTTAAGGATGTCATAAAGGACCACAAACAAGGCACGAAATAACTTAATGTAACATTAAATAAGGTGGATGTGGAAAGACGCTTGCATCAACAGCAGGAAACTTCCGGAATTTTTTTGTTTTCTACGACCTTAAAAAATTTCTTATTTAAATTGAATTATATAATTGAATACTGGAAAACACCAAATTGCCCTTTTTGGCATTTTTCAAAATCCTTCCGTTTAGCAGGTATTTGGACAAAAAGGTTACGGCTGTTTTACATCAATCTCGACCAATCAAATTTGCCGTTCCAGAACCCGCCCATGTCCTTATTTCTCAAGTTTTGTGTGGGTAACGGTGTTTATAACTCTCGAGTTCTACACGGTGTCTTTTCCTCTGCACTCTTCACAATATGTCATATTGCGAAGCTTATTCTCCTTTTGCATTTAAAAAACTGAAAGCCTGTAAAATTAATTCCCAGATGCAATAACTCGAACTCACCAATGGCAAAGCCAACTCCAAGTTAGAAAATCAGTCCATTAACATGTTCTTGGCCAGTGTATCTGGAGTTCAAAACATGGATTAGGAAAGCAATGCCTGGACTTTTTGCCGCTCCGCAATGGACCACCGAAAGTTACGTGCACCACGACGACGATGATAATTATCATACATAGTCTTTGAAATGTCTACTACTCTTTCCTTTATAAACACAGAACTCGGCAGTTGTTGAAAGAGGTGGAGTGCCAATTCATCGATGGTCTTTACACAAATGATGGAAACGCCCAACGATTACCATTCCAACCAAAAGAGCACAAGCCACCTGTGAAAGCCAGATTTATTCTGTCATCAAAATTTATACCAAATTATACTGCAGACCAACATGGATACTTATCGTAAATCTACAATTATGCTAAAGGCATAAGCATATGAAATCTGTTGGTGTAGACAACAAGCTCAAGCAGACCCGACATTTCCACAACAGGACTCCCTTCATTCGTCACCGTTATAAAGGCAGTCCTGTAGTGCGACATGTACTTCGGCCAAATAGTTTGTCATGCTAATTTGGTCACCGAATGCACTTGAATTATTGATTGATCCCGACTAACACAATTTTATGTTGTCAACCTGAAATCTGTCTACCTTTGCTATCAATTATGAGCAGTTTTTACCGGCCCATCTTTGTGTGAAAGCTGGTCAAAGAGATTTGTGCCAATGAGGTTAGGAATTGCTTGCAGGAAGAAATGCCACACCTGTGATGAAAAGCACAGAGTTAGAGCAAAGTATTAAGCACTCGGTATATCCTCCAATGGAGTCTCATGCTTGAATTCCTTCAAAATCTGCCCGAATTAACTTCCCGGGCAATAATGCAGTGCAAAACGGCAACAGTCAAACTTGTGAAATACTGTACCTTCAATTTCCTTTGTCTCCACCTTTCCCAAGCTTGACTCCTTCAGCAAGTCCAGATTATGGAGGTGGTTCAAATTTGACTGAGTATTTGTTTATAACTATACTTGTCTTGAATGATAGATTAAATACTAATCCCGATGAACACTAGGTCCACCAACACAAATACTCCTACAAACACCAAGTTACTACCAACACAATACCTACGAACACCAATGTCCTCCTACCACTCGTTTCCTACCAACACGAATGTTCCCACTAATACAAGGTGTCCTTACCAATATAAGTACTAGTTTCCTCCAGTACTTGGTTTTCCCCACCACACTCTCATGTCCTACTAAATACAAGAGGTCCTACCATATAATACTAGTTTCCTTCCAGTAACTGGTTTCCCACCCAACACTTCCATGGGTCCTACTAATACAAGTGTCCAAAGAATACTAGTTTTATACTAACATGAATGTCTCACCAATACTTCATGTCCTTCATAATACAAATGTCTTCCCCAATACTTGCGTCTACCAACAAGACTGTCCTACCAATACCAGTGTCCACCAAACACTGGTTCGGTCAGCGTCACTTATGGGAGCATGGCTGGAAGCTAGCCAGGCGCATCCGCTGCATCCAACTTTCCCGCCGGTACGCCAGTGCCCTCCGATCTGGCCAATCCCAGGTTTATCCCCATCAACTTGAGATGCCATCAACCTGCTGCAACCACGAGGCACAGTGGTCAGCCCATGGCCTCCCCCACTCATGAGGCTTCCCTTGCTGAGAGAATCTGGTGAGCAGGATCAGCATCAGGAAAATGAGCCACATTGTCCACATATCTGCAGTTGAGTGCTCATGGACTATGCAGGTAACAAATTTCATTTGAGACCGTTCAGCAACCGCTTGTTGACACAAAGTCGACCAGTGACAGCCAAGGATTTCTAGAAGAGACCTCGGTACCAAAGGAATTGTGTCTCATCTCAGAACCTTGCGTCAAGAATCCAAGTATTCATATCCATAGAGGAAGATGGAACAACAAGGACCTTAAAAACTCAGACTTTCGTCCTCCTGCACAGGTACATGCACAGTGCCACACCCGTGAGCAGCTGATCCATGACTCCCCAGGCCCGACCCAGATATCTATTGCACCTCTGTTCACAGCAAAGCAGAGACATGAATATCACTGCCAAGTTAAAGTGAATTCTCTCTGTTGACTTCAACATCTCACCATAAACATGGTCACAGACAGGATAGCGTATCCAAGATGTCGTTGAAAGCCTGGATCTTAGTTTTGACCCAGGAAACCTGTAATCGCAGCGGCTCAGACTCCTCATTCAAGCACCTAGAGGGCCCCCAAAAGATATCCGTCTCCGCCAAGGAATGACTGCAATTATCTGCCGAAATCAAGGTCAGAGATCTGACATTCACCAAACGATGCACCAGAGTTGATCTCTCGAAATTCCTCCCCAGAATCCAGTCCATTACAAAGCGCTGGAAAAGTTTGGGGCCAGTAACACCCCTGACAAACTCCAGGAAACAACCCTGGAAATAAGCGGAGATGGTATCACCAGATTCTTACAGCCACTCTCAGTACCAGAGTATGGTTCAGACATCAGATTGATCAGTTTTGGTGGAACTCCACGAAAGATCAAGATTTATCCAGAGGCAATTCCCAATTCAATGAATCAAATGTTTTCCAGAGATCCAACATAGACTGTTGAGCAGTCCGTTGCCGAAACTCTCATCTGTGTTCGGTGAGAACCCGAGAGCGAGGATACGGTCAATCATTGAACCTCTTTGCGTTGTAAAGCCTGACTGCTCGAGGTGCTGGTGCTCAAGGCAGTGGTAGGTGAACCCTTTCAAGAATATCCAAGCCAAAGACCTGCCCAGGCACTGAGAGCAGCGTCACCCCTCGGTAGTTGTTGCAGTCCTGGTATGTATGCAGTCCTTCCCTTTCCAGAGCGGTGCTCAACAGGGGCCCTTTTCCAGTCAGTTGGGATGATGCCTGTGTTCAGACAGAGCACAGAACTGCATGCACATGCGATGATGAGTCCAGTATTTCCACCAGCCTTGAGAAATCAGGCATGGATGCCATAGATCCAAGGAGGCTTTACCCCATTTCAAACCGGTTCACCGCAGCCTGTTGCTTCCCAAACGATGGGTGCGTTCACAGATGATTGTGAGGGTTCAGCAATAGAGATATAGCAAACACCCGCGACATCCAAAATCAACAGTGCTTGGATCAGCCTGCGTACAGCTGCTCAAAGTAACCGCCCAGCCGGACCTTCACTTCACTCAACACTCATGTCTCACCAATACGAGAGTCCTACCAATTACCAGTATCTTACAATTACTTAGTCGCTTACCAATACAGTGTCTGCCAATACCAGTGTCTGCAATACTTGTGTTTACCAATACCAGTGTTCTGCCAATACCAGTGTCCTACCAATAACTTGTGTCCTACCAATTACAGTGTCTCACCAAACACTTGTGTCTTACCAATACTTGTGTCTTACCAATTCCAGTATCTTACCAATTCCAGTGTCCACCAAGACCAGTATTCTTACCAATACTAGTGTCCTAATCAACACACTGATTGTAATCACTATATTATTGTCATGCAAATGCTTAAGGTCCTTTCCAACACAGGATGTAACTCCTAAAACTGACTTTTTTTGTATATACATTTCGAGGCCGTATGAGAGCTAACACACAATGCACAGGCAAGGGCGGGCATGAGACAAGAGGGCAGGAGAGGAAAGACAAAACAGTGGGGAACAGAGACATTAGGAGAATCTGTGGAAGGGAGGATGGGCGGGGAACATGGGGTATTACCAAAGATAGACACCACAGGACTTCAGGAAGGGAAAGCAGGAATTTGAAGGAGGTGGTTTGGGTGTGGATTAACGGGAGTAGAAAAGATCGAGGATTGGATTGGGGACGATAAGAGGTGGTGGTGAACAGCTGTTTTTGAAGGCCTGGAGGGAAGATTTGGATTGAACAGAGTGAGGGAGTTTATTCCAAAGGCGGGAAAAAAGAGGGAATGAAAGAGTGAAGGTGAGCATTTCTGATTTTGGTCTAGTTTAACCAGAAGAAGGTTGCTGCGGGACCCATCGAGCGTCCTGCCGAAATATGCTGGGGGGACATATCGCAGACAGAGCGGGGGCGGGGGCGAGACCGGAGAGGGAGACGATAGAGGACAGAAAGACCATGACCTGCACTGCGGTTCGAAAGTTGAGGAGTCCCAAGACTTGACCTCATCACAGGAGATTAACAGTGACCTAAATGCCTTTAGTTTTCCACTGCGTGAAGATGTGAAAGGTGAGAGGCAGGAGCACCAGGCCAGAGCATGAGATCAGTTCTCCATCAGGCTGGGAAAAAAAGCTTTGTATGTGGTCAGGAGCTTCAAGGCTGGCCAGAAAGGACTTGCACAACGGAGGATTCCCAGTCGGCGACTAGGGTTTGGAGGCCAGGTTATAAATGTTTGGCTTTCCTTGGAAAGATCATGGGCAGATAGTGAGACCCAGAAGTTTGAGTGAAAGGACTTCTTCCAAAGGATTGTTAGAAAGTGATTAGGGATTTTCTAACGGTCTTTTCTGAGAGACAGTGTGAGAGTGTGAATATTTGTCAGGAATTGAAAGACATTGTTCTGCGTTGTTGCACCAGTTTGTGATATTTTATGCAGATCTGCAGAGAGCGAAGAGCTGTGGCTTGCTGATCTGAGGGATCACGATGGTACGACAGAGTTGTGGGAGTTCATCAGCAAAGAGATATTAGAGGATTTCCAGAAGAGACGGAGAAGATCATGATGAAACCAGAAAAAGAACAGGGCCAGAACGCTACCTTGAGGCAACTCCAGCGCTGGACAGGAAGAGGGGATGAAGGAACTCCATTTAGGGTCACACGTTGACTGACGACATTGAGAGGAAGTCTGTGAGCCAATGAGTGGATGATGGCCTTGGATACCAAGGAAGAGAGTTTGGTGATCAGGGCAGGGTGCCAGACCTTGTGGCAAAGGTACGGCAAAATGTCGGCGGTTTATGGGTCTGATTTCATGTTCCAGCATTCGAGGGGCCTCCATCCATTGTTGGGAGGGCAGAAGCAGCATATCCAGGTAGAGTGACCTTTGGTCTGAAACCAAATTGATGATTGGAAATCCAAGCCATTGCGAGAAAGAGAAGGATTTAACGCTTCTAAAGGGGAATGATGGATTTCATGACCTTGCTGATGATTTGTAGAGAAGGCTGATTGTCGTTCATTGCAGGGATCTGTTTTTGCACCTTATTATGCAGGGCAGTAATGTTTGCTGATTTCCAAGCAGATGACAGATGACCTTGAGAAAAATGAGAGGTGAATAGAACAGAGAGAGGGTGAGCAAGAGCAGAGGAGCAGTTTTTTTTTTTTAGAAGATGTGGGGCTGATGCTGTTGGACGGTTGCAGAATCTGAGTCGATTGTTGACAGCAAACTCTCCACTTTGTCAGAAGAAAAGGACACAGAGCATAGACAGCTTGGGTGTGACTGGGTAAGGTGGGTCAGAAAGCGATGGCGTTTCTGACAACAGAATTTAGATGCAAACACCGAGTTTGGCAATTCAGCCTTTTCCCGTCGGTATCAGGCAGTACGGCCATTTGAGGTAAGTGGAGGGATGGAGCGGGGAAACATACACCAGAAACAGTATTTGATTCGACACCACCAGGATTTGGAGGAGGGAGAGAGGTTTCAGAGATTCCGACTGAGATTAGAAAGATGTTGTTTTCTGGCTTCTCCTGAGGAAAGATACACACCTTGTTCAGAAGCTTTTATGGAAGGAACTGAGATTACCCTCAGTTCGATTTGCTTTCCATGAGGAAAAGGCAAGCTTTTTCAGGACAACTGATAATGACGTTTTGACATTTCATGACGTTTTCAGGACATGACGTTTGGTTGTTTTTTGTTTGACCATAAACTGTTTGATCAGTCAAAATGAGATCTTTTAACTCACTTCATGTTTGGATGTTGATCGAGAGTGGCTTTGCAGCTTGCGGATTCATTCTGTGTACCTTCACGTCCATATTTAAATGATTTACATTCTGTCAACTGCATATGTTTTTGTCAGGAAGTCATCACTTGCATACTGTTCAGCCCAATTGTCTGAAAATTCAACAGTTTGATGCTTACACTGACCAGAAAACATCATCACTATTATTCAAAATAGCAAGACCCGGTGGCATAATGGTTAGATCGTCCATCTTCTCTGGATGGTGTGGTGGTTTGGAAATAAAACCCAGCTGAGTCATACCAGACTGTTGAAAATTGGTACGTGCTGCTTCCTTTCCTTGATCTACAGCCCAATAAAAAGTAGAGGGCCCTCACCATAATAAATATGCACGCACATTTACAGTTTTTGCCAAAGTGATTTTTCTTTGGAAATGTATTCTTGGAGGATACTTTGAACAAATTGGCTCAAAAACACAGAAAATTGCACCCCTTATGCTCCTGGAGGAGTCTTTGTCCCCCAAGGCTCTGTGAGAGGGGTGCATCTTGTAACTTCCAGTTATAAGGATCGATTCTCACAAATGATGCGTTATATGAAAGCTCTTTCAAGGCCAAACTATCGTGCTCAAAAAAACACAACGAGAAAATTTCGCTCCCTTATGCTCTTGGAGGGTCCCTTTTGCCCCCCATGGCACCGAGATATTTCAGAAATACGTTCATTCACTGATTATATATAAATATGCATTGAAAATGATATTCAACATTCACAAATGCACTCGATGATGAAACTTCACCAATTTTCAATTTCTGATCCATCGTTAAGAATACCATACAATCCTCCTGATTCTACTCCATTCTTACAACCAGGAGAATCATCAAATGAACATCCAAGCGAGAAGGCCATTTCCCTCTCATTTCAGAAGAGATCATTTCAATTATGCTCGAGCAAATCATGATCATCATTCAAGGGATATGGGAATGGTCGTCCCATCGAGTATCCGAGCTCAATTTGATGCCGAATGTGGCGATTCAGCAAGATGATGAGCGTTTCTTCAGCACTTATCAACCGACCAGGCATTGGAACAGGGAATCAGAGGAACTGCTGAGAGCTAGAGGGTGATTGGGCCTGCCGGAAAGGCCGGCAGCAATGGAGAAATGGACATTGCATTGCTACCGATGCATGGGAGCTCTCTCCAACAATTTGAAGATTGCAGTGTTGTTTCAATCTTCGGATGCAGAGTCTTTCGCCACGATGGGAACCCAGCCTCACAAGTATGGTTGAAACATTCCTTCGAGCAACTTTGGTGGTCTTGATGCCAAACAACCCATTCAAGAACGTTCCAAGACCTTGTTATTCTGCATGGACGAGAATGTCAAAGCGAACAATTGGCGCACAAGATGTTGTTCCAGTTTGAAAAGGCAGCTCAAGCAATAAGAAGGTGAGACAGAGCTGATCTGAGAAATACCGCGTACCTAGAAGCAAGTTGAAAAATCTGAAACGAAACTTCTATCCAGAGGGAAGCTGACAAGGAAGACAAAACAGCAGCAGAACAGAAAGCCAGGATGTTCAAGGCATGCATCCTTGCCGAGTGCCTTGGCGGTGTCCTTCACAAACCTACAGAGGATCTGCCAAGTGAGTCTTTGATTCTGAGTTTGAGGAAATTCCAGCGATCTCACTGTTACTGCCAGTTTGTAAATCGGATCTCCTTCATTTGGGCTGATGACTGAAAACTCCCTTCTTTCTTTCAGGACCAGAGGCTCACTTTTATTCGGACAACTTGTCATCATCAAAATGTGCTTACATTTTTGGAATTCTCAAACGATAATGAAAGTTTGGCAAATGATGAGTTTTTGCTAATTGTCTATAATAAGTGATTTAAAAAATCTTGTTTGGTCTTGAAAAAGAGCTTTCATATTGATGCATAATTTATGAGAATCGTCCTTAAACATGGATGTTACAAGATTCGTCGGGGGGGGGGGGGGGGGCTTGAGGACAAAGGGGCACCCCAAGGGCATTAAGGCGGCAGTTTTTTTTGTGTGTTTTTTGAGCCAATTTTTTCTAACATCCTCAACAATATATTTCTTGAAGAAAAAAAATCGCTTTTGCACAACCTGTAAATGTCCCATCATCCTGATCGCCCACTTAAAAAGGGTAGAGCACAGGACTAACAACCATCGATTTGGCAACCATTGCACAGGCTTGATGAGCCTAATGACTTCCTCCTGCATTGAAGTTCCTTGTAAGGAAACTCAATATCCAAATATTATATGTTGCTTGCCACCATCTTGATTTTCAGCCACATGCATTAGATCAAGAAACAATTGACTGATTAATTATAGTTTTTCCGTCATTGTTTATCAAGTTAAGTGTACGATCATTCTACATATTTGTATCTTATGTCCGCTTTTATAAACCAAATTCTAGGTCAAATATGAACCACCATTGTAAAATATTTTTCATAAACCCTAGCATGTCAGACGACAGCCACAAAAGTTTGAAAAATGTTGCTTACTGTTGCTCGAATTCATGGTTAAATCTCATTTGCACGTGCCTGTAAAAGTAGAATGTCGTGCGTGCAGACACACGCAAGCTGCCATCGAAGAGGACAACCATTGTCTCCATCATCCAGATAGCAGTGCAGGTTCGAGTATGGCGATGCCATGTTAGAAAAACAAATCCCACCTGCAGGCAGGGTGCGTGCATACACACAATCAGGAAATGTGTTAAGACAAGAAAAGCACATTTTTCTCTTGCGCACTACACACTCTTCGTAAAAAAAAATAAAATTCTAATCCTGCAAAGAAAAACACTTCTGTAAAGGAAGTTTGGGAAGATGAATGACATCACTAAGTGGCAAAAAAAAAAAACAAACCCAATAAAGTAAGCATTTCAACTTTGGACAGTTATATTATCTCTTTAAAACAGCTTTGTGCAACATTCTCACAATATTCTAGCAAGTTTTCACAAATTTTCTTTGTTTATTGTTCAAAATAGACTGCCAGTATATTCTTCTGACTCCACCAATGAAGGTGAACAGAAGGTATTTATTCACCCGTGTTTGTCTGTCTGTTTGTTATGTATGGAACTTGCAAAATAAGACGATCGCAAGGACGTGTATTGGTTGGGCTGACCTGTTATTCTGTTTCAAATCGCCTACAGGTCACATTTTTACTCTGATCTTCACGAAACGAACCACTTGGTAAAGTAGGAAGCCTATTGTTTTTAAGAGGTCAATAAGTCAAAGGTTAAGGTCTCAATAAAATTTGTCAATTTTCATCCGATTAGCTTGTATATATCTTGTTTGATATATCACACACAGTATATATATATATATATATATAAATATATTATATATATATATATATTATATATATACATATTTTGTGTGCGGTTCTCGGAACCGCATGCAACAACAGATAGGGTTCCAAGACAGTTATATGCATATATATATATATATACATATCTATCTATAATTCCAGCATGGTGTGTGTGTGTTGTGTGTGTGTGTAGTGTGTGTGTGTGTGTGTGTGTGTCTGTGCCTATGCCACTCTTTCTCGACAACCACTGCTCCTATGTAATTGAAACTTGCCAGGTATATTGCTGGGGACCGAGTATGTGCCTTTTCAAGGTTTTGATATTATCGGACAAATGCTTCCCAAGTTATGGCCATTTATTTACCAACAATAACAGGAACGGTGCTGCGTAGCGTGGCCGATGGGAAGGAGATCCTCAGCCGCTTCCCCATTACGGGTTTACAACGTACGGACTTCGCGATAGTGATGACTTACTGTATTCTAATAAATTCTCGATTTCTTATGCGCATTTATAGATTAACAACAATGCCCCAATCCAGTCGTCGTTTACGAGAGGAAGGAACGGCCTGTGTAGTTGTTTTGAAAAGTTTGTTTGTTTTTTGTTTGCACGTACGGCCACGCACGTACTGGCACACAGAGAGCCGAAGGAACGGCCTGTGTTTGTTTGAAATATATATATTTTTTGAGCACGTACGGCCACGCACGTAACGGGCCACGCGAGAGCGAGGAAGCGGCCTGTGTGGTTTGTTGTTCTGGCATGCGCGGTTTGAAATGTTATTTTTTTTGGGGGGGGGGGGGTTGACGTACGGGCACGCACGTACAGCCACGCACGTACGGCCATGTACGACATATAATATATATATACACACATATATATATATATATAATATATTATATATACATATTGTTGTGGTTTCCACCCGTCGGCGTGCGGGACGACGCCTCAGCCCAATTGCGGCCGCACGCCACCAACCCGAACGAGCAATCCAGTCGTACTTCCGGATCAACGCCGTAAACCCAGCTACGGATGTTTTTATAACACCATAGATCAGCCAAACTCTTGTCCACGCGCTACAGGGATCAATCGCCTAATTATCATATACCTAATTATTCGCGCAGGACAGAAATGCCGGGGATCTACACCTCAACGCGGACCTGCACGAAAACGAGCCGCTTTACCGCAGTCGTTTCGTATGCGATTGGCCGGAGCGGTTATATATCGCCAAGTCCCGTCGGACCCGATTATCTTCGGTGTTAAAAACCAGCTAACATTCCGAACGCCGCAAGGCAGTCAATGAGGGAAGACGCAACGAGCGGGTGACATTCAACCAATTGGAGGAAATTTATTTGAACACAGACAAACAATGAATGGGGGGTGGGAAAAAGACACGAGGCAAAAAAATCCTAACAGCCGAGTTCTATTCCAGTGAAGCAAATACAACCACAGGCACTTAACAGTTTCCTACTTATTAGACGGGCCCATGTGTTGTATTTGCTTCACATTGGAATAGAACTCGGCTGTAGGATTTTTTTGCTCGTGTCTTTTTCCCCACCCCCCCATTCATTGTATTGTCTGTGTTCAAATAAATTTCCCCATTGTTGAATGTCACCCGCTCGTTGCGTCCCTTCCTCTCATTGACTGCCATGCGGCGTTCGGAATGTTAGCTGGTTTTTAACACCGATAAGATAATCGGGTCCGACGGGACTTGGCGATATATA
>CM068953.1:2451293-2464487 GCA_035128595.1 Eptatretus atami
AATAACAACCCGCTCGGCAATCGCATACGAAACGAGCTGCGTAAAGCGGCTCGTTTTCGTGCAGGTCCCGTTGAGGTGTAGATCCCCGGCATTTCTGTCTGCGCGAATAATTAGGTATATCGATAATTGCGCGATTGACCCTGTAGCGCGTGGACAAGAGTTTGGCTGATCTATGGTGTTATAAAAACACCCGTAGCTGGGTTCGGCGTTGATCCGGAAGCTACGACTGGATTGCTCGTTCGCGTTGGGGCGTGCGGCCGCAATTGGGCTGAGGCGGTCTGTCCGCACAGTGCCGAACGGGCAGGAAACCACAACATATTATTTCAGAGTTCATTATAGTTCATCATCCTGTCATCTGAAATCAGAGGCTGCTGAATTGTTGAGTGTTCTCACAGATGTCATCAGATGCCTCAACAAGTTGCACATCTCTGTACATACAAACATTTGCTTCGCTTGCAGGAACAACGTGCCGTTCTGCCACATTTTGTTTGACACATTTGCCACCTCACAAGTTCCAGCACAAGCCTTTGGTGCAGGTGCGTAGATGGGTTATCACTGGCCTGTACAGAGTTGTTCTCTATTCCAATCATATCTTCTGATGGTCTGGTAGTTTGCGCGTGGCTATTTCATCATAGGTACCACACCATAGCCTGCATATGAACTCGCTTGATGTGTTGTTACAGTTGCTCCTTTTGTAGGTGGCAATTTACTCGGATTCTGCAAATGACTTCTTGAACATGTGCCATCGAAGTGATGAAGTTCACAAAGCTCTGTGCCAGGTAAGGTATAGTTGACACACAAATTGTTCCAGTGTAACTCCATCTCTGCGAGAATTGTGCGGTTTGATCCAGCCTGTATTGAAGGCTTCTATGACATTAACTAGATTTTTAAGAGCCTATCCAGCAGCCTTGTTTCCCTATCCCAGCCCGAAGGACTGTCGTATCCACACCTGTAAAGCATGAAAGCCTGGCATGGCAGCAGAAAACTAAGCGGTCACCAATCGAATCATAGATTGCGTTTGATGGAAGATGCGTGCGCCTTTTATCACCCACACCTGTGACGAAGGAGGATTATGTCCCAATTGTGGATATCTTCGCATAGGCCTAGCCAACAGTAATCCGTGGTTGGAGATATGATCTGGACTTCTGCCGCCTACTAGCTACATGGAGGCATTGAGTTAGCAATAGTGTCGGCTTCTTCTTGGTACTTGACAGTAATTCAACATTCCATTGATTTGACGTGTTCCACGTTGTGTTGACACAACTACTTCCATGTCGTGCGTTTTGTAGTGATCAGGTCTTATTAGCGCCAAATAGTCAGTCAAACTATCCCTTCGTCTTGATGCTTGCCATTAAATTGCTTGAAGGTTGTTTATCGTATCGGTGTGGGCATCTGCTGCATATGTATGATTTACTTTACCTGTTTGTTGTACTTGTCATTCGCCATTTCCCTAGGTTTGCTGTTTCAAGGAAATTGGTAATCGTAGTGATCAAATACCATGTGCACAGGCCTGCTGAGTTTGTACCATATTTGCTCAACCACTGATTCATGTGGGTGGCCAGAATCTTACAGGATGCGTATCCTTGGATCCAATGGTTGTACGATTGCCATCGCATCAATAATGACTGTTTCGCTGTCCACCTACAATGGCGTTCTACTCTTCGTCATTTGATCGCCCATTTTTCAACTCTTCCATAAGCTTGTACTTGTCGTTACATCGTGGTAGCAGAGTTTACCATCTGCTGCAAATAATAACGAGCTACACTTGAAAATTCATATGACCAATTGCATCTTCCATATCTATTTCTGGCCCCGCAAACTTTGTGAACAATTGCCATCGGCGAAAGAGGGAGCGATTCTCTTTCAGTTCAAGGGTTTGTTTATCAATGTTATGGTATGATTCTTTTCCTGTTGATGTCCCATCTTGTAGTTTCACCTTAGTGACTTTATCCCATGGATTTTGTTTCGCCAACAATTCGCCTTTTGGACGAAGTTGTTGTATGCATCATCATACCACAACGCTCTTGTCTGAGTATTATCATCTCGAATTGTGTCTGCGTACAACAGATTTGCGTGATTGACATTGACCAGTTTCCCGCCATCATAGCTGAAAGGAAATTTCAGTTCCTTCAGTACTGCTTTTAAGTTTCTTCACTACTTCTTGTCTGTCCTTGAATTCTATTGCGGACATTTCGGTGATGTGTGGTCGTTTCTCTGGAGAAACCCTGCCATCCTTTCAGCCCTCTGATGATAATCTCTTCTAATTCTGAGTGCGATAAGAAAAAAGAAAACGCTGTCCTAGTGCTACTGGGGTTGGGGTGATGCCTTTCAAACCTCCAGTACTTTCAACCTTTTGTTTTCTTTTCTGAAATCAATCTTCGCGACGATCAATTTTGAGCTTATGCACAGTCTCTTGAAAGCCTCCTGTGCCAAGATGCCCCTATATTATTGAAGATCTGATGCATCAACATCCCGGGTCTGCCTGCCCTCAATGTAGAATAACCAGGATCACCATAACCTGCACGCTCATGGAACACTGTCCAGGAAATTGCCTATGAGGTGGGTTGGCAACCAGTTGTCCACCTGGAAACTTACACTTCAGACCATATTGCATAGTTTGTCTCTGAAATACACAAGGCATGCTTGGAATGAGGTTTGTCATTTTTGATTTCAGAGAGATACCTCAATTTTTATGATTAGTTGTCTGCGTACAGCAATGATAAGTACATCTGAATAAACAGAAGAAGAAGGTAAAGCAAACTTAACCAAATGCACATAATGATTGTATTGTTTTTTTTTAGCATGACTGTGTGATTTATGCACGAGAGGTATTAGATTAATATAACTGCGATGTCACCACTCTCTGAAGATAAAGAAAATTTGTGAATTCTTATGCACAAAATTTATGTAGCGGGAATTAATATAGTGTTTATATAGTTGCAATGTTGTCTATTTTCTAAAAAAATTGTTAATTCAGCCAAATAGTAGATAATAATAATTAATTAATAATTCATAATCTGCTAAGTTGTATTTTAAAAGCATATCCAATCAAATAACTCTTCTGAAATGGGATTCCTCAATGATCAACAACAACCGTAATTTATTACACAAATACACTTGTGTTGTTATCTTAACTAATTTGCATATTATAATATATATATATATATTATATATATATATATATTATATATATATATATGTACAATATACATATATGCCAATTAGTTGAATTTCATGATTTATAGGTGGCCATCTGGATTTTACGGTACCATTTAATTAAACATAGCGTATGTATAAATTCCGACATTCTTCATTGTATGACATGGTCCCACCGATCATTTGATGTGCCCTACATGCACATGGTTCATCAAAGATATTTAAAAAATCATTTCAAAAATTTTTCTGAATTGGTCAATTATATGTTCTGATGCTATATTACCTTGAAAAAAACGTAGTGAAATATCTCTAAAAAATTTGGCACCAAAGATTTTCTTGTTCAGTGGGACATTCTGATCAGAAAACTTTGGTGCCCACAAATTAACATAAATTTGCCAACATCCAAAACATATGCCCCTGCCTAATGCATAAATATTAGTATGTGGAAGAACAAGATAAGATATGCCTGGATTTGGCTTAATGGTTAGGTGGTGGCTTTGGGATCTGAGGATCCCTGAGTTCAAATCCCACTCAGATGTTGAATTAATACCAGGTGGCGTTTGGCTCTTGCCTGTCATTCCTTCGAGGTTGGCAAAATGAGTGCCAGCTTGCTGTGTATTCCTGCGTCCTGTGTTGAGTGGCCGACCCGTCCAGGATTTTGCCCAAATCGCGCCAAGGAGTCTGCTTGGGCCAGCAACCAACGCTCTGCACGACTATTGGTCCAAGGATAGAAGTAAGCATGGTAGCATATACTAAAAAGTTTCACTCTTCATTCCTGACACAGATAAGGGCCAAATATAAAAAAATACCAGCTGCTCGTCCCTCACCCGCCTCCCTTTTTAAATTATTATTTGTTATTTGTCAACATCCCGAAAAAAAACCGCACGGTCCGTGTCCGAAGGAAGCTGTGCAGTGAAGCTGGCTGCATCGCCTAAAAAGATCCCTTGGGGGTGGGGGGGGGGCTGACGGTTACTTCACCAACAGCAGGGTCCTGATGCAAACTAAAACAACAACACAAGGAAAACAACTAAACAACAACAAACTAGAAACAAACGAAAACAAGTGGGTTCGAAAGGCTCTTCTTCCTCATTTTCGTTGCAGACCAAAGAAAGGGACATCCGATATATTGAAGCGGTTTTCACCAATGAAAAATCTCTATGTTCGTGGTACGACTCTTGCATTATTCTTTGAATCGCATCATTTTCCCCAGTCGATACTGAGTTTTTTATAATTGATGTTTTTTAACCGAGAAGCTGGCCCCTGCCCACTTTCTGTTTCCGTTGTGTGATATGCGAGCAAGACTGATCTGTGTTACATGTCTGCGTACGTACAACGTACGTACGTTTCACCACAACCGCTGCAGTAAAACGTAGTGCACGCTTTGGATTAAATGTTGCCAAAATACGACTGGTTGTTGAAACGAGCAAAATTGTGCGACGGAATGTAGACGTAAGACAAATTGTCGTGAACGGATGAATCATTTTCAGAATTTAAGTTCATTGGGGGCGAGTTGGACTAGGAGCGCTGGTGAGTCCACGCCCCAGGTATGTAAATCTGAGTATTAAATGTTTACTGTGGATCTACATGCGAAATATGGGCCAATGTACTAGATCTACACAGCCAATCATTTGAATATGCACAAAGAGTGCAGTTTTTTGTATTTCCACCACATTATTATTATTGTTCAGAACTGTGGATTGTATATTGTGAATAGTGCTTATTAACTGCTGTGCGATGATGTGTCTGGGAAATTGGCTCGTGTAATTTTTTTGGCGGGAAATGGGGGGGGGCGGGAGGTAAAAAACAGGTGTCGGTACATGATTTGTTGGGTACTAAAACCTGACGGCCATTTGGGAAATTATATGAATCATAACAATCTATACTAACAAGTGTGTTGTGTGTGTGTGTGTGTGTGTGCAATCGTGTGTGCTGTGTGTGTGTGCGTGCCGTCGCGTGCTGTGCGTGCGATGCGTCTGTCCGTCCGTCCTCCATAATTCCAAAACGATAAAACCTTAACAGCCTTAAACTTTTGCATAGCCAAACTAAAAAAACCTCCAAGAAGTACAAGAGTGAAAAATTAGGTGTTTGGATTTAATTAAAACACCCCCTTGATGAAGATAATTAACGCCTTATTTAATTATTTTCCTTTATCAGGCACATCCTCGGTCACCGCTCTATATGGGCGTCTCATGCGTTTCCTATGGTAACCTCGTTGAGTATGAAGCCGCCATGTTTTTGGCCTGCTCAACCCATGCCTTGACTTGGAACAGCCGCAACGCATTGATACGATAAAGTTTTTTTTTTTTCTTCACTTTCCTCACTAATATTATTGAAATGTCTTTCTACATCGCTTTTGAAGTTACTCTAGTTTTCAAATTAGAGAGCTTGGAGCGATTTCATGCAGATATGATTTTCCACGATCTACTTTCACGGACTAATTAAAGTTTATCATCGAAAATACGATTTCGGTTTTGAGGATCGGATCATCGTCAGATAAATAAAAAGTGTCGAAATTCTGTTGTGAAATCGATAATTTAAAGAAATAACGAGTCTTATAACTAAGCGATATACCTATTTACATTTAAGCAAGCAAGGCTATTTCCCTCCTCCATACACACACAAGACAAATGTGAATTTTCCCAAAGCATTTAAACTTGTCTCGCTTTTTCTACTGTTTGGAGAATTATAGTGATGTGAAAAAAAATTTAGAAAACGTAAAACAAAATTAATTCAGGTTTATTGAGCTGGTTTCATTGAGTGCAACAAAAATAATTAACTAGCGGGATGACACTTGAGGCGGGTCTCCGCGAGGAATCTCTGGAGTTAAGAAAGTAAATAAATGAAAATAGATAGAACGAAACAATTAACATAACGGAGGATGAGGGTGAGTATGAGAAAACAAGTTAAAATTTCCACCATTTTTTTTTCTGTAGAATGCATTTCCCCTTTAATACATTTGAACATTGGGGCAACACCCCTGGGTGCTCACCTGGGAGCAGTTTGAATAAAGATAACAGGGAACCACTGGTAGGCATGCATGACCCACAAAATATGTAACGGAGAAGAAGTAAAACCTATGGATTTTTTTTTTGGCGTTGTAAGTTTCTGGAGGAAAGGAAATATCTCTGTCGGGGGCGAACCCCCCCCCCCCCCGGTGGGGGGGTTCGCGCCGTGCGTGGGTCCTTCCCCCCCCCCCCCGTTAGACCCCCACACACCCGAGTTTTTTAATGGCGTGACAAAACTTTTGGTACATCACGGTTGATAAGGTTGTCGTCAAGCTCATCATAATTGTATGTGTAGTTTCGGAGAAGAAAGCAAATACATATTTGGGGGGCAACCCCCTTTACCTCCTCAGACCCCGATTTTTTAATGTCTATGAACAAACATTTGTATATCACGGGTGATGAAGTCATAGTTCAAGTTTCATCGAAATTGTATGTGTAGTTTCTGAGAGAGAATCTCTCTCTTTGCAGGTCCCGTTGAGGTGTAGATCCCCGGCATTTCTGTCTGCGCGAATAATTAGGTATATCGATAATTCAGCGATTGACCCTGTAGCGCGTGGACAAGAGTTGGCTGATCTATGGTGTTATAAAAACACCCGTAGCTGGGTTTCGGCGTTGATCCGGAAGCTACGAAGAGAGAGATTCTCTCTCAGAAACTACACATACAATTTCGATGAAACTTGAACTATGACTTCATCACCCGTGATATACAAATGTTTGTTCATAGACATTAAAAAATCGGGGTCTGAGGAGGTAAAGGGGGTTGCCCCCCAAATATGTATTTGCTTTCTTCTCCGAAACTACACATACAATTATGATGAGCTTGACGACAACCTTATCAACCGTGATGTACCAAAAGTTTTGTCACGCCATTAAAAAACTCGGGTGTGTGGGGGTCTAACGGGGGGGGGGGGGAAGGACCCACGCACGGCGCGAACCCCCCCACCGGGGGGGGGGGGGGTTCGCCCCCGACAGAGATATTTCCTTTCCTCCAGAAACTTACAACGCCAAAAAAAAAATCCATAGGTTTTACTTCTTCTCCGTTACATATTTTGTGGGTCATGCATGCCTACCAGTGGTTCCCTGTTATCTTTATTCAAACTGCTCCCAGGTGAGCACCCAGGGGTGTTGCCCCAATGTTCAAATGTATTAAAGGGGAAATGCATTCTACAGAAAAAAAAATGGTGGAAATTTTAACTTGTTTTCTCATACTCACCCTCATCCTCCGTTATGTTAATTGTTTCGTTCTATCTATTTTCATTTATTTACTTTCTTAACTCCAGAGATTCCTCGCGGAGACCCGCCTCAAGTGTCATCCCGCTAGTTAATTATTTTTGTTGCACTCAATGAAACCAGCTCAATAAACCTGAATTAATTTTGTTTTACGTTTTCTAAATTTTTTTTCACATCACTATAATTCTCCAAACAGTAGAAAAAGCGAGACAAGTTTAAATGCTTTGGGAAAATTCACATTTGTCTTGTGTGTGTATGGAGGAGGGAAATAGCCTTGCTTGCTTAAATGTAAATAGGTATATCGCTTAGTTATAAGACTCGTTATTTCTTTAAATTATCGATTTCACAACAGAATTTCGACACTTTTTATTTATCTGACGATGATCCGATCCTCAAAACCGAAATCGTATTTTCGATGATAAACTTTAATTAGTCCGTGAAAGTAGATCGTGGAAAATCATATCTGCATGAAATCGCTCCAAGCTCTCTAATTTGAAAACTAGAGTAACTTCAAAAGCGATGTAGAAAGACATTTCAATAATATTAGTGAGGAAAGTGAAGAAAAAAAAAAAACTTTATCGTATCAATGCGTTGCGGCTGTTCCAAGTCAAGGCATGGGTTGAGCAGGCCAAAAACATGGCGGCTTCATACTCAACGAGGTTACCATAGGAAACGCATGAGACGCCCATATAGAGCGGTGACCGAGGATGTGCCTGATAAAGGAAAATAATTAAATAAGGCGTTAATTATCTTCATCAAGGGGGTGTTTTAATTAAATCCAAACACCTAATTTTTCACTCTTGTACTTCTTGGAGGTTTTTTTAGTTTGGCTATGCAAAAGTTTAAGGCTGTTAAGGTTTTATCGTTTTGGAATTATGGAGGACGGACGGACAGACGCATCGCACGCACAGCACGCGACGGCACGCACACACACACAGCACACACGATTGCACACACACACACACACACACAACACACTTGTTAGTATAGATTGTTATGATTCATATAATTTCCCAAATGGCCGTCAGGTTTTAGTACCCAACAAATCATGTACCGACACCTGTTTTTTACCTCCCGCCCCCCCCCATTTCCCGCCAAAAAAATTACACGAGCCAATTTCCCAGACACATCATCGCACAGCAGTTAATAAGCACTATTCACAATATACAATCCACAGTTCTGAACAATAATAATAATGTGGTGGAAATACAAAAAACTGCACTCTTTGTGCATATTCAAATGATTGGCTGTGTAGATCTAGTACATTGGCCCATATTTCGCATGTAGATCCACAGTAAACATTTAATACTCAGATTTACATACCTGGGGCGTGGACTCACCAGCGCTCCTAGTCCAACTCGCCCCCAATGAACTTAAATTCTGAAAATGATTCATCCGTTCACGACAATTTGTCTTACGTCTACATTCCGTCGCACAATTTTGCTCGTTTCAACAACCAGTCGTATTTTGGCAACATTTAATCCAAAGCGTGCACTACGTTTTACTGCAGCGGTTGTGGTGAAACGTACGTACGTTGTACGTACGCAGACATGTAACACAGATCAGTCTTGCTCGCATATCACACAACGGAAACAGAAAGTGGGCAGGGGCCAGCTTCTCGGTTAAAAAACATCAATTATAAAAAACTCAGTATCGACTGGGGAAAATGATGCGATTCAAAGAATAATGCAAGAGTCGTACCACGAACATAGAGATTTTTCATTGGTGAAAACCGCTTCAATATATCGGATGTCCCTTTCTTTGGTCTGCAACGAAAATGAGGAAGAAGAGCCTTTCGAACCCACTTGTTTTCGTTTGTTTCTAGTTTGTTGTTGTTTAGTTGTTTTCCTTGTGTTGTTGTTTTAGTTTGCATCAGGACCCTGCTGTTGGTGAAGTAACCGTCAGCCCCCCCCCCACCCCCAAGGGATCTTTTTAGGCGATGCAGCCAGCTTCACTGCACAGCTTCCTTCGGACACGGACCGTGCGGTTTTTTTTCGGGATGTTGACAAATAACAAATAATAATTTAAAAAGGGAGGCGGGTGAGGGACGAGCAGCTGGTATTTTTTTATATTTGGCCCTTATCTGTGTCAGGAATGAAGAGTGAAACTTTTTAGTATATGCTACCATGCTTACTTCTATCCTTGGACCAATAGTCGTGCAGAGCGTTGGTTGCTGGCCCAAGCAGACTCCTTGGCGCGATTTGGGCAAAATCCTGGACGGGTCGGCCACTCAACACAGGACGCAGGAATACACAGCAAGCTGGCACTCATTTTGCCAACCTCGAAGGAATGACAGGCAAGAGCCAAACGCCACCTGGTATTAATTCAACATCTGAGTGGGATTTGAACTCAGGGATCCTCAGATCCCAAAGCCACCACCTAACCATTAAGCCAAATCCAGGCATATCTTATCTTGTTCTTCCACATACTAATATTTATGCATTAGGCAGGGGCATATGTTTTGGATGTTGGCAAATTTATGTTAATTTGTGGGCACCAAAGTTTTCTGATCAGAATGTCCCACTGAACAAGAAAATCTTTGGTGCCAAATTTTTTAGAGATATTTCACTACGTTTTTTTCAAGGTAATATAGCATCAGAACATATAATTGACCAATTCAGAAAAATTTTTGAAATGATTTTTTAAATATCTTTGATGAACCATGTGCATGTAGGGCACATCAAATGATCGGTGGGACCATGTCATACAATGAAGAATGTCGGAATTTATACATACGCTATGTTTAATTAAATGGTACCGTAAAATCCAGATGGCCACCTATAAATCATGAACTTCGAACTGCAATCAAAATATGTATATTTACATATATATATATATAATATATATATATATATATATATATATATATATTATAATATGCAAATTAGTTAAGATAACAACACAAGTGTATTTGTGTAATAAATTACGGTTGTTGTTGATCATTGAGGAATCCCATTTCAGAAGAGTTATTTGATTGGATATGCTTTTAAAATACAACTTAGCAGATTATGAATTATTAATTAATTATTATTATCTACTATTTGGCTGAATTAACAATTTTTTTAGAAAATAGACAACATTGCAACTATATAAACACTATATTAATTCCCGCTACATAAATTTTGTGCATAAGAATTCACAAATTTTCTTTATCTTCAGAGAGTGGTGACATCGCAGTTATATTAATCTAATACCTCTCGTGCATAAATCACACAGTCATGCTAAAAAAAAACAATACAATCATTATGTGCATTTGGTTAAGTTTGCTTTACCTTCTTCTTCTGTTTATTCAGATGTACTTATCATTGCTGTACGCAGACAACTAATCATAAAAATTGAGGTATCTCTCTGAAATCAAAAATGACAAACCTCATTCCAAGCATGCCTTGTGTATTTCAGAGACAAACTATGCAATATGGTCTGAAGTGTAAGTTTCCAGGTGGACAACTGGTTGCCAACCCACCTCATAGGCAATTTCCTGGACAGTGTTCCATGAGCGTGCAGGTTATGGTGATCCTGGTTATTCTACATTGAGGGCAGGCAGACCCGGGATGTTGATGCATCAGATCTTCAATAATATAGGGGCATCTTGGCACAGGAGGCTTTCAAGAGACTGTGCATAAGCTCAAAATTGATCGTCGCGAAGATTGATTTCAGAAAAGAAAACAAAAGGTTGAAAGTACTGGAGGTTTGAAAGGCATCACCCCAACCCCAGTAGCACTAGGACAGCGTTTTCTTTTTTCTTATCGCACTCAGAATTAGAAGAGATTATCATCAGAGGGCTGAAAGGATGGCAGGGTTTCTCCAGAGAAACGACCACACATCACCGAAATGTCCGCAATAGAATTCAAGGACAGACAAGAAGTAGTGAAGAAACTTAAAAGCAGTACTGAAGGAACTGAAATTTCCTTTCAGCTATGATGGCGGGAAACTGGTCAATGTCAATCACGCAAATCTGTTGTACGCAGACACAATTCGAGATGATAATACTCAGACAAGAGCGTTGTGGTATGATGATGCATACAACAACTTCGTCCAAAAGGCGAATTGTTGGCGAAACAAAATCCATGGGATAAAGTCACTAAGGTGAAACTACAAGATGGGACATCAACAGGAAAAGAATCATACCATAACATTGATAAACAAACCCTTGAACTGAAAGAGAATCGCTCCCTCTTTCGCCGATGGCAATTGTTCACAAAGTTTGCGGGGCCAGAAATAGATATGGAAGATGCAATTGGTCATATGAATTTTCAAGTGTAGCTCGTTATTATTTGCAGCAGATGGTAAACTCTGCTACCACGATGTAACGACAAGTACAAGCTTATGGAAGAGTTGAAAAATGGGCGATCAAATGACGAAGAGTAGAACGCCATTGTAGGTGGACAGCGAAACAGTCATTATTGATGCGATGGCAATCGTACAACCATTGGATCCAAGGATACGCATCCTGTAAGATTCTGGCCACCCACATGAATCAGTGGTTGAGCAAATATGGTACAAACTCAGCAGGCCTGTGCACATGGTATTTGATCACTACGATTACCAATTTCCTTGAAACAGCAAACCTAGGGAAATGGCGAATGACAAGTACAACAAACAGGTAAAGTAAATCATACATATGCAGCAGATGCCCACACCGATACGATAAACAACCTTCAAGCAATTTAATGGCAAGCATCAAGACGAAGGGATAGTTTGACTGACTATTTGGCGCTAATAAGACCTGATCACTACAAAACGCACGACATGGAAGTAGTTGTGTCAACACAACGTGGAACACGTCAAATCAATGGAATGTTGAATTACTGTCAAGTACCAAGAAGAAGCCGACACTATTGCTAACTCAATGCCTCCATGTAGCTAGTAGGCGGCAGAAGTCCAGATCATATCTCCAACCACGGATTACTGTTGGCTAGGCCTATGCGAAGATATCCACAATTGGGACATAATCCTCCTTCGTCACAGGTGTGGGTGATAAAAGGCGCACGCATCTTCCATCAAACGCAATCTATGATTCGATTGGTGACCGCTTAGTTTTCTGCTGCCATGCCAGGCTTTCATGCTTTACAGGTGTGGATACGACAGTCCTTCGGGCTGGGATAGGGAAACAAGGCTGCTGGATAGGCTCTTAAAAATCTAGTTAATGTCATAGAAGCCTTCAATACAGGCTGGATCAAACCGCACAATTCTCGCAGAGATGGAGTTACACTGGAACAATTTGTGTGTCAACTATACCTTACCTGGCACAGAGCTTTGTGAACTTCATCACTTCGATGGCACATGTTCAAGAA
Source organism: Eptatretus atami (assembly GCA_035128595.1). Lineage (NCBI taxonomy): Eukaryota > Metazoa > Chordata > Myxini > Myxiniformes > Myxinidae > Eptatretus > Eptatretus atami. The sequence goes on from CM068953.1 coordinate 2,463,979, forward strand.
GTCATTTGCAGAATCCGAGTAAATTGCCACCTACAAAAGGAGCAACTGTAACAACACATCAAGCGAGTTCATATGCAGGCTATGGTGTGGTACCTATGATGAAATAGCCACGCGCAAACTACCAGACCATCAGAAGATATGATTGGAATAGAGAACAACTCTGTACAGGCCAGTGATAACCCATCTACGCACCTGCACCAAAGGCTTGTGCTGGAACTTGTGAGGTGGCAAATGTGTCAAACAAAATGTGGCAGAACGGCACGTTGTTCCTGCAAGCGAAGCAAATGTTTGTATGTACAGAGATGTGCAACTTGTTGAGGCATCTGATGACATCTGTGAGAACACTCAACAATTCAGCAGCCTCTGATTTCAGATGACAGGATGATGAACTATAATGAACTCTGAAATAATATGTTGTGGATTCTGCCGCGTTCGGCACAGTGCGACAGACCGCCTCAGCCCAATTGCGGCCGCAACGCGCCCACGCGAACGAGCAATACGTCATAGCT
>CM068953.1:2506095-2517962 GCA_035128595.1 Eptatretus atami
GTTAGTAGATTCATTTTGTGGCAACCATTCGTGTGAAAAGCTATTATAACAAAGCTTTGACCCGACACCCAAACGGCAAACCCACCAGCTCATAGGAGCGTCTGCGAATGTGCGAAGCTACAGCCAGATTACTGACCACGTCAGTATCGCAAACGTCTTCGCTTAGGTACACCTTCTTTACCACCCCTTTTGCAACTAGATTGCACATGCAGAAGTAGACGAGTGTCCGGCCTCCTCAATGCGAACATGGGCAAGACGAACAAGTATGACCTCAGCCCGAGAGCAAAGGACTCACTTCCACCTCTCTGTTGCTACGCAGTTCCTTGCTTCTCACGAGAAAAAGTATGAAACAGCTATCACTGACCAGCAAACAAACAAATTCGCGATTTCTGTTATCATCGCATCGAAGGGAAGTCCTCAGTTCTTTGCATCACAGATAGAAGGAGCCACTCTTTTCCTGGCTGCCCTATCCCCTCGTTCTGATCTTTGTGAGGGCCGGCCTTTAGGCTGGCGGTAGTATACATCCAGAAAGGTCGATGACGGCTTGCCTTCTTTCCACAGGCAGCAGAGATGTATAGTGGAGGAACACTCTTTCTCATACTCTTGAATAAATGTTTTGAAATGGTTCCCGGATTTAGATGTTGAACAACAAGTCCTCCACCAAGTTCGAGAATTAGTGCATCAGCGCCATAGCCACAACTATTCTCTTCGAGCAGAGTTCTGATTCAGGCACGAAGTAAGATCGATTTACCCCAATCCCGGATTTTTATTGATTTTTCCCTCCAGTTACAGAGCTGGCGGGGCTGCCTGGTTTTCATGGAGAAGAAATTGCTCCATGTCTCCGTCTCTTGTTTTGACAGGGCTGTACAGCCCCCGCCGAAAACAGACCACGAGCCACTCTTCGTGCTGCGCAGCTGTGCCTTCTGCAGAGCTAGAAGAACTAAATTCGCCACAATAACAAGCCCACTCGCGTCTTCATTTGCACAATTTCAACTGATGCTTATTTTTGCTAAGAACTTTGACCTCGTACCCTTCGACCTTTTAAAATTCATTTTCCTTAGATCTTCTACATTCTCAGAATTGTTCACCATGAATGGGCATCCCAATTAGTGAAATGACACCGTAAATGTTTCTCTCAGCCGCAGGTCTGGTTCCCAAAATTAAGGACGTTAACATAGACCGGGTGCTTTAACGGCCATTGGATGACTCCACTGGTCCCCTCAGAGGTCAATCTGACCTTCCCCGTCCACATCCGAGAAAAGACATATATGAGACCTAACTTGCTGAAATTTTCATGCTTTTCTCATAAATAGCACAATTTGTTAAAATATATGAAGAGCTATACCGCTTACCTAACTGAACCCTTGTTTGACCTTCACATGCCATCATGTAGAATTCAACGTGACGCCAATGTTAACGCCTTGTCCAAACTTGTTCGCGCTACCGTTGTCCACCTGTACACCTGTCCACCGCTTACACCTGCACCGCACCGTATGGATGAAGCTTCAGTGATGCATCATCGACAGCCATCCCGAAGCTGTTCCTTTGTGGGAACATTTCGGTGCGGTAACGTAACCTGGTTCCTTGTTTGTAATCGATTTTAATATGGTTTGTTACCTTATCTCCTAATTGACACTCAACTCCTCTCCTTGTTGTGGAAAAGTGAACTTGTGATGTTGCCGAGACGATTCAGTGTCGGCCGCTTTTGATTGTGAACATCCGTTTTTACGCCATCGATGCGAGGCACACGTGTGATCCGCAAATCCAGAGCCATTCATTTACCTCGTGAACTGTATGTATATCATATTCCGTTGTCTCAATAAACCCACAAAAAAACCACATTCCACCGTGCAAGCAATCTGTTGTTGAAGAGGGCAGGGGGAGGGAGAGAGTGTGAGATTCCATGAAGTGTCATTATCCAGCTCGTTTTACATTATGCGCAAAAACTGTCTCAAATCATACAGAGAGACAGAGGGGCGAGGAGAGGACAGACACAGAGACGGAGAGAGAGGGGGGGAAGAGAGAGAGAGAGAAGAGAGAGAGAGGAGATGAGAAGAGGAGAGAGAGAGAGAGAGGTGAGAGAGGGAGAGGGAGAGCAGAGATGAAAGAAGAGAGACAGAGGGGAGAGAGAGAGACAGAACGACAGAGGACGGAAGAGAGGCGGGGGAAGAGACGAGAGAGAGAGAAGGAGAGAGCAGAGCAGAGAGAGAGAGAGAGAGAGAGAGAGAGAGAGACAGAGAGAGGAGAGAGGAGAAAGAGAGAGGAGAAGAGAGAGATACAGAGACAGAGAGAAAGACAGAGACAGACAGAACAGAAAAAGAGCATTAAACGATCATTGAGTGGACCATTAAACATTCCCATCACCAGGGTGCAGTTAGTATAGCTCGATAGGATTCGAAACCCAGGCTACCAGCTGAAGACAATGCACGTGACTCGAAAATCGAAACTAATGTCAAGCCAGTCCACCTTTAAATTCCTCTTCGAAACAATGAGGATAAAATGTTATGTTTTTTTCTCTTCATTTAAAAGGAAAATATTCATGTGTGACGAGCTCGGATCTCAAATCACGCGAACCAACTACCAAGGGATTTCATGAAATTCACTGCTTTTTGATTACAAAGGCCTTTAAAGCCCTGAGGTGCGATAGTTGAAAGGTCCACTTGTCCCAAATATAACATCATTGTGCTTTGATATTTTTGTAACTGCGCTTGCAGTTTCGTGTTAATCGTAATGTGACATAGGACGCGAGAGACGGTCACGATAATCCCTACGATTATGACACGAGAGACCTCGTCGATGGCGCATGCAAATGGTCACAAAAGGGGGTCACAACAAGCAAAAGTGCCCTCGTCCGTACGAGGCTCCCCGTTTCGATCACGAGAGACAATGAAATTCCCAATCAAACATAGAACACATAACTAGTGGGGTGTTGCTCACGCATGTGTAAAACATACGAAACGTGCTGTCTTCTTCCATTGTCTCAGATCGCCTCACCTGCATTTGATTTTCATTTATTCTTATTTTCAATTAAGGATCTTTCATCACGGTCTGTGATTTTTCCCGCGTGTAATCGCCTCGATGTCCATCGCACGCAAATTTCAGCCTTTCGACTCACCTGAAGTACCGATCCTATGTCGGTCAGTGGTTACAAGGAGCTTTATCATGTTAATTGAGAATCATACCAATACACAGACCATTAATGGCCAACGAACGGATGTACATGAACACGAGTCAAGGGAAAACCTTCACTATCCAAGATGTCTGATTCTGGTCCGGCGGTTCGTTGGTTCTGATACACCATCAAATGTAGATCCCCAAGTTGCAGCAAAAGCAGCAGAGCAATCATTGAAATCGAACTGAGTCGGCCACAGTGTTCAGTTAGCAACAGTCCATCAGATGTTCTGAGGGTAAACATTCAACATTCTAAACACACCAACAAAATCAACGACCAAAAATAATGGAGCATGACGTGATGCAGCGAAATACCCCCCGAAGGTTATCCGGCGCCACGGGCGATGTCGTCGATGAGCACTGGTGACGCTCGGAGAAAAGGAGATAAACTCAAAGAATAATTTTAACCTTCCATTTATTGGTGTGCCTCTTGAGAGGATAACGAGGCAGCTTACGAGCATATATCGAAATCTCACACCGGCGAGGACGGCGATGTGACCGAGGACGAGGATATTGCCTGCTCGATTCCATCAGTATTCAGAGGAGAGCGGTGGAGGTGTGCACATCGAGTCTTTGGGAGATCTCCTATATCATCCGGTGGCATCATGAAACGTGTTCATCACATCTCTGTTTGTGGAAACCCGTCCGCGAAGCGGTAGTAATTGCTAACGAACGTTAACGTGCAGTCGATGTCATATCTTCATAAGGTACCACATCGGGTGTGTAACCAGGGTGAGGCTATGGAAGGGGCTGGTGGGCTCACTAAATGGATTGATGAAGTTCGTAATCATTAAATGTTGGATCTTTGTTTCAGAAGATGCTTAAGCCTGATTGATTGTGTTATAAAAGGACAATTACACCAACAATTATATATCTCATGTAAAGCGAATAATTTTCCCATCGTAAATGTGTCCTTCAATTAACCTAATTAATTTCTCTTGATTAGTGTGTATTTTTCTTGTTGGAGAATTTGCATGAGTTACGCAAGTGTTTCAACTTTCTCCACACTGATATCTGTTTGAATGATAAATATCCAGAGAACTTGAACTGAACTATTTCTTTGAAAAAATCGTGTTTCTTGTGGTCCCACACATAACGCACCATGTCTCTTTTAATTACATAATCATCCTAAGGACAATGACATCATAAGTTCTTGGGTTATTCTCCTCTGCAGATGCCCCAAACCATTAGAATAAAGAATCCACCGAAATCAATGACTATCTTCATGACTTTTCAGAGGGTTAAACTATTCATGAATGTCCCTACATAAGGACGTGCTGTGAATTCTTGGATCTTGCATGTAAGAGGCGTGGACACTTATCCCAACTACAGATATTCTATTTTGTATTTTTTATTAATTTTCTGATATTTGGTTATTGTGGGTGACAGAAGTGTAAATATAGTGTAAAAAGTCTTGATTTAATAATAATTTAATTCACATCTATAGGCAGTAAAGTGAACTTTAAGAAAGGGTGTAGACTTCTAACGACTGTGGATATAATGTTTTTAGGTGAGGAGGGTAGATATTACCTTAGAGAAAACATGGACAATTATGAGAGTAGTATGCGTCCGTGAAGAATAGTAGCCCCATCCCACGTGATTAAGTAGGGCAAACATAGCCTCAAGAATTGTCAGTTTAAATGTGACCATATGGAGGTGTTGCGTGTTTAGAGAAGCAATGAATGGAACCAAAATACAGGCAAATCCTTGAGTGAGACCTGCTTCAGAGTCAAGAAGATGTTAAGACTGCCATGAGATTTACATTCCAACAGAGACAAGACCCCAAGCATACAGCCAAACACTGGAATGGCTCAGAACAAGAACTGTGAAAGCCCTTAAGTTGCCCAAAGCCCAGACTTGATCCCATTGTAAGTCTTGGAAAAGACTTGAAGATTGACATGTTCACCGACACTCCCTATCCAACTTGACAGACTGTGAACGAAATCTTAACAGACAAGAAATGGCGACATATCCCCAAGTCCAGGTTTGTAAAGACTGATATTGAGACATACAAGAAAGACTTTGAAGCCTGTAATCGCTGCCAAAGAGAGCTTCATAAAGTATGAGAGGGAGCTTGAATACTATTATGTTAAGACATTTCAGCTTTTCATTTAAAATGACTTGTAAACATTTCATCAAAACATGTTTCTCACTTTGTCATTTGCGGGTTTTGTGTAGATCTTGAAATTTTTTTTTAAGTCTAATCCTTTTATACAATCTGGAACACAACGAATTGATAGAACAAAGAGTCGATAGAGTGTGGAGTTTACTGAAGACTGTATGTATACATTCAATGTAACGAAGTGATGTGTAAATCTAGGCTGCGATAGCCAATCGTGGTGAACCTTTTTATATTCTCACGAAGCTATACAATATCTCTCTGAAAGAGGGCGTGACGTGACGAGAGTCCTGAATGCAACAGGGTTTGCATATTATCATTACATGCATTCGGGGGCCTGAACGCAGCAGACACAATGGAAAAAGGAGGAAGTGAGTGGTGTGAAACGTCTGTCATTTTTAATCGACAGACACTGTGGATCTTCACGGTTTGTACACATTTAGATGTCTGATGTTCTCCATGGAGACACAATCCACTCGATCTCCATTTGGCTCGTTTACGCTTCCACATCGTACTTGTAACGGTGAATCGCAGATAGGACAAAGAAGAAAATTGTTCTGAAAGGGTGGAAACCACTGCAAGAAGACAAATGGTCACGTTAGATCCAGAAAAGAGGATTCTGTCCTCCAAAGTGGGAAACAGCTGGTTCATCACAAAATGATCACGATGCGAGATTCATCGAGGAGCTTCCTTTACAAAGAAACACGAGAGACAGCATTGCACGATTATTGATGAATTTGATTAGACTAGTGACAAGGCGAGCAAATCAACGCAGTGTTCTGTATACGATATCTGGCGCTTAAAGCTGAGATGAGAATGCCAAACAAGCTAACCCCAAAAGATCGCGGGCCATTATATTTATTAAATGGACAAGAGTGGGAGAGGAGAGACGACACAGACAGACAGAGAGCCAAACCACAGCACTCTTTACGAAGGCCACCGTTGGGATCTTTAAACATCCAACCATTGATCAATGCGGCCAGATGCGGTCCTTCAGCTAACGCCATCCAAGGGACGGCAACAAATGATGACTCTCCAGGATGACAGTTTAGTAGCGTCGCGTCGAGTTCAACCCAGCTCAGGCAATCGAAAGGATCAGTAGGTACCTCCAAGTCATCCTGGCAGTCTGTTATCCACTGAGCAATATAACACACATATATATAATACAATAATGACTCTCTTGTCTAAAAGATATTTACCACCACGTTTGACCCACAGGTTTAAACACAGGAGATCGAATCCTCTCGTAACAGCAGCTCAGGATTCGAGTGCACGAAACCATTTGCTGCAGGAACAGAACACAGATAAGCGTTTATGGCAACGTCCTTCACCGAAAATGATTGTAATGTCATCGCCATCCCAACTCACCATTCAGCACACGGGTGTGTAGTGAAAAAACTCACATGCTTTGGAAACCACTGTATATTACGGACGCAAAACGTGGACAGTTTCAACTTCCCCCATACATTCCTCCTCACTGTCTTCCAGCCATCATCCCTTGTCTTCACCGTCATCGACACATCTTCTTCCCTCATTTCTCTCCCATAATCACCCTCTCACAGGTAAACAATAGGCCGTCACATTATTGTCCAGATGAAAAACATCGGGGGCAATACCCCGGACGCTCACCCGGTAGCAGCTGAAAAAATAACCAGAACCACTAGGCATGGATGACCCACAAATATGTAACGAAGAAGGAAAGTAATACCTATGGTGGAATTATTTTTAATGTCGTGAACAAACTTTGGAACACCACGTGATGAGGTTGTGGTTAAGTTTCATCGAATTGTGTGTGTGTGCGTTTCTGATAAGAAATCAATACCATATTTTGGGGGGAAAACCGCAGCAGGTCAACAAATCGGCCTAAAGATCAACGAATATTGTAAACAAATTTAATTCAAACTTTTCAATCCCGATTGACTTGAAAACTAAGAGGGAATGAGTATTTCAGGGCGACTGTAATTCAACTAGCCAATTATTTTTGAGCAAACATGACCAAAGACAGTCAACATAGGCCAAAGGTCAACAAGTTAGATGACATTTCTCAAATGTCAATTTTGATCCGAATGACTGAAATATGTTTTTTTTGGTATACATTGTCGAGGCTCGTTTCATAGCAAACACACAGAAGCATACAACAAAGGGTGCACGAGACAATAGGGATGGGAGAAGGAAGGACAAAACATGGCGAATAGACACTTGAGATCTGTGAAGGAGAGGATGACGGTGGGGTACACAGGGTATACAAGATGGACACTACAGAGACTTTCAGGAAGGAAAGCGAATTTGAAGGAGTGGGTTTGGGCTGGCTTAACGGGGTAGAGAAATATCATGGTTTTGGAGAGGAAATCATGAGAGTAGTGGTGAACAGCTGTATGAAGGCCTGGAGGGAAGAGTGGGCTTAAAGAGGTTGGAGTTTGTTCCAAAGGTGGAAAAAGTAGAAGTGAAAGCAGTGAAGTGAGCAGCGATTCTTGATTTTGGTACTGTGTTACCAGAAGGGGTTGCTTGGCCCGGACCTGAGCTCCCTGTGAATATGGGAGGACAATCGCAGGACACAGCAGGGGGCGGGGGTGACACTGAGAGGAGGACGGATAGAAACAGAAAGACCACTGACCTCACGCAGTGGAGAGAGTGAAGACACCAAACCTTCGTCTCATCGCGTGGAGATGCCAATGGATCCTAACTACCTTTTTTCCACAACGTGAAGCTGAGAAAGGTGAGAGGCAGGGAGGGGGCCCAAAACCAAAGGGGGGCCCTTGGAAAGGGGGGGGAGAAGCAGTTCTCCATCAGCCTGTGGATTAAAGCTTTGTATTGGTCAGGAGCTCAGGTGGCCAGGAAGGACTTTGCACAGTGGAGGGTGCCTGTGTGACGACGGATTTTGAAAGGTCAGGTTGGAAATGTGGCTTTCCCAGGGAGAAGATCATGCAGATATGAGACCAGAAGCTGATGAAAGGACTTCTTCAGCAGTATGTTGAGAAAGTCGGATCAGGGGGGTTCCAGACAGTCCTTTCAGAGAGACTCATGAGAGTGTGAGATTTTCAGATTGAAAAGACCATGCTTCCACATGTTGGACCAGTTGTGATTTTATCCAGAACTGCAGAGAGTGAAGAAGCTGCTGCTTTGTCGATCTGAGGATGACAGATGACAGCAGAGGGTGAGTCATCAGCAAAGAGATAACGAGATTTTCCAGACAGTCGGAGAGATCATTGATAACCAGAAAAAGAACAGGGCCCAAACGCTGCCTTGAGGAACTCCAGCCTGGACAAGAACAGGGGATGAGAGAATCCCATTTAGGCCACACGTTGCTGCGACAGGAGAGAAGTCTTGCGAGCATATAGTCGTTATTTCCTTGGATACCAGAGGAAGAGAGTTTGTGAGCAGCAGGGGTGCCAGACGTATCGAAAGCACGCGATATTGATCTCGGGAGAGGCTTTATATCAGCCTGGCATGAGACCATCCATCCATTTGGGAGAGCAGAAGCAGCATATGCAGGGGTAGAGTGAACCTGCGTCTGAAACCAAATGATGACGAAATCAGCCAGTGGAGAAGAGCGAAGATTTAATGTCTGAATGGATGTGGATTCCATAACCTTGCTGATGATGGTAGAAGGCTGATTGTCTGCAAGTTGCAGGGATCTGTTTTGCTAACCTTTTTTATGCATGTCAGTCACGTTTGCTATTTCCAAGCAGATTGCAGATGACCTTGAGCAAATGAGAGGAAATAGAACAGAGAGAGGGCGAGCAAGAGCAGAGAGCAGGTTTTTGGACAAGTGGCTGATGCCGTTGCGACCCGTTGCAGAATCTGAGTGAGGTTTGAGCAGCCAAGCTCTCCACCTTGCAGGAGAAAAGGACACAGAGTCCAGGGAACAGTTGGGTGTGACAGGTAAGGTGGTACAGGAGAGCGATGGGTTTTGGACACAATATTTCGATGCAAACACCTAAGTTAGGCATTCACCTTTGCACATGCGGTATCCAGGCCCAAAAGTGCCGGCCCCCATTTTTTTAAGGGTAAGGAGGTGATGGAGGGGGGACATACACAGAAACAGATTCATTAGACACCACCAGAACTTGGAGAGGAGAGAGTGTTTGAGAGTTAGACTTGCAGATTAGAAAGATTTGTTTCTGGCTCTCCTAGGTAGATACACACTTGTCCGAGCTTTGTGGAAAGAACTGTGAGATTGCCCTCCAGTTGGATTTGCACATGAGGCAAAGGCAAGTTGTTTCAGGACCACTGCTACACCACAAAGCTACAGTGCTACCATCGGTGGAGGAAAGGTGACAACTGAAGATTGACGAGGGGAAAATCTGTGCATGAGATGAGAGCAAGTTTCAATGAAAGAATTCAGGACGAGTGATGTTCGAGAAGTAGCGAATAGGAACCAGTCTAGAATTTGATGGCTGCTTGGGAACCCTGCCAGTCGGCCTGAGTGAAAATGCCAGACTGACGGCAGTGAGGTGGTTCTCTAATAACAGCCAGAGAGATGTCTTCTTTATGACAAGGACTGTGTCAGATGAACCGCATTGGAGTGAGGAAGAACAGCAGATACTTTCAGGAAATTGGTCATAATCAGATCCAGAAGAGATTGGAGTATCGTTCTGGTTGAGATCCGGCGGGAAGTGACCGATTGAAGTCAGTCCAGTGAGTCACAGAGTCTTTTTGCTGATGTAGCCATGACAGGTAGAGAGGTAACCCACACCTAGCCAAAACTGCATGATGACATTGAAATCACCACATATGAGGAAGGAGAATTGGATGAGAGGATAGAAGTTGGTCCATTTTCGGCAAGCGAGTTAAATTGATCATCACTTTTGGTAGACGGTACAGTACACCATATAAACATTAGGTGGGATGGAGGGGAAGCCGTAGCCAAAGGTTAATTCCTGGGAGTGTCGGGAGTGAGGGCAGTTGCATGGAGAGTGAAGAATTTGGAGTCTTGCATGAAGAGAGCAACTCCTCCACCAGGACGAGGCTCAGTCTGTCATACCGGAGGAGGAGTAGTAAACCAGGGAGAGATATTGGATCAGAGACGTCTTGAAGGAGGGAAAGTTTCTGTTAACCCGATTATGTCTGTTGTGTGTGCAAACTTGTATAGAGAGATCTGTCGGTTGAGCGAAGTCCCAGATATTTGAGGTCCACACTGTTAAGAAGAGGAGGAGAGCTTTGGGTATGCAATGTAGGGTGAGGGAGGACGAGGAGGGAGTCGGGGAAGTAAGCGAGGTTGTTGAAAGAGTGTGGGGATTGCAGAAAGAGCTCGGGAGGGCGATCGAAGGAGAAAAGGCTCTGTGTGCTGGTTGAGTACGTGGGGATCATAAGAGAGGGGCAGAAGCAGTTAGGATGGAGGAGGTGTATTGGAGTACATGAATATTAATGAATGCATGACAACATGCTTACTATTGTTTGGGTTCTTTTCATTATTCGTTTTTATTTTGACAAAAAAGGATATGTGATTTTGTGAGTTACATGAATATTAATAAGTAATATTAATAATATTAATTATAATCCTTTCTAAAGGAACTGACGAGGCGGAACCAGTAGTGACGCGAGCGAAGCTGTTGAGCGAGGCAGCAGAGGACCCATTAATGAACGTTTTGAGCTAAAATCCTTCGTGGACTGGACACTGCTACACAACAAGGAGGTGAATGTTGAGAGGAGAAGAAAGACAGGGAAGAGGAGGCTTTGTGAGATGTGAGGGGGGCAACTTGAGAAAGGGGATGAGGGGATTGGAGGAAAAGCGAGTGAAGGGGAGGTTGAGGGAGGAAAAGTGAGGGGGAGTTTTTGAGAAGTGAAAGAAGCTTGGAGGGGAAAGTGTAAGTTGCTTTGAGAGAGGGGTAGAGAGAAGCTTTGAGGGAGGAAAGAGTATGAGAAAAGCAGCACGCAAAGAGCAGGATGGCGATGGAGAGGTGGGGAGAGGAAGGATAGACTGGTAAAGGTATGGTTGAAGAAGGGAGTGGGCAGGGGGAGGTACCAATAATGAGGGGTGGAAGAGGGAGGTGAGATGAGAGGAAAGGAGAGCATGTTGGTGGGATGAGAGTTTACTGATGAGAGAGTAGATATCCGTTAGTAGAATGGAGCCCACAGATGCTTAGAACGCCACACATTGGAACACCAGAGAGGAGTGATACTGAAGCAGAGACAGTAGAGAGATGGCTAAGAGCGGAAGTTGAATGAGGGGCAAGATGGAGGTAAGGAGAGGATAATCAGTTGAGGGGTTAGAGGAGTTAGATTTAAGGTGGTGGATGAATTGGCCACTAAGTTGAAAAAAGGACGATATGATGAACATGGAACATACACAGCAAACTGGCATAAAAAATTTTTTTTATTTCAGTCATGCATGAAAGACATAACGTTCAGGGATATCTCTCTCGCTGGCGGGTAGGTATACATCCCAGACAAGGTCGATGCGGCTGCTTTTCTCAAGTTGAGCAGAGATGTATAGTGGAAACACTCTTTCTCCATACTCTTGAAATGTTCTTGATGTTCCCGGATTTAGCATTTGAACCACAGCTCCACCATCGAGAATTGTTGCATCAGCCATAGGCACACTATTCTTTTCGAGCAGATCTGATTCCAGGCAGCG
>CM068953.1:2518514-2528646 GCA_035128595.1 Eptatretus atami
GAAATTTCATGCTTTTCTCATAAAATGCACAATTTGTTAAAATATGAGAGCTTATCCGCTGTACTAACTGAACGCCTTGTTTGACCTTCATGCCATCATGTAGAGTCACGTGACTGCCAATGTTAACGCTTTGTCCAAACTTGTTTCCCTACCTGTCCACCTGTACACCTGTCCACCTGTACACCTGCACGGCACGTTGGTGAAGCTTCATTGATGATCATCGACAGCATCCCGAAGCGTCCTTTGTGGGACATTCGGTGGTAACGTAACTTGGTTTCCTTGTTTGTAATCGATTTTAATTGGTTTTTACCTTAATCTCCTTTGAACTCGAACCTCTCTCCTTGTTGTGGAAAAGTGAACTTTGTGTGTTGCCGGAGACGTTCCGTGTCGCCGCTTTTGATGTGAACATCCGTTTGACGCCATCGAGAGGACACGTGACCGCATCAGAGCATCATTTACCTGTGAATGTATGTATCAATATCGTGTCTCAATAACCACAATAAAAACCCACATTCCACCTGCAGCAATCTGTTTGAGAGGGCAGGGGGAGGGGAGTGTGGGGAATATCCATGAAGTGTCATTAATCCAGTCGTTTGTACATTATGCGCAAAAGTCTCAAATCATACAGAGAGACAGAGGGGGAGAGAGAGAGAGAGGAGAACAGGAAGGAGAGAGAGAGAGAGAAAGAGAGGAGAAGAGAGAGAGAGAGAGAGAGAGACAGAGGAGAGAAGACAGAGGGGAGAGAGAGAGAGACAGAACAAGAGACGGAGAAGAGGAGGAGAGAGAGAGAGAGAGAGAGAGAGAGAGAGAGAGAGAGAGAGAGAGAGAGAGAGAGAGAGGAGAGAGAGAATGAGAAGAGAGAGAGAGAGAGAGAGAGAGAGAGATACAGAGACAGAGAGAAAGACAGAGACAGACAGAGACAGAAAAAGGCATTAAACATCATTGGTGGACATTAAACATTCCACATCACCAGGGTGGCAGTTTATAGCTGCGATGGGATTCGAACCCAGGCTACACAGCTGAAAGACAAATGCACGTGACTCGAAATCGAAACTAATGTCAAGCCAGTCCACCTTTAAATTCCTCTTCGAACATGAAGGATAAAATGTATGTTTTTTTTCTCTCATTAAAAGGAAAATTATTTGTGTGACGAGTCGGATTCAAATCACCGGACCAACTACCAAGGAGGATTTTCATGAAACCTCCTGCTTTGATACCAAAGGCCTAAAGCCCTGAGGGGTGCGGATGAAAGGTCCACTTGTCCCATAATATAACATCTTGTGCTTTGATATTTTTGTAACTGCGCTGCAGTTTCGTGTAATCGTTGTGACATAGGACGCGAGAGACGTCACGATAATCCCTACGATGTATGACACGAGGACCTCGTGATGGCGCATGGCAAATGTGTCACAAAAGGGGTCACAACAAGCAAAGTGCCTCGCTCCGTACGAGCTCCCCTTTCGATGCACGAGAGACAATGGAATTCCCAATCAAACATAGACACATAACTAGTGGGGTGTGCTCACGCATTGTGTAAACATACGAAACGTGCTTCTTCCATTGTCTCAGATCGCTCACCTGCATTTGATTTTTCATTTATTCTTATTTTCATTTACAGATGCTTTCTCACGGTTCTGTGATTTTTCCCGGTGTATCGGCCTCGATGTCCATCGGCACGCAAATTTCAGCTTTCGACGTCACCCTGAAGGTACCGATCCTTAATGTCGGTCAGTGGTTACAAGGAGCTTTATGTATATGAGATATATACCATAGTACACAGACCAATAATGGCAAACGAACGGATGTACATTGAACACGAGTCAAGGGGAAAACCTTCACTTCATCCCAAGATGTCTGATCTGGTCCGGCGGTTCGTGGGTTCGATACACCATCATAATTGGTAGATCCAAGTTGCAGCAGCAGCAGAGCAAGTCATTGAAATCGAACTGAGTGGCCACAGTGTGTCAGTTAGCACAGTCTAGAATGTTCTGAGGGTAAACATCACATTTTAAACACCCAAACAAATCAACGACCCAAAATAATGGAGCATGACGGTGATGGCAGCGAAATACCACCCCGAAGGTTATCCGCGCCACGGGGCAGAGTCGTCGATGAGCACTGGTGCGCTCGAGAAAGGAGAATAAAATCAAAAGAATAATTTAACCTTCCATTTATTGTGTGTGCTCTTTTGAGAGATAACGAGGCAGACGAGCAATATATCGAAATCTCACACCGGCGAGGAGGCGATGTGACCGAGGACAGGATATTGCGCTCGATTCCATCAGATTTCAGAGGAGAGCAGGTGGAGGTGTGCACATCGAGTCTTCTGGGAGATCTTCATAATCATCCTGGTGGCATCTTGAACGTGTGTCATCACATCTTCTGTTTGTGGAACACGTCCGCGAAGCGGTAGTAATTGCTAACGAACGTTAACGTGCAGGTGATGTCATATTTTCATAAGGTACCACATCGGAGGTTGTTAACCAGGGTGAGGGCTTGTGGAGGGGCTGGTGGGGTCACTAAATGGATTGATGAGTTTCTAATCATTAAATGTTGGATCTTTGTTTCAGAATATGCTTAAGCCTGTTGATTGTGTTATAAAAGGCAATTTACACCAACAATGTATATATCTCATGTAAAGCCGAATAATTTTGTCCCATACGTAATGTGTCCTTCATTAACCCTAATTAATTTCTCTTGATTAGTGTGTATTTTTTCTGTTGGAGAATTTGTCATGAGTTACGCAAGTGTTTCAACTTTCTCCACACTGAAAATTCTGTTGAATGATAAAATACTTTCAGAGAACTTTGAACTTGAACATATTTCTTTGAAAAATCGTGTTTCTTGTGGTCCCACACATAACGCACCATGTTCTCTTTAATTACATAATCATCCTAAGGACTAATGACATATAAGTTCTTGTGGGTATTCTCCTTGCAGATGCCCAACATTAGAATAAAAATCACCGAAATCAATGACTATCTTCATTGCTTTTCAGAGGGTTAAACTTTCTGAATGTCCCGTACATAACGTGCGTGAATTCTTGGATTTGGCTGTAAGGAGGGGTGGACACTTATCCAACTAAGATATTCTAGTTTTGTATTTTTAATTAATTTTCTGATATTTGTGTTATTTGTGGGTGACGATGTGTAAATATAGGTGTAAAAAGTCTGATTTAATATAATTTAATTCCATACTATAAGGCAGTAAAAGGTGAAACTTTTGAAAGGGGGTGTAGACTTTCTAACGGCACTGTGAGTATAATGTTTTTAGGGGTGAGGAGGGTAGATATTACCTTAGAAAACATGGACATGTATGGAGTAGTATGGTCCGTGTGAGAATAGTTAGCCCATCCCAATGTGATTAAGTAGGGAAACATAGCTCAAGAATTGTCAGTTTAAATGTGCACCATATGGAGGGTGTTGCGTTGTTTAGAGGAAGCAATGAATGGAACCAAATACAGGCAAATCCTTGAGTAGAACCTGCTTCAGAGTGCAAAAGATGTTAGACTGCACTGAAGATTTACATTCCAACAGGACAATGACCCCAAGCATACAGCCAAACACTGGAATGGCTTCAGAACAAGAACGTGAAAGCCCTTAAGTTGCCCAGCCAAAGCCCAGACTTGAATCCCATTGATAATCTGTGGAAAGACTTGAAGATTGATGTTCACCGACACTCCCCATCCAACTTGACAGAGCTTGAGTAAATCTGTAAGAAAGAATGGGGAATATCCCCAAGTCCAGGTTTGTAAAGCTGATATAGACATACCAAGAAGACTTGAAGCTGTAATCGCTGCCAAAGGAGCTTCAATAAAGTATTGACGAAGGGAGCTTGAATACTTATTGATGTAAGACATTTCAGCTTTTCATTTAAAATTGATTTGTAAACATTTCTCAAAACATGTTTTCACTTTGTCATTATGGGGTATTTTGTGTAGATCGTTGACAATTTTTTTTTTTAATTCAATCCATTTTATATTCAAGCTGTAACACAACAAGATGAAACAAAAGTCGAGAGGTGTGAAGAGTTTCTGAAGGCACTGTATGTATACATTTCAATGTAACAAGTATGTTAAATCAAGGCTGCGAAGCAATCGTGGTGAACCTTTATATTTCACGAAGCTTACAATATCTACTCTTTGAAAGAGGGACGACGTTGACGAGAGTCCTGAATGCAACAGGGTTTGCATATTTATCATCTAGCATCTGCATTTCTGAACGAGCAGACAACAATGGAAAAAGGAGGAAGTGAGTGGGTGGTAGAAACGTCTGCATTTTAAATCACAGACACTGTTGATCTTCACTGTTTGTACACTTTAGATGTCTGATGTTTCTCCATGGAGACACAATCCACTCGATCTCCATTTGGCTCGTACGCTTCCCATCGTACTTGTTAACGCATGATATCGCAGATGGACAAAGGAAGAAAATTGTTCTGAAAGGGTGGAAACCCACTGAAGAAGTACAAAGTGGTCACGTAGATCCAGAAAAGAGGGATCTGTCCTCCAAAGTGGTGAAACAGCTGGTTCATCACAATGATCACGATGCGAGATTCATCGAGGAGCTTCCTTGTACAAAGAAAGACACGAGGAGACAGCATTGCACGATTTATGTGATGAATTGTGATTAGACTAGTGGACAAGCGACAAATCAACGCAGTGTCTGTGATACGATCTTGGCGCTTAGCTGAGATGAGAATGCCAAACAAGCTAACCCCAAATAGGGGGCCATATATTTATTAATATGGACAAGAGTGGGGAGAGAGAGACAGACACAGACAGACAGAGACAAACACACACTCTTTACGAAGGACACCGTGGGATCTTTAACATCCACCATTGATCAATGCTGCCAGATGGGTCCTTCAGCTGAACGTCCATCCAAGGGACGGCACACAAATTGATTACTCTCCAGGATGACAGTTTATAGCTCGGTCGAGATTCAAACCCAGGCTCAGCAACTCAGAAAGGATCAGTGGAGGTACCTCCAAGTCATCCTGGCAGTCTGTTATCCACCTGAGCAAGTATACACACATATATATATATACATATATATAGACTCTCTTTCTAAGATATGTTACCACACGGTGACCCACAGGGTTTAAATCACAGGAGATCGAATCCTGCTCGTAACAGCAGCTCAGGATTCGAGTGCACGAAACCATTTGCTGCAGGGACAGAGACACAGAGTAAGCGTTTATGGCAACGTCCTTCACCGAAATGATGTGAAATGTCATCGCCATCCCAACTCACCATTCAGCACACGGTGTGGAGTGAAAAACTCACACTGCTTGGAAACCATCTGTATATTACGGACGCAAAACGCTGACATTTTCAACTTCCCCCATACATTCCTCCTCACTGTCCTTCCAGCCATCATCCCCTTGTCTTCACCGTCATCGACACATCTTCTTCCCTTCATTTTCTCTCCCATAATCACCCTCTCACAGGTAAACATAGGCCGTCTACATTATTGTCCAGTGAAACATCGGGGCAATACCCCTGGACGCTCACCCGGTAGCAGCTGAATAAAATAACCAGGTAACCACTGGTAGGCATGGATGACCCACAAAATATGTAACGAAGAAGAAAGTAAATACCTATGGAATTATTTTAATGTCGTGAACAAACTTTGGAACACCACGGGTGATGAAGGTTGTGGTTAAGTTTCATCGGAATTGTGTGTGTGTGGTTTCTGAGAAGAAAGCAAATACATATTTTGGGGGGAAAACCGCAGCAGGTCAACAACATCGGCTAAAGATCAACAATATTGTAAACAAAATTTAATTCTAAACTTTTCATCCGATTGACTTGAAACTTGAAGAGGAATGATATTTCAGGTCACTGAATTCAACTAGCCAATTATTTTTGAGGTCAACATGCACAAAACAGTCAACATAGGCCAAAGGTCAACAAGTTAGATGACATTTCTCAAATGGTCAATTTTGATCCGAATGACTTGAAATATTGTTTTTTTTTGGTATACATTGTCGAGGCTCGTTTCATAGCGAACACACAGAACATACAACAAAGGGAGCAGGAGACAATAGGGATGGGAGAAGGAAGGACAAAACAGTGGGGAATAGACACTTGAGATCTGTGGAAGGGAGAGGGATGCGGTGGGGTACACAGGGTATACAAGATGGACACTACAGGGACTTTCAGGAAGGAAAGCAGGGAATTTGAAGGAGGTGGGTTTGGTGTGGATTAACGGGGGTAGAAAATATCATGGTTTTGGATGAGGAAAGATGAGAGGTAGTGGTGAACAGCTGTTATGAAGGCCTGGAGGGAAGAGTGGGCTTAAAGAGGGTGTGGGAGTTTGTTCCAAAGGTGGGAAAAAGAGGAATGAAAGAGTGAAGGTGAGCAGCGATTCTTGATTTTGGTACTTTTACCAGAAGGGGGTTGCTGGCGGACCTTGAGCTCCCTGTGGAAATATTGGGGGGACAAATCGCTGACACAGCAGGGGGGGGTGACACCGGAGAGGAGACGGTAGAAGACAGAAAGACCACTGACCTTCACGCAGTGAGAGAGTGAGAGACCCAAACCTTCAGTCTCATCGCGGGAGATGCCAATGATCCTAACTACCTTTGTTTCCACAACGTGAAGCTGAGAAAGGTGAGAGGCAGGAGCAACAGCCCTGAGGGGAGAGCAGTTCTCCATCAGCCTGTGGATTAAAGCTTTGTATGTGGTCAGGAGCTCAGGTGGGCCGAGGAAGGACTTTGCACAGTGGAGGGTGCCTGGTTGACGACTGGATTTGAAGGTCAGGTTGGAAATGTGGCTTTCCCAGGAAAGATCATGGCAGATAGTGAACCCAGAAGCTTGAATGAAAGGACTTCTTCAAGAGTATTGTTGAGAAAGTCGATCAGGGGGGTTCCAGACAGTCCTTTCAGAGAGACGTCATGAGAGTGTGAGATTGTTCAGGATTGAAAGACATGTTCCACATGTTGGACCAGTTTGTATTTTATCCAGAACTGCAGAGAGTGAAGAAGCTGCTGCTTGTCGATCTGAGGATGACAGATGGTACAGCAGAGGGTGGAGTCATCAGCAAAGAGATAACGAGGATTTTCCAGACAGTCGGAGAGATCATTGATGAAAACCAGACAAAAAGAACAGGGCCCAGAACGCTGCCTTGAGGAACTCCAGCCTGGACAAGAACAGGGGATGAGAGAACTCCATTTAGGGCCACACGTTGGCTGCGACAGGAGAGGAAGTCTGCGAGCCATTAGTTCGTTATTGCCTTGGATACCAGAGGAAGAGAGTTTGTTGAGCAGGGCAGGGTGCCAGACCGTATCGAAAGCATTGCGATTATGTCTCGGGAGATGGCTTTGATATCAGGCCTGGCACTTGGACCTCCATCCATTGTTGGTAGAGCAGAAGCAGCATATGCAGGGTAGAGTGACCTGGTCTGAAACCAAATTGATGATCGGAAATCAGGCCATTGGAGAAGAGGAAGGATTTAATGTCTGAAGTAATGTTGGATTCCATAACCTTGCTGTATGATTGGGAGAAGGCTGATTGGGCTGCAGTTGCAGGGATCTGTTTTTGTACCTTTTTTTATGCAGGTCAGTCATGTTTGCTGATTTCCAAGCAGATGGCAGATGACCTTGAGCAAATGAGAGGGTGAATAGAACAGAGAGAGGGCGAGCAAGAGCAGAGGAGCAGGTTTTTAGGACAAGTGGGCTGATGCCGTCTGGACCCGTTGCAGAATCTGAGTCGAGGTTTGACAGCAATCTCTCCACCTTGTCAGGAGAAAAGGACACAGAGTCCAGGAACAGTTGGGTGTGACTGGGTAAGGTGGGTACAGAGAGCGATGGGTTTTGGAATATTTCGATGCAAACACCGAGTTTAGCATTCAGCCTTTTCACATGCGGTATCAGCAGTGCGGCCATTTAAGGTAAGGGAGGGAATGGAGGGGGGACATACAACCAGGATGGGGAGGGGACATCCAAGCACACACCCAAAGGACCGCCTCAGGTTTATCCCAAGGGAGACGCCGGTTCTTTTGGTTGGGGACGATTAACTTTCCCAACCAACCCCCTAACACACATCACCTGAACCCAGGAAGGTTACCCCGTGGTTTTCCTCCTATCATCAAAAATTGGGGATCCTGAAGGCTTTTCAACAATCCCAACATCGGGTGAGCTGCTCTGCGAAGGGCAGCTGTACACGAGGTACTCCCACAGAGTGGGTTTTCAGTTGTCTTTGCGTTTTTTGTGTGTTTTGCAGAATGAAGTGTTTTTCAGTGTCCTGAGTGTAAATCCTGCCACCAACCTCCTAGAAAGAGGTACGCAACTGTAGGAGGACGTCCACAGACACAGTTGGGCACTAGACATGGATCGCTGTTTGCTCACAAGGAGATCCTCAACCCTTTGACAGGTTTAGTTCTTCATCCTACTGGGATTAAATTTGATTAAATTATATCAACGATGTTAGGTGGAAAGGACTTTCATACAGTATCACAAGGTAATTAAGCTGTTAGTCGAAGAAATTTCATGGTCGAAGAAGCCTTCCAGGGGGGTGCATCGAAGCATGGACGAAGAGGATGGACAAGTGTGTGAGACTGGAGGGAAACTATTTTGAAAGGGACAAGCTGTGATTTCAATATATTTTTTGGAATAAAATTATGAAGTCAGTCCCGTTACTTTTTGGACGGACCTCGTATATACATACAAAATGATGGAATTTTGACCCCTCCACCTGCCACAATCATCCCCTCTTCCTTATGCTTCTCCACCTCCTCCTCACACAAATCACCATTCCTTCTCCTCTATATCTTCCCCCTTTTTGCCTCCTTTTCTCAATTTTGATTTCCCATTAATTCCCCCAATTGTAGCGAATTATGGGAAATTTGTTTTCTCCAAAATACTTAATTTCATCCCTACGAAGTCTATTTCTAGTCATCAACCTAGACCTGCTGTAGCTAAATTAACTAAATAGACTGAAGTGCGTACTTTATGTATACTGTTCTGTGTTGTCAAAAATGTCATCACATTTCACCACTTTATATTCGGTTGTGTGGTTGAGGGCGTCCTCTGCTGGGGGAACTTGTGTCTCGATTCTAGAAGATGGTGAAGGGACGACTGGGCCGATGAAGAACAATTAATTGATTCGTCGAGGAAATTCCTGTTGGCCATGATTGTCCACAGGAAAGTTGTTGTTGGGAGTGCCGGATGAAGAACGATACACCATGGAAGGTAGGGTTGGTTGGTTCAGCTTGTGACGTCAAAGAATTGCAAACAATTCGTGATGAAACGCTTCACCTATTTTGTTGAAAGTTACCTGGTTGATTATATCCCTAATCAAGATTTATTCCTTGTTTGCATCAAGAAACTCTAAAGAAAACGGCATTCGGTAGAGCGCATACCTCCACCAGGCTGAACAGTATAAATTTTCTATCCCACTGATAGGCCGGATCTGAATCCAGACCTTAACCAAAATCGAATCAATTGGTCATTGTCACACACCCAACCTGTCCACCAAGTTTCGTGTGAATCCATCCGTAACCTTTTGATATATTGTGATATATATCATTTTTGGCCCCATCTCTCAACGGTGAAGAATCACTGAAAAAATTCTCAAATCCGGATTCGGATTTAGATCTCCACCAAAATCGAATCAATTAGTCCCTTTCACACACCCAACCTGTCCACCAAGTTTAATCTGAATCCGTCCTCAACTTTTTGACATATCATGCAATATCGTTTTTAGCCACATCTCTTAATGGTGATGGGTCCAAAAAAAATAAATAATTCTTGTATCCAGATCTAGATTCGGATCTTCATCGAAATTGAATCAATTCTTCCTAGTGGCACTCCCAACCTGTCCACCAAGTTTCGTGTGAATCGTCAGCGATAGTGTAGACAGCAATGTTGACGTTTGACGTTTGCAAACGTAGACGTTTGCACGTGGTACATGCTTGAGAGCCTCATTAGTATGCATTGCTGTCTATGCTATTGCTGATGATTCGCCAATAAATGATGAAACCGGTTTGGCAGCTGAAGGGGTGTATAGTATTTGGATTCTCATGTGTGTACTGTGTGTGAACGTCTTTATAGTTGTTGAGGAACTCTGGGAAGGGTTCGAAACAGTGTTTAGCATTTACCTTGTGTAAGTCTTCTTGGGTTGCTTTAT
>CM068953.1:2534316-2548113 GCA_035128595.1 Eptatretus atami
CCCCGGTAGCTAGACGGCGTGAGTACTTAGGTAAATTGGAATAGACAAGTGGACCCTACTTCACGCCGTCAAAATCTTGGCGACCACAGTCCTTTAAGTGACTCGTGACCTTTCGGACTTATCCGAGAGACACGACCTAAATTCCGGGTGTTCGGTACGCTGGACCCGAGTCGGTACACGCGACTCGGTTCGGACAGTCGGCCGAGGGTGTGGTTTCCCTGGTAGCTAGACGGCGTCAGTACTTAGGTAAATTG
The DNA here is from genome assembly GCA_035128595.1 of Eptatretus atami. Lineage (NCBI taxonomy): Eukaryota > Metazoa > Chordata > Myxini > Myxiniformes > Myxinidae > Eptatretus > Eptatretus atami. The sequence continues at coordinate 2,534,571 of CM068953.1, forward strand.
GAATAGACAAGTGTACCCTACTTCACGCCGTCAAAATATTGGCGACCACGGTCCTTTAAGTGACTTGTGACCTTTCGGACTTATCCGAGAGACATGACCTAAATTCCGGGTGTTCGGTACGCTGGACCCGAGTCGGTACACGTGACTCGGTTCGGACAGAGTCGGCCGAGGGTGTGGTTTCCCCGGTAGTTGGACGGTGTGAGTACTTAGGTAAATTGGAATAGACAAGTGGACCCTACTTCACGCCGTCGAAATATTGGCGACCACGGTCCTTTAAGTGACCCGTGACCTTTCGGACTTATCCGAGAGACACGACCTAAATTCCGGGTGTTCAATGGAGACGACCCTACTGCTCCACCTCGCGGTCGTTTGTCGCCACCGAACCCTGGCCCACAACAATATTTCGGCTCACTGAATTCGACCACCAAGTATTTTTGAGGTCCATATTGGCCAAAAGGTCAACATGGACCAAATTTCTAAAATCGTCAATTTTCATCCGATTCACTTGAAAGTTGAAGAGGATTTTCCCATTTGGTCATTGAATCCAAACAGCAATTATTGTTGCGATCAAATTCTTCTTGTTTGTCTGTTTGTGTACACTGTCCAGGATATCTCAAAAAAGTTGTGGACGGATTCGGACGAAACTTGGAGGACATGTTGGGTGTGTCGCAAGGACGAACTGATTTAATTTTGGTGAAGATCCGAATCTGGATCCGGATCTGATAAATTATTTAAGTGATTCTTCACCAATGAGAGATGGGACCAGAAACGATACACTGTACTCCTGTATATATCACGATATTTAAACATGTAGTGGGCCCGATATGTTCTCGTGGATCAGGCATTGTGTGCCGGAGGTATGTGCTCTGCCGAGGGCCCTTCGAGTTCAAAAATGACCAGTGAGACTGCATCCAGCACGGAAAAGAACGAACACATCAGTACTGTACTCCATGTAGGATACTCAGGACTCCATGTACAGTATTATGGACGACAGCAATCACAAGTTCCAAAATGTCCGTCCCGTTTGCGTACATTACAAATATAGCTTGCTCCGAACACTCCATGAAAATGTCAGGATAGTTTACCTCACATTACGCACATATTGTTTGCCAAACGTTTTTAAGCGAATCTCGCGATAATTTACATAACATCACGCCGAGTCTCGCGATAATTTGCACAACGTCACGCCGAGTCTCGCGATAATTTTCACAACGCCACGCCGAGTCTCGCGATCATTTGCACAATCTCACGCCAACTCTCGCGATAATTTACACATCCTCACGCCGAGTCTCGCGATAATTTACACAACGTCACGCCGAGTCTCGCGATAATTTTTGACGTGCTTGGAGCGAGAAACGTGTACAGTAGCGACTGTGCGAGGTAATTGAAATTTCTCTTTAGGTCGACGAGTGCAGGGTCGGCCGATGAAAGTGCAAGGGCACAATATTAATTATTATTATTTTGTTTAACAACAAGAAGCAGCAGAAGAAGCAAAATGTCCACTGGAGGGCTCGAAGCCCTGGTAAGGCTGAGATGAAGGCCTAGCACATGGCACGCTCCGCGGAATAACTTTGTGTTAGTTCGTCCTTTTTATAACGTCACAATTTGTTTTATGTTGTGTTGACCATATTTTGCTTTTGTTATTGAAGCTGAAGGAAGAAACAGTGATCCCCAACACTGGTATTTATATAGATACTTGCAGAGTAGCCACCACAACGCGTTCTTCTGACGTATACCTTTATTTGGGCGGTGTATAGAAAAAATAAAAACCTGGGTAACGTGCATGAAGCAAAAAACGTATTTACTGTTTATAATTCAAAACGCCTCACTGTACTGGAAATGTGGGGACGGGACAACTGTAGTGGAAAACGCTCAACCCCACCCCAAGACCACCGGCAAAGATTAACAAGCTCAAATGAGCTAAGACCCTCGTCCTTTTAATGATGACGTCATAAAAACGAATATGACGTCATTGTGATGTATCAGGTTTGCGATAAATTATCTGTGCTAATGCCCGGCTTGATTCCCGCAAACAAAATTCAAACAGCTTGCCCAGTTTCGGAGATAATGGTATAGGCGATTTCCATTAGCGGCGATATTATGACATCAACTTTTTTTTTCTAGGAAGAATTTCCAAAATCGGAGATGGTTACTGCCTGCGCGTGGGCTTTCTACATATACATGGAAAGTTTCACGAAGATCCGATGAAAACTCTGGGTTGTGAAACAAAAAATGTCAAAAAATAGGAATGACGTCATAAAAATTGATATGACGTCATAGTGATGTATCATATGTGCTAATGTTTATTGCTCTGCTATATATATTCATCTCTGCTAATGCCCTGTTCGATTCCCGCAAACAGAATTCAAAAAGCTTGCCTAGTTTCGGAGATAATTTTTTAGGCGATTCCATTAGCGGAGATATTTCGACATCATAATTTTTTTTCTAGGAGGAATTTCAAAATCGGAGATGGTTACTGTCTGCGCAGGGTATTTGTACTATATATATATATATATATATATATATATATATATATATATATACGCCAAGTTTCAGGAAGTTTCGATGAAAACTGTGGGCTGTGAAACAATAAAGTCCACAAGAAGAAGATGAAGAACAACAACGTGAGTAAGACTAGAGATCCTCCAAGATGATCTAAAAACACACCCCAAACATTAATTGGGGTCATGCTGATCATATATAGCAAGTCTGGATGTCATTGGCCCAGAACTGTACGAGGAGTATGTGGCCAAAGAAATCCACAACACCGTCTGTGAATTATGTAAGGATATATATATATATATATTATAATATATATATATATATTATTATTATATGTAATATGGAAAGGCAAAGCTAGAAGCGAACATAGAATTCTTCTTACATTCGCTTCTTAAATATATCAAATTTAAGTCTTTTTGCTATGAAAAAATAAATATTACCTTAACATTACCTTCACAACAACAACTACGCCGCCTAGAACAGATTCATCTGCAAAAATAAATATTACTCAACTATACCTTCACAACAACAACTACGCCGCCTAGAACAGGATCTCATCTGCAAAAATAAATATTACCTCAACATTACCTTCACAACAACAACTACACCGCCTAGAACAGGATCTCATCTGAAAAAATAAATATTACCTTAACATTACCTTCACAACAACAACTACACCACCTAGAACAGGATCTCATCAGAAAATAAATATACCTTAACATTACCTTCACAATGACAACTACACCGCCTAGAACAGGATCTCATCTGAAAAAAAAATTCCTCAACATTACCTTCACAACGACAACGACACCGCCAAGAACAGGATCTCATCTAAAAAAATAAATATTACTTCAACATTACCTTCACAATGACAACTACACCGCCAAGAACAGGATCTCATCTAAAAAAAATAAATATTACTTCAACATTACCTTCACAATGACAACTACACCGCCTAGAACAGGATCTCATCTAAAAAAATAAATATTACCTCAACATTACCTTCACAACGACAACTACACCGCCTAGAACAGGATCTCATCTAAAAAAAAAAAATATTAACTCAACATTACCTTCACAATGACAACTACACCGCCTAGACAGGATCTCATCTAAAAAAAATAAATATTACTTCAACATTACCTTCACAATGACAACTACACCGCCTAGAACAGGATCTCATCTAAAAAATAAATATTACCTCAACATTACCTTCACAATGACAACTACACCGCCTATAACAGGATCTCATCTAAAAAAATAAATATTACCTCAACATTACCTTCACAATGACAACTACACCGCCTAGAACAGGATCTCATCTAAAAAATAAATATTACCTCAACATTACCTTCACAATGACAACTACACCGCCTAGAACAGATCTCATCTAAAAAAAATAAATATTACTTCAACATTACCTTCACAATGACAACTACACCGCCAAACAGGATCTCATCTAAAAAAATAAATATTACTTCAACATTACCTTCACAATGACAACTACACTGCTAGAACAGGATCTCATCTAAAAAAAAAAATATTACTTCAACATTACCTTCACAATGACAACTACACCGCCTAGAACAGGATCTCATCTAAAAAAAAAAATATTACCTCAACATTACCTTCACAATGACAACTACACCGCCGAGAACAGGATCTCATCTAAAAAAAATAAATATTACTTCAACATTACCTTCACAATGACAACTACACCGCCTAGAACAGGATCTCATCTAAAAAAAATAAATATTACTTCAACATTACCTTCACAATGACAACTACACCGCCTAGAACAGGATCTCATCTAAAAAAATAAATACTAGACGCGAACGTAGTTTCTTCTTACATTCGCTTCTGACTTTACCTATAACTTGTTCACAACTGTATACGCAATTTCCGGTTACTTCGGCCTGGATTTGGGATCAGCCATCAAATAACGTAAATCACGATTAAAAAATATTGTTTGATGATGCGGGAGATATCTTTATTAAAATCAGTGGAGGAAATATACACCATGTCTGATATTATTTGGGTTTTCATGTCTCCGACGATGCCTTTATCTCCCGGCATGCATCATTCCCCATGACAAAAACTGGAAACAAAAAAAACCAGAAACAAAAAAAAACGGAAGCAAAAGGGTCATAGCCAACGACACGGATTCACAATTGCCAGGGTATTGTGTTGTTTTGTTGTTTCCATTCTCTCATGTGCACGCGTTAAGTAATATTCACAAGATAAAATAAAACCCAATCGTGTTTATACGCCGCACAGCGTTTAAAAACAACCGGAAGCAAAAGGGTCATAGCCAACGACACGGATTCCAAATCGTCAGGGTATTGTGTTGTTGTTGTTTCCTATTCTCTCATTGCACGCGTTAAGTATGAAGCTCACTGCGTTTGCTATAATGTACATCTTTGTAAGTCCTTGTGATTGTGACCATTGCGCTGTACCCTTTTGGGTTGTGTGTGCTTCGTGGAAATGTCCTGCGGAGGAGATCTCTGTCCTCTCTTTCCTGAAGGCTCGTGAATACACCAATCATGCAGAGTCCTCCTGAGATGAGATCAGAATTTTTCCCATTTGTGCCAGCACACAATGGCCTGCACCCTCCTGTTTGTTTTCAGGGTGCTGGTGATGCATTGGCAGCAGCAAATGCGCTTTCCTGTCCAGCTGAGAGCTACAGCAATGATGTGAGTGCACACGCACACGCACACACATTGTTACCAGGCTTTGTAGTTGGTAGTGGAATGTAATTGGTTCATTTGCTCTGAAGTCTAGTTTTATTGCTGAATGCCTGTCATTTAAAGGAAGCTAAACTCAAACATCACAAATCAATTTTACTGGATCGAATCGTTGTAAAGTTTTAAAACTTCACATCCTCGTTATGACGTGCTGCACCAGAATAATCAACACACGCATCTTATTGAACACTCAGTAGATGCGGTGGAAATGGTCAAGTGGCGGCTCCTGATTGGATGGCATCTATATTTATATATTTCGCAGCCAATCAGCACTCTCCAATGCAAGACGAGGATCGGATTCCCCGTGTCAAGAAACTCCCCATTGGCCCATTCACCAGATGTCCCCCTTAGAAAGTCATGAAACTCCCCCACAAAACCTTAATGCTCTTGTTTTCCAATAATGATATAAAGTGGAAATTCAATATTAATATTTGGTAATTGTCATTGATTGAAATTTAAATTTGGTTTATTTTTTCATCGATTACAGTCCCCCTCCCCATGTTACATTGATATATCTTCATTGTGTTCGTGGTTCCTCGGAAGATTGCGCTCCACACAGTGCATCCCTGTTATGGACTTGATTTCCTTGTCGGTGTAGACTGTTCTTAATACATCATTTGTAAATCTAAAACAGACACATTCTCTCTGAACACTTTTACCATTGCAGCCTCTGCTGGAAATTGCTTGGCAGCGAAGGCGTACGAGTTTCAGAGATTCACTACAATGTAAGTAGAAGCGTTGCCTGACAGTTTGGTTGTAAATACTGTTTCCACATTGTCATGTTTTGTACACTTTTCCAGCCTTGGAATCAAAATCGCTTTTGATGCTCCAAAGACGTGGTTGTGATATTCCCAAAATTACAATTTTTAACTGTCAAGCCACACTGCAGGTAGTTGTTTGATGCTCACCCTTTATAGTGTGTATCAGGCTGAAAACTACTCAAACCCTGCTTTTGCTTCCAGAGGTCTTCACAAGCTAAGTTGTACATGCATGTGAAATGTCCTCGCAGACGTGAAAAATCGTGTTTTTGAAATTTTGGAAACACAAAAATTGCTGCAGAAACTAACGAGAGAGTTCACAGAACACCTCACCCTATGCGGTCTTGAGAAAAAGGACATGGGAAGGCCTTTGCAGCACTTGCTTTGTGTTTCTGGGCACAATCTATAACGTCTACTGTTGTGGTGCCGGGGTCGGTGGCGAGACGACCGCTAGACGGAGCAATGAGGCCGTCTCCCACCGAACACCGGAATTAAAAGTCGTCCACCCGGATAACTCCGGAGTCGACGGGTCGCTTAAAGAACCGTGGTCGCCAATATTTTGACGGCGTGAGACGAGAAACACTTGTCTAATTCCAATTTACCTAAGTACCCACACCGTCTAACTACCGGGAAGCCACACCTCGGCCGACTTCTGTCCGAAACCGAGCGCTATCACCGACTCGGATCCGGCGTAACGAGCGGAAGTTACCAAAGCCACGCTGGATCAAATGAACAATTTACGGCACAAACGGCCTCACTACTTCTCAAGCCCGAACCATGCTGGGTCAATGGAAGAAAACACGGACAACGAACTGGAACATTTAACAGATATTTATTTACAATAATATAAAGACACAGGGCAGACTTATCACTGATATACAGGCAGGCAATATACAGTGAGCAAAAGCACTTAACAATTTCTACTTAACAGACTGGAAACACACCACACAGATACACACACCCAAAATAAATGACCCCTTCGGGTCATTATCGGACCCTCCAGCCGAGGAGGATAGGTCAGCTGGGGGGTCAGAGTCTGGCCGGGTACCTGTCCGCCTCGTGCGGTCACACCGACTCCAACACCACCATGGTGGACTCGAACCCACGACCCGGAATCCACCGAGCCCACGTTCCTGGCTGCCACGAACGACGATCGAGCACCACGGTCCTGGCTGCTCGACCACCACCACCACGAGGAACCCCGCAAAAGACCGCAGACCACGATCACAGACGACGACGACGACGACTCTACTCTCCCTCCTCTTACGACAGCTCGCCACCTTCTCTTATCCTTCCCCCCCCTCCTCCCCCCCCACGCTCTGAGGTAACTCGCCTCCGGATTGGACGAGGGGTTCTCGGGTGATCAGTGGCCTCCCCTTATTGGTCGGGCCGAACACTCCATCTGGCTAAGGCAGAGTCGGCCCTGAGGTGATGAGCCTCCTGATTGGAGGAGGTCCGGTGGGAGGGGGCAACTACCACCCTTCCCCCGTGGTTCTGAGAACCCAGACGGAACAACCAGGGAGCACCCTATTCTCCATCCACCTTGTAGCGGGGAGGGGCGATCTCGGTCGGCTGTCGGGCCGGCCGCTGTCGATTGGACGAGCTCACGGTGGGGGATGGGGAACCTCACCCTGTTCGTGACACGTTGCAGTGGCGATGGATGGCGATGGTGTGAAAACGAAGGATGATTGAAGATGTAAAAAACCTGACTATAAAAGAAACCCTCAGCGCACACATTGAAATTAACCCATTAGACAGAAGGAAGGATTCTAACTATAAAACACATACTTATCGAAATAACTGAACTGCGGGGACTCTGGCTGTTGTGTGTAAATGGCTGCCAGATTCGTAACACTACGAGCTGCCATTTTGTCTGAATCTTGATATCCCAACGCTGAGAACTGTTGCGGCAAATTTGATTGGTCGAGATGGCATAAAATGGCGTAATATTTTGTCCAAATCCTGCAAAGCTGGAGGTTTTGGAAGTGTCAAGGTGATTGTGTTCTTCGGTGTTAAATTATATAATTCAATTTGATATAAAATAAAAGTTTTAAAGGATGTAGAAAAAAATAACACAACAAAATCTTTTTCGGAACTTTACCACCATTTTGCAGCGGCTTTTACACCACTTTGTTTTACACGTTTACATGAGGTGTTTGTGTCCTTGAAGACGTTCTTAAAAGCAATGTTTCCTGTTTGGAATGATTTTCAATTTTGTTTCACTGCCAGACAGCCGACAGAGTTAAAAAAAAATTTACATCTCTCTCCCTGTACATGCGTGATTTACATCTCTCTCCTGTACATGCGTGATCAGGACAAATTCAGAGCCAATGTACGACTAAACTACAGGTTTGTTTTCCGATTCGTGTTCAAAATAAACATTCAATTTAAATCAAGTTGTTCTTCGATCATAACTGACATTGTAGATCGACAGACAGATAAAGTGAACCAATTGCTTAACCCGCTGTTTACTTCACGTGTGTGGGATAATAATGTCCCACTATTATGGTACTAGTGTAAAAGCCTTTCAAAAATGACAGGTTGGAATTATTTTATTCTCAATGTTCACGACATTGGAGATATATGTTTCGTAGCAAGAATATTATATATAAACCACTACATGTACAAATGTGACCCTATTTTAGTTATCTTCTTCTGCGATGTTTCATTTTGACGGTACAGCCTCATGAGCGTGCCAAAGTATGAAGCCTTGGCCTAGCGTCAGGTGCGCTTTTATCTTCTTTTTTATTCAACATCCTACGATGTAGACGAACGCTCGTTTTACTCTGTGTGCGTTGCCCACCATGTGCAGCAAATTTCACCTCCCTGCGCCTTGTATTTATTTATTTATTTTAATTTCTGTACACCGGTTGGTACCCAGAGTGCCCAAGAAAGTGACGGCACCTCCCCCAAGCTCAGTGGCTGTGTTGTTGTCTCGTTTAACAGTCCTGTGTTGTCTCGTTTATTGTGTGTATGTATGCGTGTAGATATGTGGCAGCTCCATTCCGAAGTTTAGATCCTATAAAAATATAAAAAAAAGAAGATAAAATTTGTTCCAAGTCATTTGAATTGGTAAAGAAATTAATACAGACAAATACAAAATGGTGCATAACAAAACGTGATACCATTCCCATTCCAGAAAACAATGACAGGTATCAACCTTTTATGTTTTTCGTGATTTCATCGACCAGTTCATGCAGCTGCTTTGGGATAGTTTGGGATCCAGACAAGGCCAACTCCTCCAGGATGACACCACACAAACTGATGACATTATTTGAGAATGCTCCATAGTTGCATCCTTTTCTTGACCGTGTGTTTGTTATGGTAAATGGAGCCCCATTAATGGAACATTATTCATCTCCATTAGATTTTCCCATCAAATGACCGTATATGAAGATCTGCATTTTACTCGTTCGTGCCGTTTATAATGTTATTACCATTCTACCTTCAATCTTCTGACCCCTGGCATCTTACCCTCCATGTACCAACTAGCTCATCAGCTCTGCGGAACCAGAGTTCCTGCATCTCACTGAACAGGACGATGAAATTTACAATGAATTCCGTCGCTCCTTCCCACCATGATGATCGCGATCCTAAATCCAGAAGATCTCAAGTCTGAGTCAAGCAAAAAGGTGTGTTTTGACAATAATGCAACTTTGCATGATTTTTACACTGTCTACTTTGTCTTATTTTTCAACACCTTTGAGGTTTGTGCTGAAATTGTACTGTTTTTCTGTTATAATTTGTTTTCTAAGCATCTGTTCCCATGAGGTAATTGGTTAATGGTCAGTATAATGTGTGTGGCTGACCACCAAGCATGCGTGTATGTACCATCTTAACAATCCAACGATGCAGCATATTCAGAGATATTTCAGAAAGTTGCCACTAGCTTTCACTGCACAGTTGACACTGACCGACAGAACACGATGGGTAGATTCCTCCAGCAAGGGATTCCTCCAGCACTATTGCTATGTCTCCCATCAAGTTGCTCACCAAACACATTTAATGCACCAATTTCAAATAATCCTTGTATGCTCATGTAGCTCAGTTTGTCGTCAGTTCAGGTATGGAGCATGCGCCGGAGCAGTACGTTGCTGAATCCACTTTCCACCGGTACTCCAGGGTCTCCGTCTGGCCATCTCCCAGGCAGATGCCTGGCCCATCCCCATCTCCTTGAGATGCCGATGAACCTGCTGCAACCACGATGTATGTGGTCGGCCCGTTGGCCTCCTCTATTCACGAGGCTCCCTCACTGAGAGAATCTGCGTGAGCAGGATCAGCATCAGGAAAACGAGCCACATGTCCATACAGCTGCAGCTGACACTCACTGACTATGCAGGGAACAAATCTCATTTGAGTCTCTCTCAGCAACCGCTCCTGGACACGAAGTCCGATCAGCGATAGCCAAGGATTCTCCGAAGAGACCTGGTACCAAAGCAATTAAGTCTCTGTCTCAGATCCCTGGTCAGAGTCCAAGCCTCACATCCGTAGAGCAAGACTGGAAGCACCAACGACCTGAAGACTCGACTTTCGCTCTCCCGCACAGGTTACGACAGCGCTACACCCCATGATCCAGTGAATCCATGACTCCCAGGCCCAACCCAGATGTCCATTGACCTCTGGCTCATATCCAGCAGAGACAGGAATATCACAGCCAAGGTAAGTGAATCTCTCCGTGACTTCAACATCCTCACCCAAACAGTAACAGACAAGCTAGCAGCATTCCAAGATGTCATTGAAAGCCTGGATCTTAGTTTTGACCAGGAAACCCGTAATCCCACGGCTCCGACTCCTCATTCAGCACCTCGAGTGGCCCCAAGGTATATCCAGTCTCCACAAAGATGACTGCATCATTTGCGAAATCAATGTTGACATTCCAAAGTATTTGATCTCTCCGACATTCTCCCCACAATCCAGTCCATACAAGTGCTGAAAAAGTGTGGTGGGGGAGGGGGAGGCTTGTACACACCCCTGATGAACTCCCAGTAACAACTCGAAATAAATTGGAGATGGTATCACCACATTCCCACAGCACTCTCAGTACCAGAGTATAGTCCAGACATCCGATCGATCAGTTTTGTGGCACCCGCGAAGACCAAGAATCCTCCAGAGTGCATCCCAATTCACGGAATCGAATGCTTTGCAGACCAGCACAGGGTTCACAGTTCCAGACTCATGGGGACCAACACACATCTCATAACCATCCCTATCAGTTCCAGTCGATGCATTGAAACCCCCAAGACTATAAGTGTATCTCCTCTGGGGCACTGATCAACCGCAGACTCAAGCGTGGCGTAGAATGCATCCTTCACGGTGAGATCACTCGCCTCAGTCAGAGCATAACAGAGACCAGGGAAATGACACTAAGGAGTACAAATCCTTAGTCTCATAATACGCTCGTTGACCGGTGTTGCCTCAATTATCATTGGAGTAAGTTTATTGGACACAGCTAAAGCAACTCCTTGGGCATGGTAACCTTCAGAGCGACCCAGACCAACAGTTACGTGTAACCACCCGTCATGACTCTCCGCAATCCGCGTCTCCGAACCTCAGAGAGTGCTGGCAATACTGATGTCCAAAACGCTTAGCTCAGATGATAACAGAGACAGTGATCATCCTCTCTTCGGCGATAGGACATTCCAGGCACCCACCCGAAGGGACCGCCTCAGGTTAACGCAAGGAAACCGCCGTCTGGTGGACGACACCTCAACACAACCCTGACACACTCTACCGCAATCCAACCTGGATGGTTACCCCGTGTTTTCCCTCCCATCATCAAAGAGTGTTGGTCCCGAAGGCTTTGCCCCTATCCCATCATCCGGTTGAGCTGCTTTGTGAAGGGCAGCTTCACAGGCGGTACTCCCACAGAGTGGGTTTTCAGATTTCTTTGCGTTTTCTTTGTTTTGCGAAGTGAAGGGTTTTACGGTGACCGGAGTGCAAATTCCTGCCACCAACCTCCTAAAAAGAGTAACCCAAACTGCTGCTAGAGGACGTCCGCAGACACAGTTGGGCTCGAGATATTGATGGCCGTTGGCTCACAAAGAGCTCCTGAGCCCTTTGACAGGTGTTGCTTTTGAATCCTGCTGGGTGTTCCATATCCATACACCGTCTTCACTGGAAAACCTGCGGTGGAGACGGTTGAGTCGCCGACAAACCCGACCATGAAACAGTTGGTACAGGTTTACATGGCCACCTGCCAGTTAGCCGCAGATCTTATGTGGGCTCAACCTGACAATAAATTTTTTGTCATCTTTTTGTCATTAATCTTCAAAAACGCATACTTCGAGTATATTTTGATCAGTACTGCAATGCTTTGCATTTTAGATATTGTTGTGGTCGTCTGGTCCGTCTAGTTGCCCAGTGTGAGTCTGGCAAGTGCGCATGAATGTGATGTAATGGTGGACTGATTTGGGGTCTTTCTTGCCAGATTACACGTCCAAGACCACAATACCATATAGATTGGAAGTCCCGAATTGCCCAGTGTTACGCCGATCAGCAACCATGTGTCTTCAGTGTTTGGAAAAACCGCACAATTTTAATTAGGCGAGTGAGCCTTGCGTGCAACACGGTCCTTTTTCTATGCTGTGTGAGAACCACGTCCAATTAATCCCTTCACACGGTCTTTTCTCATCACTATTAAAAAGACCATCAACACGACAGCCAGAATTTCACCTGAGACCAGGATATGTTTTTTTACAGAAGCCATAAAGGTTTCATTGGGAAAGTGAACACAATGAAGGCAAGCAAAAAACCAGTACGTTAATTAATACTGAATACCCTAACCCAACCGCTACTCGCTGCCACGCGACCAAACAACGAATGTGGCCTTATTATCTAAGCTTAGGGCCAGTCAGACACACCACGTGAGAAATGAGCTGGAAGGACAAGACAGAAAAAACCATGCGGTGTCCAACAGTGGCACCGCAGCAGGCTCAGGCGTCCTGACCTTCTCTGGCAGGGAAATGTCCTGCAGCTTCCCGGCGTCTGCTCTGAGGAAGAGTTGGGTGGGCATAGCTCTGGCCTTCGCACGAGTGCTGCAAAGCACGCAGCTCCTCCTCAAAGGAATTCATAGTTTCTCCCTCTCACTCCACCTTATGCCTCGGGCCACTCTGGTCACCCATGAAGCGCCTCGCCTCTCTCCCCTCTCATTCGACTGGGCCCGTTCGTGGACAGGCCAAGCCCTTTCCCGACCTCACCAAACAGGGGGGCTGTTAGTAGGAGGCATGGTGTCATGGCTTTTTACCCCCAGCCACTGCATCAAGGCGACGACGCTAAAATATCACTGATGATGGATTTCAGAGTGTAAAACAGAAAATGTGGTCAAAAGGGTTGATAATCCAACATCGTGATGGGTGGATGTCTTCTAATTCGCCATATTGTTGCCGGAATGGGCCACTTAGTGGGTCTTATTAAAATATAGGATTAGCCAGATCCCCCTTAAATGCATGTTTAGCCAGTCTGTTTGGGTAATCGACGTTACATGTGTCGGGAGTGTAGCAGGTGGTCCATTGTTCAGTACAGGTGGTGGATCTCTCTCTG
>CM068953.1:2564791-2579408 GCA_035128595.1 Eptatretus atami
CATTTTGTGGGCTCAGTGGGCCGAAGAACTCTCTTTGAGATTAGGCCACTGGGCCAACTGAACTCACCTGGTGAGAGGCCAATGGGCCACGAAGTGAGGAACCCTCAGGGGTGAATAGACAATACTGCCGGAGGGGCATGAAGGAGCGAATACGTTAGGGAACTTTGAACCTTTGAACCTTTGAATGTCCTGCTCCAATGCAAATATTGGTGTTAAAAGTAAAATTGAATGCCCTCCATGCAAATCCTAATTAGAATGTAAGTATGATAGATGGATTTTTAGATTAGAGATCCAACACACGAGGATAGGACATGCCAATCTTACTGTGACACTTTGGTTTTTGGAGTTAGTGCTTCCAATATTGTGGGTTAGAGTAAATGGGGGATCTGTGCTGTACGTAGACAGGGCCATTACCGTGGGCTGCCCCAGATGGAGGCTCGGAGAGCCTGGGAGAAAGGTGTGGTAGGTTGCGGAAATGGCCTTAGTGGGTTATTAAATATAGGATTAGCCCAGATCCCCCTTAAATGCATGTTTAGCCAGGTTGTTTGGTAATCGGACGTTACATGTGTGTCGAGGGTTATAGCAGGCTGTCCATTGTTCATACAGTGGTGGTGTACCGAGAGGCGTCTTTCTTCCTTCCTCCCTCCTACCCAGCCCCCACCCAGCGCCCTGACAGAATCAGTCAGCAAGACGTGCCAGCAACCCATTGGCGGAGAGCTGTTGCAAACTCGAACGATGGACCAATCACGTGTCCCCGGGGTGGCGGAAAAGGCCCGCCGAAGGCAAGGAAGGGACTGGTTGTCTGTCTGGATCTGCTTTATGAGGAGTGGCTTGGCCGGCTGTTCCTCCTCGGCCATGGATCAGCCTGCAGGTGATCCACAGGTTCATCCTGAGTCCAGCCGGGCCTCTGACTGTCCTTACTCCCTGGACAGCTCGACACGTCTTTTGATCCCGTCGATCCACCTGCGGATCCAACACCCAGATTTGGCCTGGTCTGGTGTTCAGGCCAGACCTGGATTCGCATACTGGACCTTGTGAGAAACCAGCTGGAACACACCATAGACTTTCGCTCTGTGCCGTCGACCTTGCGGGGGGGACGCGCGAGGCTGGTGCGTGAGTGGTGCCGACAACTGGAGTACGTCGCCGCCATCTTGCCACGCGGCATGCGCGAGGTGCCGATAGGAGTACGAGCGCCATTTGCCACGCTGCATACTCGAGCTGGGCACTCGAATCTGACACCATCGGCTTGTCACGAGCCGCATTCGTGCCTTTGACACTTTTCCTCTCGTCCATGAGGCACCACCAAGTACTCCGTGTCTTGCTGCATGTTGTCCAGGCCTAGGTTTATTTTGCTAGGGCTCCCTTCGAACCGTATCCGTAGCTCCTTAGGTAAGAGCTGGTTATAGATGAATTATAACGTTGTGAATGCTTTGCTTGTGTCGTGTTCCCGATGTGTCCAATAAATCTGGCTGATTCATACGAAAGTTGCCTGGAATTTATTGTGTCGTGCTGAGGAACATGCTCGAATTTGTATTTAAAACCAAACTGGTTACGGACTGGCAGACTTCGCTCGGTCTCTGATCAAACCAGTCTGTAGCCGGGGTCTATATCCCAACTGGTACGGCCAGGTGTACTTTGATCGTGATCTGAGGCGCGTGACCCGAGGCCTGTGCCGAACTAGCCGCCGTTATAACCCTGAGATGGCGGTGCTGTTAAGTGCTGCAAATCATCAACAATATAACTGACACATATCGATAAACACGATAATTATTTCATGCTTATCAAGACATTCATTTCAAGGAGCTGTGCTTTCCTGGCAGACGAAGTATGGTTTCTGTAATTAGACAGCCCTTTGCTAAATTGGTGATTGTTCCGGTGGAAGATTCAACCCCACGGTCCACTGTAACACTGGTTCATCAGGAATGAGATCATGACACTAGTCCAAATCCGTGCGACCATTACAATATATTGTTTGTTTGTTACCTTTCCAACCCCCTTTCCCAATTTCCCCGAAATTTGATTACCGCATTATTTTCACACACGGAAGGTCATGTCGCAATAAAAACTC
Organism: Eptatretus atami; assembly: GCA_035128595.1. Lineage (NCBI taxonomy): Eukaryota > Metazoa > Chordata > Myxini > Myxiniformes > Myxinidae > Eptatretus > Eptatretus atami. The sequence continues at coordinate 2,566,860 of CM068953.1, forward strand.
TCATTCTAAATCAAATTGATGTAAAAGTATAAAATAACGGTGCTTTCAGTGACCTAGAGTTGTACGTCACGTAACGTATGCCGTCTCTCATTCACACTGGCTCGAACTGGAACACACGTCACTAGCATGACTTTCTTGATTAGGTGACCAAACTTCTTATGATCGCCAATTTGTTGCACTTATAATTATTGTCCAAGGATATTGCTGGAGAGGTTGTCCAATCCACTTCAGTTTTATGCTACATGCTGAATTGGTTTTAAAAACAAGTTATTGAACATTTGTGAAATGATTGTAGGTTTGACATTTAAAGTGGCCTTAACGACTTAGCAAATGTTGATCACATGTTCAGATATGATGCCCTTCAATTTCATCACCAGAAATGGCGTGCGTTTTGCTGCTCTTTGATGGCAAAGTTGCTGAATTCAACTTGGAACTTTGCTGCGACTCAATGCCACCGCCGAGTACTCTGAAGAGAATACGATTTTTGGTAAGAGTTATTAAAAATGCAAACGTACTCTATTCTCGTCCATACTGATGTTGTCATGGTGATTTTCATCAAAGCCAGAAAATGATGCAAGCTGCTTGATCTTGCCATTCCATTCATGAATCATCCTCATCAGTACAGCCCTCGGTTTGCTTGCAGCCATGATTTTAAAGCTTTGGCTTTAACAAAAATTTTACAGTGTCAAAACGTTGTAGGAATGAGATACGCAGGATTTCAGGTATCCCAATAGGATAAAGCAAGCGGCGTTAGATCTGGACTCTGATGGGGCCGTTCTACCAGGCCATGGCGTCCTATCCACTCAAAGGTATGATTTAATCCAGGCAGTTAGGACAGCAGTGGCATAATGTGGTGGTGCCCATCCTGTTGAACCATCTTTTCTAATTTGCGCTTAAGGCATACCATCTGTCCTATAATGGACCTAAGTGTTTATTATCTCCTCCTCACGAAGCGTCAATGGTCCACGAAGCTCAGGTATATTGTACTTGGTATACATGACTCGGATCGCTATACTTTCTAGCTCGCTATCACGAGCGAATGAGCAAAAATTAGGGGGGGGGGGTTAAAAAGTGCAGCTGAGGCCGCCGAGTATTAGCCATGCAGCACGAGATGCATCACCGACATGAATCGGTCCAGTGCTATCATGTGCCTACCACAGAACAGACCAGCGAGGCAGGTTTTTTTTTTTACTATAATGGAGCTCCAGTGTTTGTTATCTCCTGCTAGATGAAGTGTCAATGGTGCACGAAACAGCTATATTGCACTGGTATACATGACTCTGGATCGTTATACTTTTTAGCTCATGAGCGAAAATGTACATACCATTATCGCCTGTTACTGTAAGACATTTTCAAAAAATGCTATGCGACATAGTCAGTGTCCCCGCGTGACTACCTTCAATTACAACCCCATAAAAGCTACTCAGGAATCACCGTCTCATTGGAAAAAAAATGGCACGTGAAAAAAGAACGAAATCAGTGACCACCACCACCTCTGCCACCCGTCCTAATCTACTCGTCCAATGAGGAACCAAAACCTTTTTAGCATTGTGTGTAGCTAGTTCTGGAAACATATCTTCAAAAAAAAATAGGGGCTAACTGAATGTCCCATGAATAGCACACGACACCATAAATCTAGAGACATATTGAGAAGAAGAGCTTCATCAGTCCATTAGGATTCTCATTGCTCCAATATCGGCAATCATGACGGTCGGTTGACTGTCCCGGTCAATATGGAATGAGGCGTCATCACTGAAGATGATGTCAGATAATGTTGGTTCCACTCGTCTCTGCATTTCCCACTCATAAATTCCATATGTCGGTCGGTATCATCTCCATGCAGACCTGAACAAAGGTAACCTTTTATGGTGGTATTTGTTTGCTTTAAAATTATTGCAACAGAAGAATGGCTCACTCCCGCTTCTTGACTAATTTTTCTCATTATTTTTTTGGGGGCTTCTTCCAACACTGCAAGAACATTTTCAGAATTCGTTAAATCTGCAGAGGAGCAAGAACGACCAGTACGAATTTTATCAGCAATGGCTTCTGGTCGCTTTCAATCGTTTTGACATTACCGAACAAATCGATGACTTTGCTTTGGCTTCTCAGGGTATTTCCATGGAATAACTGACATGCCTCCTCTTGCTTTTTCTGGTAACATGAAGCAACACAAGTTATATTTCTCTTTCTTAGTATAATGATAATTAATTGGCACCAGGCCTGTGCAGCATTTATATACATGACCTACTCTTCAAAAGATACTCGTCCACTCTTCGCAAAGGACTCTGGGGTCTTAAACATTCACTAACTAATTCCGGCAGATGGGACGCGTAGTTTACGTCCATCGAGGGACGGTACACGCATTGATGAATCAGTCACCCTGCTGAGAAACACCAGAAACATCGCTGGGGTCGGGATTTCAAACCAGGCTACTATGGCTTAAAGGCAAGTGTGGTGTACCTCTTGACCATCCAACCAGCCTCAAAGCCCCACCATTCCTCCCCTATTACCGCAATCTCTTTTAAAAAATTCCTTTGTAATCTGTTGATGTGTTCTCTTCTAAATTCTTCTGCCTCCTCAACCACCGAATAAATAAAACAATGCACTTCAACCGACCGAGTTTATTCCAAAACCTTCACTTTCTGAGTCAAATACATCACTTCTCTTTGACGTTTTTAGCAGCGTCTCGCTAGTGAACGCTGCTCTAAGAGAGCTCGGCGTTGTTCTTCTTCTTGTTCTTTTGTGAAACAAAACCTTTATATTAGATTCGGCTCCTTTATAATACACGATCCGGATCTCCTTAAATACTAAGCACTTGTACACATCCTCGCATAAAGGGTGCCTTTTGAGAGCGTCTATCATGAACTTTTAAATATATTCGGACATTTGCTTTAAGTTTCGAAAAGTTCACTTACTATTTAAAGATTATTCCATTTAATATTTGTAATTTCGTAAAAATTATTTATTTCGTAATACAACATATTTGGTAAATACGTAAATCACTATGACGGTCTCGCTATTGGCTTAATCAAGGCACGTGACGAAATATCGACGAATATCGTGGTTGTTGTTGTTTTGTTTTTTTTTTTTTAGCCGACAACCTTTAGGACGCTGCTTTGGACCATTTGTCCTTGTTTTCACTTGTTTCACCACTAGCAACAGTTCTCTGTGAAGCCATGGTTAAAAATCATTAAGGTAATAATAACTGAGACGAAGGAGTTGATTACGATTAACACAAACGCAGTGTTGACGTGGAGATAGGTACAGTACAGTACCATACTGTACATTCACTGCTTGTCCAGTTACCACCTGCACTACAGCAGCCCCACTAATTCACATTATGTGTGGAGTCGAATTCTATGTCTAAACTCAAAACTTTAATAATCACTTCTTATCTTTCTCCCTTCACTGTCATTAACTGTACAGGATAAACAACAAAAGGAGTGTGGTGGGAGAACCATCACAATTCAGCTCAAAACCGCGATTGGTCAACACTAAACCCGCAATCACGAAATCGGTAATTAGAGGTTGCCTGCGATTGGTCAAAATGGCAATATTCAATATTTAAACGGTTTACTGCAGTAAAACAGTATTTGGAGAACAAGTTTTCCAAATAATTGTTTGGTATGCTGTCTGAGTATTAGAATGGCCACCCAGAGTCCAGACCTGAGTGCCATCAAGGCACATGGGATTACCTGGAAGCAGAGAAGAACAAGAGGAACCCAACTAACCTTACAGAATTGTGGAATGCACAACAGGATATTTGGCACAATATTCCTTCTTGGTTGTTATCTCCATTTGTGGGTTTCAGAAAGTGGGAGGAAGTTCTCCCAGAACTTGAAGTATCCATCGTCGTTTTAGTGAAGGATTGTGATTCATGGGCTAAGTTGTGAAGTTATTTTTTTAATTTTTTTTAATTCTCAGTTTGTTCCAAGGGATCTTTCAGGATTGTCCCTGAGTCCCGGACAGTCTCCTTCTGTGGGTAGTGTGTGATCATGTTCCCAGGGATGGTTTGTAGGATCTTTGTAAGGTTCTTCTTTATCATTCCCATTGCTCCATTATCACTGGTCCAATTTCAGCATTCTTCAGCTAAAAAGGATCTTTTCACGTCATTCTTGAGGTTTGATATTTGGTCATTTTCTTGATTTCCACGTTATTTAGACCAAAATCGTTGGGTACTGAAACCTCAATTAACAATGCTTTCTTTCCTTTTTGTATCTGAGTACTATGTCTGTCGCAGTGCTTTGTTTTCCTGTCCATGCTGGACGGGATCATCAGGTCGTACGTGAGTGTTACTTCCTTGTTTTCAACGATTGTTTTTGGTTGTGTTTCCATGTTTTTTGTGGGACTGGGATATTGAGACTTTTGTAGACGTATCAGTAGATATATTCTTCATACCTGTTGGCTTTGTGTGTACAGCTGCTGACATGAGTTTTTTACATCCTGATAGGAGGTGGCTCAACTTTCTGTTCCTACCTTGCAGAACCTACACTTGCCTGATTGACCCAGGTCTCGCTATCTTCTTCAAGCCATTGTTGTAGCGTCCTTGGTCTCGAGTATTTATAATGGTTCGTTCTACTTCCCAATTGAGCTGACCTCTTCTTAGCCATTCCAGTGATCCTTCTTTGTATAACCCAATCTGTACAACTCGTTTTTTAATATCTCATGCTTGTTTGTGTTTCTCCCCGTTGTCACTGTACATCTGGTGGTATTTCGTCTTGTATTTTTTTTTTTTTTTGTGCAGTCGTTGGGGCTGTATTGTTTGCTGTTTCGGTTTCATGTGTGACATCTTCTATTCGCACCTGTTTTGAAAGGTGAGCGAGAGATGCCTTTTCTGACTTGTGTTCATTGCTTGTGTACAAATTTTATTTGGTAGTCTATTGAACTTTTCATATACTCTGCTGATCCTACAGTTGTCGCTCTGTGCGCTTGATTGAGCGCCATCAGCCGCCACCTCCTCTTTCCTCGGCTGGTCCATTCTCGGGATGCATCGATTCTTGTGGAATATTTTGTGATAGCAAGGAGTTCCTTGTTCTGATATCTCGTTTATTGATTTCTCCGCTTGTGGCAGTTACTATTCCACAGCTCATTTGGAACACTGGTGCTGCTGGTTGGTTTATGGCTTTGATTTTGTCCTGGAAGAGTGAGGTATGTTTCAGGACAGCCTCGTTTACGCAGGTATTCTTTGGTAATTGTTTTGCGCTTCATTTGTGACATATTTGGAGCCCTCTTCCACTCCAAGGTATTTGTATGAGCTTTCGTTTTTAGCTGCTGTATTGTTGTATCTAGGTGGATTGAGGAATTGAAATGAGGTCATTTGGCCCATCTGTAATGATGCACCTCCGGTTAATGTTTGCTCCAGATTTAAACGGCAATCTTCTTGATGGATTTACCAAAGTCTAAGTCCTGGTCTTGATGAGGTGATCCAGCTTGTATTTAAATATATCTGGTGAACTTGTTATCAAACTTGCTGAAAAATGCCAAAGTATAAAAGCCTGACCAAATGATGGTTGTTTTTTTGTTGTTGTTGAGGCCTCTACACATTTCATTAAACCGAGTTTCTGGAGGTTGATGTAATGGGAATCGAGTGAAGTGTGTGATCATAATGTTTGAATAATGCCATCTCAGCTGAATGCAGCACGTAGTAATCAACAATGAGGATCTTTCAATTACACACCTTATGGTATTTATGCTTTTTATTTTCTGTTCATAAAACATTAACCAACATGGGTTTTGAGGCTTTGTGTTTGTCGTCTGGTTGAAGAGATGCACACAGTGATCTGTAAACTCCATAACCAAAGATGATGTCACTGGAAGCCAAAGTTCAGCTTTATGTGAAAACAACCTGCCTGTTTGAAATGAGAGTGCAAATTGCAACGATGCGCTCTGCAATGACACAGACACATTTTCATCGTGATAAATGGCTTTAATAACATGAGTGACACTGATTGACCCCAATACGAGCTTGTGCGCATCTTGTCAATGTCAAAATCAGATGATCCTGTTCTCAATGTGGAGTGTCGTGCCATTTTTCGATCACAGCCACTTCCAGTTGATGAAAACTATGCGTGGACTCCTCCCTTAGGATGTCCCACCAAGCATTTCAATCAGATTCAAGTGTGGAAATCGTACGATGTGAGAGGATGTTGTTTGGAAGTACAGTGTCATCACATGCACGGTGTGGATGGGCGTTTATTGTCCATGAAGATGGGGCCTTGCTGTTGTGTCAGAGCAAAGACTGCAGGTGTAACACTATCATCCCTTTACGAACACCAGTTAAAGCATCCCTCTGAGTGATTTCAATATCAGTCTTCAGCCAATTTGAATGCCACCCCATGTCATCAGCTGTCCCCACCAAACGATCTGCTGCCTAATGACACAATTAGCAAGTTGATCCAACTTCATCTCCATACTCTATCCACCCATCATTGAAGTCGAGTCGTGGTGAAAACAAACGTGGCACATGGAATTCACCCTCAAGTTGTGATGTGTTGCTCATGCATGTATGCTCTCCTGTGCTGCTGGTTGAGAGATCTGGGAGCAGTGGTCCTGACCTCATACTGTTACGAATCTGGAACCCATCGCACACAACAGCCTTATATAACTGATCCTTATAGATCAGTTTATCGGTAAGTATGTGTTTTAGGTAGGTCCCGTCCAATGTTTAATGGGTGATTAATTGTACGTGGCTTGAACTATTTTATAGTTAGGATTTTTACATCACCACAACAATGACAACAACACAACCCTCTGCTCGCGGCATTGTCCGTGCTCTTTGCGCGCTCGCTGGCATTGCGTGCGTGTGGATTTCCTGCCCCAGGTGGTGTGGATTTCGCACCAAATATGGTCACGAAGCGTTTCGATCTGGCTTGGCCCAATATGGGCACGGAGCGTTTCGTTCTGGCTGCGCGCCATAATAAGGGTATGCATAATTTCCCGCCCAATGGGCGGCGCACGGACCAGAGCTGAGGGAGGTTTTGCAAGAAGGCGAGCCGGGCCACGAAGTGAGGAAACCCTCAGGGGTGAATAGACAATACTGCCGGGAGGGGGCATGAAGGAGCGAATACGTTAGGGAACTTTGAACCTTTGAACCTTTGAATGTCCTGCTCCAATGCAAATATTGGTGTTAAAAGTAAAATTGAATGCCCTCCCATGCAAATCCCATTAATTAGATTTAAGTAGTGTGCATTAGAGTTTGAAGTGTGTTAGATTAGAGATCCAACACACGGATAGGACATGCCAATCTTACTGACACTTTGGTTTTTGGAGTTAAGTGCTTCCAATATTGTGGGTTAGAGTAAATGGGGGATCTGTGCTGTACGTTAGACAGGGCCATTACCGTGGGCTGCCCCAGATGGAGGCTCGGAGAGCCTGGGAGAAAGGTGTGGGTAGTGTTGCGGAAATGGGCCCTTAGTGGGTTATTAAATATAGGATTAGCCCAGATCCCCCTTAAATGCATGTTTAGCCAGGTTGTTTGGTAATCGGACGTTACATGGTGTCGGGAGGTATAGCAGGCTGTCCATTGTTCATACAGTGGTGGTGTACGAGAGGCGTCTTCTTCTTCCTTCCTCCCTCCTAACCAGCCCCCACCCAGCGCCCTGACAGAATCAGTCAGCAAGACGTGCCAGCAACCCATTGGCGGAGAGCTGTTGCAAACTCGAACGATGGACCAATCACGTGTCCCCGGGTGGTCGAAAAGGCCCGCCCGAAAGGCAAGGAAGGGACTGGTTGTGTCTGTCTGGATCTGCTTTATGAGGAGTGGCTTGGCCGGCTGTTCCTCCTCGGCCATGGATCCAGCCTGCAGGTGATCCACAGGTTCATCCTGAGTCCAGCCACGGGGCCTCTGACTGTCCTTACTCCTGACAGCTCGACACGTCTTTTGATCCCGTCGATCCACCTGCGGAGTCCAACACCCAGATTTGGCCTGGTCTGGTGTTCAGGCCAGACCTGGATTCGCATACTGGACCTTGTGAGAAACCAGCTGGAACACACCATAGATCTTTCGCTCTTGTGCCGTCGACCTTACGGGGGCTGGACGCGCCGAGGCTGGTGCGTGAGTGGTGCCGACAACTGGAGTACGTCGCCGCCATCTTGCCACGCGGCATGCGCGAGGGATGCCGATAGGAGTACGAGCGCCATTTTGCCACGCTGCATACTCGAGCTGGGCACTCGAATCTGACACCATCGGCTTGTCACGAGCCGCATTCGTGCCTTTGACACTTTTCCTCTCGTCCATGAGGCACCACCAAGTACTCCGTGTCTTGTCTGCATGTTGTCCAGGCCTAAGGTTTATTTTGCTAGGGCTCCCTTCGAAACCCGTATCCGTAGCTCCTTAGGTAAGAGCTGGTTATAGATGAATTATAACGTTTGTGAATGCTTTGCTTGTGTCGTGTTCCCCGATGTGTCCACAATAAATCTGGCTGATTCATACGAAATTGCCGCCTGGAATTTATTTGTGTCGTGCTGAGGAACAATCGCTCGATTTGTATTTAAACCAAACTGGTTACGGACTGGCAGACTTCGCTCGGTCTCTGATCAAACCCAGTCTGTAGCCGGGGTCTATATCCCCAACTGGTACGGCCAGGTGTACTTTGCTATCGTGATCTGAGGCGCGTGACCCGAGGCCTGTGCCGAACTAGCCGCCGTTATAACCCCTGAGATGGCGGTGCTGTTAAGTGCTGCCAAATCATCAACAATATAACTGACACATATCGATAAACACGATAATTATTTCATGCTTACTCAAGACATTCATTTCAAGGAGCTGTTGGCTTTCCTGGCAGACGAAGTATGGTTTCTGTAATTAGACAGCCCTTTGCTAAATTGGTGATTGTTCCGGTGGAAGATTCAACCCCACGGTCCACTGTAACACTGGTTCATCAGGAATGAGATCATGACACTAGTCCAAATCCGTGCGACCATTACAATATATTGTTTGTTTGTTACCTTTCCAACCCCCTTTCCCAATTTCCCCCGAAATTTGATCTACCGCATTATTTTCACACACGGAAGGTCATGTCGCAATAAAAACTCTCAATTCTAAATCAAATTGATGTAAAAGTATAAAATAACGGTGCTTTCAGTGACCTAGAGTTGTACGTCACGTAACGTATGCCCGTCTCTCATCTCACACTGGCTCGAACTGGAACACATCACGACCTCAGCTGGGAGAGGGGTGGAGTTTTATGTTATATTAAAGTCAAACTGACTTGACCTTGATTAGGTGACCAAACTTCTTATGATCGCCAATTTGTTGGCACTTATAATTAATTGTCCAAGGATATTTGCTGGAGAGGTTGTCCCAATCCACTTCAGTTTTATGCTACATGCTGAATTGGTTTTAAAAACAAGTTATTGAAACATTTTGTGAAATGATTGTAGGTTTGACAATTTAAAGTGGCCTTAACGAGTTAGCAAATGTTGATCACATGTTCAGATATGATGCCCTTCAATTTCATCACCAGAAATGGCGTGCGTTTTGCTTGCTCTTTGATGGCAAAGTTGCTGAATTCAACTTTGGAACTTTGCTGCGACTCAATGCCACCGCCGAGTACTCTGAAGAGAATACGATTTTTGGTAAGAGTTATTTAAAAATGCAAACGTACTCTATTCTCGTCCATACTGATGTTGTCATGGTGATTTTCATCAAAGCCAGAAAATGATGCAAGCTGCTTGATCTTGCCATTCCATTCATGAATCATTCCTCATCAGTACAGCCCTCGGTTTGCTTTGCAGCCATGATTGTAAAGCTTTGGCTTTAACAAAAATTTTACAAGGTGTCAAAACGTTGTAGGAATGAGATACCGCATGGATTTCAGGTATCCCAATAGGATAAAGTCAAGCGGCGTTAGATCTGGACTCTGATGGGGCCGTTCTACCAGGCCATGGCGTCCTATCCACCTCAAAGGTATGATTTAATCCAGGCAGTTAGGACAGCAGTGGCATAATGTGGTGGTGCCCCATCCTGTTGAAACCATCCTTTTCTAATTTGCGCTTAAGGCATACCATCTGTCCTATAATGGACCTAAGTGTTTATTATCTCCTCCTCAACGAAGCGTCAATGGTCCACGAAGCTCAGGTATATTGTACTTGGTATACATGACTCTGGATCGCTATACTTTCTAGCTCGCTATCACGAGCGAATGAGCAAAAATTAGGGGGGGGGGTTAAAAAGTGCAGCTGAGGCCGCCGAGTATTAGCCATGCAGCACGAGATGCATCACCGAACATGATCGGTCCAGTGCTATCATGTGCCTACCACAGAACAGACCAGCGAAGGCAGGTTTTTTTTTTTTACTATAATGGAGCTCAGTGTTTGTTATCTCCTGCTAGATGAAGTGTCAATGGTGCACGAAACAGCTATATTGCACTTGGTATACATGACTCTGGATCGTTATACTTTTTAGCTCATGAGCGAAAATGTACATACTCATTATCGCCTGTTACTGTAAGACATTTTCAAAAAATGCTATGCCGACATAGTCAGTGTCCCCGCGTGACTACCTTCAATTACAACCCCATAAAAGCTACTCAGGAATCAACGTCTCATTTGGAAAAAAAATGGCACGTGAAAAAAGAACGAAATCACGTGACCACCACCACCTCTGCCACCCGTCCTAATCTACTCGTCCAAATGAGGAACCAAAACCTCTTTTAGCATTGTGTGGTAGCTAGTTCTGGAAACATTATCTTCATAAAAAAATAGGGGCCTAACTGAATGTCCCCATGAATAGCACACGACACCATAAATCTAGGATCATATTGAGAAGAAGAGCTTCATCAGTCCATTTAGGATTCTCATTGCTCCAATATCGGCAATCATGACGGTCGGTTGACTGTCCCGGTCAAATGGAATGAGGCGTCATCACTGAAGATGATGTCAGATAATGTTGGTTCCACATCGTCTCTGCATTTCCCACTCATAAAATTCCATATGTCGGTCGGTATCATCTCCATGCAGACCTTGAACAAAGGTAACCTTATATGGTGGTATTTGTTTGCTTTAAAATTATTGCAACAGAAGAATGGCTCACTCCCGCTTCTTGACTAATTTTTCTCAATTATTTTTTTGGGGGCTTCTTCCAACAACTGCAAGAACATTTTCAGAATTCGTTAAATCTGCAGAGGAGCAAGAACGACCAGTACGAATTTTATCAGCAATGCTTCTGGTCGCTTTCAATCGTTGTGACACTTTACCGAACAAATCGATGACTTTGCTTTGGCTTCTCAGGGTATTTCCATGGAATAACTGACATGCCTCCCTCTTGCTTTTTCTGGTAACATGAAGCAACACAAGTTATATCTTCTCTTTCTTAGTATAATGATAATTATTGGCAACCAGGCCTGTGCAGCATTTATATACATGACCCTACTCTTCAAAAAGATAACTCGTCCACTCTTCGCAAAGGACTCTGGGGTCTTAAACATTCACTAACTAATGCCGGCAGATGGGACGCGTAGTTTAACGTCCATCCGAGGGACGGTACACGCATTGATGAATCAGTCACCCTGCCTGAGAAACACCAGAAACATCGCTGGGTCGGGATTCAAACCCAGGCTACATGGCTTAAAGGCAAGTGTGGTGTACCTCTTGACCATCCAACCAGCCTCAAAGCCCCCACCATTCCTCCCCCTATTACCGCAATCTCTTTTTTAAAAATTCCTTTTGTAATCTGTTGATGTGTTTCTCTTCTAAATTCTTCTGCCTCCTCAACCACCGAATAAATAAAACAAATGCACTCAACCCGACCGAGTTTATCCAAAACCTTCACTTTCTGAGTCAAATACATCACTTCCTTTGACGTTTTTAGCAGCGTCTCGCCATTAGCGAACGCTGCTCTAAGAGAGCTCGGCGTTGTTTCTTCTTCTTGTTCTTTTGTGAAGACAAAACCTTTATATTAGGATTCGGCTCCTTTATATACACGATCCGGATCTCCTTAAATACTAAGCACTTGTACACATCCTCGCATTAAGGGTGCCTTTTGAGAGCGTCTATCATGAACTTTTAAATATATTCGGACATTTGCTTTAAAGTTTCGAAAAGTTCACATTACTATTTAAAGATTATTCCATTTAATATTTGTAATTTCGTAAATAATTATTTATTTCGTAAATACACATATTTGTAAATACGTAAATACACTATGACGGGTCTCGCTATTGGCTTAATCAAGGCACGTGTACGAAATATCGCGAAGTTGTTGTTGTTGTTGTTTTTTTTTTTTTTTTTTTAGCCGACAAACCTTTAGGACGCTGCTTTGGACGCATTTGTCCTTGTTTTCACTTGTTTCACCACTAGCAACAGTTCTCTTGGAAGCCATGGTTAAAAATCATTAAAGGTAATAATAACTGAAGACGAAGGAGTTGATTACGATTACACCAAACGCAGTGTTGACGTGGAGATAGGTACAGTACAGTACCATACTGTACATTCACTGCTTGTCCCAGTTACCACCTGCACTACAGCAGCCCCACTAATTCACAATTATGTGTGGAGTCGAATTCTATGTCTAAACTCAAAACTGTTAATAATCACTTCTTATCTTTTCTC
>CM068953.1:2579418-2617423 GCA_035128595.1 Eptatretus atami
TTCACTGTCATTAACTGTACAGGATAAACAACAAAAGGAGTGTGGTGGGAGATAACCATCACAATTCAGCTCAAAAACCGCGATTGGTCAACACTAAACCCGCAATCACGAAATCGGTACATAAGAGGTTGCCTGCGATTGGTCAAAATGGCAATATTCAATATTTAACGGTTTACTGCAGTAAAACAGTATTTGGAGAACAAGGTTTTCCAAATATTGTTTGGTATGCTGTCTGAGTATTAGAATGGCCACCCCAGAGTCCAGACCTGAGTGCCATCAAGGCCACATGGGATTACCTGGAAGCAGAGAAGAACAAGAGGAACCCAACTAACCTTACAGAACTGTGGAATGCACAACAGGATATTTGGCACAATATTCCTTCTTGGTTGTTATCTCCATTTGTGGGTTTCAGAAAGTGGGAGGAAGTTCTCCCAGAACTTGAAGTATCCATCGTCGTTTTAGTGAAGGATTGTGATTCATGGGCTAAGTTGTGAAGTTATTTTTTAATTTTTTTTAATTCTCAGTTTTGTTCCAAGGGATCTTTTCAGGATTGTCCCTGAGTCCCGGACAGTCTCCTTCTGTGGGTAGTGTGTGATCATGTTCCCAGGGATGGTTTGTAGGATCTTTGTAAGGTTCTTCTTTATCATTCCCATTGCTCCATTATCACTGGTCCAATTTCAGCATTCTTCAGCTAAAAAGGATCTTTTCACGTCATTCTTGAGGTCTTGATATTTGGTCATTTTCTTGATTTCCACGTTATTTAGACCAAAATCGTTGGGTACTGAAACCTCAATTAACAATGCTTTCTTTTCCTTTTTGTATCTGAGTACTATGTCTGGTCGCAGTGCTTTGTTTTCCATGTCCATGCTGGACGGGATCATCAGGTCGTACGTGAGTGTTACTTCCTTGTTTTCAACGATTGTTTTTGGTTTGTGTTTCCATGAGTTTTGTGGGACTGGGATATTGAGACTTTTGTAGACGTATCAGTAGATTATTCTTCATACCTGTTGGCTTTGTGTGTACAGCTGCTCTGACATGAGTTTTTTTTACATCCTGATAGGAGGTGGCTCAACTTTCTGTTCCTACCTTGCAGAACCTACACTTGCCTGATTGACCCAGTCTCGCTATCTTCTTCAAGCCATTGTTGTAGCGTCCTTGGTCTCGAGTATTTATAATGGTTCGTTCTACTTCCCAATTGAGCTGACCTCTTCTTAGCCATTCCAGTGATCCTTCTTTGTATAACCCAATCTGTACAACTCGTTTTTTTAAATATCTCCATGCTTGTTTGTGTTTCTCCCCGTTGTCACTGTACATCTGGTGGTATTTCGTCTTGTATTTTTTATTTTTTTTTTGCAGTCGTTGGGGCTGTATTTGTTGCTGTTTCGGTTTCATGTGTGACATCTTCTATTCGCACCTGTTTTTTGAAAGGTGAGCGAGAGATGCCTTTTCTGACTTGTGTTCATGCTTGTGTACAAATTTTATTTGGTAGTCTATTGAACTTTTCATATACTCTGCTGATCCTACAGTTGTCGCTCTGTGCGCTTGATTGAGCGCCATCAGCCCGCCACCTCCTCCTTTCCTCGGCTGGTCCATTCTCGGGATGCATCGATTCTTGTGGAATATTTTGTGGATAGCAAGGAGTTTCCTTGTTCTGATATCTCGTTTATTGATTTCCGCTTGTGGCCAGTTTACTATTCCACAGCTCAATTGGAACACTGGTGCTGCTGGTTGGTTTATGGCTTTGATTTTGTTCCTTGGAAAGAGTGAGGTATGTTTTCAGGATCAGCCTCGTTCTACGCAGGTATTCTTTGGTAATTGTTTTGCGCCTTCATTTGTGACATATTTGGCAGCCCTCTTCCACTCCAAGGTATTTGTATGATGCTTCGTTTTTAGCTGCTGTATTGTTGTATCTAGGTGGATTGAGGAAATTGAAATGAGGTCATTTGGCCCATCATTGTCATGATGCACCCTCCGGTTAATGTTTGCTCCAGATTTAAACGGCAATCTTCTTGATGGATTTACCAAAGTCTAAGTAACCTGGTCTTGATGAGGTGATCCAGCTTGTATTTAAATATATCTGGGTGAACTTGTTATCCAACTTGCTGAAAAATGCCAAAAGTATAAAAGCCTGACCAAATGATGGTTGTTTTTTTGTTGTTGTTGAGGCCTCTACACATTTCATTAAACCGAGTTTCTGGGAGGTTGATGTAATGGGAATCGAGTGAAGTGTGTGATCATTAATGTTTGAATAATGCCATCTCAGCCTGAAATGCAGCACGTAGTAATCAACAATGAGGATCTTTCAATTACACACCTTATGGTATTTATGGCTTTTTATTTTCCTGTTCATAAAACATTAACCAACATGGGTTTTGAGGCTTTGTGTTTGTCGTCTGGTTGAAGAGATGCAGCACAGTGATCTGTAAACTCCATAACCAAAGATGATGTCACTGGAAGCCAAAGTTCAGCTTTATGTGAAAACAACCTGCCTGTTTGAAATGAGAGTGCAAATTGGCAACGATGCCGCTCTGCAAATGACACAGACACATTTTCATCGTGATAAATGGCTTTAATAACATGAGTGACCACTGATTGACCCCAATACGAGCTTGTGCGCATCTTGTCAATGTCAAAATCAGATGATCCTGTTCTCAATGTGGAGTGTCGTGCCATTTTTCGATCACAGCCACTTCCAGTTGATGAAAAACTATGCGTGGACTCCTCCTTAGGATGTCCCACCAAGCATGTTCAATCAGATTCAAGTGTGGAAATCGTACGATGTAGAGAGATGTTGTTTGGAAGTACAGTGTCATCAACATGCACGGTGTGGATGGGCGTTATTGTCCATGAAGATGGGGCCTTGCTGTTGTGTCAGAGCAAAGACTGCAGGTGTAACACTATCATCCCTTTATCGAACACCAGTTAAAGCATCCCTCTGAGTGATTTCAATATCAGTTCTTCAGCCAATTTGAATGCCACCCCATGTCATCAAGCTGTCCCCACCAAACCGATCCTGCTGCCTAATGACACAATTAGCAAGTTGATCCCAACTTCATCTCCATACTCTATCCCACCCATCATTGAAGTCGAGTCGTGGTGAAAACAACGTGGCACCATGGATTCACCCTCAAGTTGTGATGTGTTGCTCATTGCATGTATGCTCTCCTGTGCTGTGGTTGAGAGATCTGGAGCAGTGGTCCTGACCTCATACTGTTACGAATCTGGAACCCATCGCACACAACAGCCTTATATAACTGATCCTTATAGATCAGTTATATCGGTAAGTATGTGTTTCTAGGTAGGGTCCCGTCCAATGTTTAATGGGTGATTAATTGTACGTGCGCTGTGAACTATTTTATAGTTAGGATTTTTACATCACCAACAACAATGACAACAACAACAACCCTCTGCTCGCGGCATTGTCCGTGCTCTTTGCGCGCTCGCTGGCATGCGTGCGTGTGGATTTCCATGCCCCAGGTGGTGTGGATTTCGCACCAAATATGGTCACGAAGCGTTTCGATCTGGCTTGGCCCAAATATGGGCACGGAGCGTTTCGTTCTGGCTGCGCGCCAAATAAGGGTATGCATAATTTTCCGCCCAATGGGCGGCGCACGGACCAGAGCTGAGGAGGTCCTTTGCAAGAAGGCGGAGCCGCGACACACCGTCCACCCAATGAGAGCAGGCGACGGGGGAGCGGACTGTGCCCCAAAAAGAGAAACGATGGGAATAGATTGAAGATTGGGTCCCGTCTGCTCGAGCGCGCTTCTGTCTGGGTCTGCGGCCGACTGCATCCCGCGCATCCGAGGCGTCTCGTCTGGTGCATTATGACAAGCAGTCGACCATCTCATCACGGGAGATCACCTCGTCTCGCCTCCTCTGGGTTCGGCTGCCCTTGGTCCATTCTTTGGTGACTGGTGCTCCGGGAAGGTGCGGACATCGAGCCGCGCGAACGCGGCCAGGTAGCCAGCACGTTCTCTTCCCTCAGCTCGTCTTCCCTCCGAACTGAAGGGGCAATAAAGACCTCGAGGTCCATCTCTTTTTTGGGTATTTGTATGTGCGTATGTGTGTCCGTGGGCCCTGTCTCTAAGTATAATTGTTCAAGGAATGCTTGTGATTAATTTGATACCTTTCTTTATTCGTGATAACTCTGCTCTGTGTTCCCCTCCCCGGTTATTGTTGTAAATAAATATCCCCTCTTGTTGAATGTACCAGCTCGTTTCTGTGTTTCTTTCATTGGCTTGGCACGCTGTGTATGAAGATAGCGAGGTGGTAAATTGTTCATTGGTCCGGCGCGGCTCTGGTAACTCTGCTCGGTTACACCGGATCCGAGTCGTTACCTGCGACTCGGATCGGACAGAGTTGGCCGAGGGTGTGGTTCCCCGATAGTTAGACTGCGTGGGTATTTAGGTATATTGAAATTAGGCAATTAACCCTACCCCACGGCCGTCGAAGTATTGGCGACCACGGTCCTTTAAGTGACCCGTCGGCTCCAGAGTTATCCGGGGTGACGACGTATAAATTCCGGGTGTTCGGTGGAGCCGACTCTACTGCTCCCCCTATGGTCGTTGCTCGCCACCGATACCCAGCCCCGCAACAATACTATACTGACATAAAAGCCTGTTCTATACCATCTGACTAAATTTGATGGTTGATTATTTTTTTTGCAGGTAAGTCTGGAGATATGCTTTTGCAAAGTGGTTCCCTCTGGCAAGGGTAACAAGAAAATGATCCTCATGAGTGGTTGTGACCCTTGGGTAACCTCACCGAGTTCTCTCCATGAACTGTTCAGATTGTACCTTATCAGTTCCCGAGAAATGACACTGCGATGAGCATTGTATCGGGAAGCAGGAGCTTTCCGAGTGCGCCGTTGAACCATCCCGACGGTGTGAGCTAACTCATTACATGTTAAATGATGCCTAGCCATTCCTACACTGGCTTGGACCACATGGGTGGCCAATTCACGGAGGGTGTTGACATTGGTCGTTTGCAGACGTGGATGTACAGTATATTCTGCGAGGGACGTGACTTGCGCGTGACTTTCCGGGTTTGTTCAGTCCATGTGACGGAAAATGTAACGTGAGGTGTCACACACTACATTTCCCGATCGAGTTTCTTTCATCGATAGCCATGATTTGAAAACTCTTGATGAAGAGGTTCCTTAACTGAGTCCCTCGTTGATTTAGCAGTTCCAGAGAGTTGGTTAATCTTTTGTGAAGAGTATACGTGAAGTGACCCATCCTTTGATTAACTGCACGGCTGAGATTGGATTTTGCACGTTTGCAACTTAAGCCTCAACCGAGTAATATTGTGTTTGACCGGCACTCGCTCACTTTGCACTAAACAAACCCAGCAGTTATCTCTATCTGTGATGGAGTAAACATGACAAACGAGAAGGGCACTCGGTAGAGCGCATACCTCCGCCACGTAATGCCTGATCCTCGAGAACATATCGGGCCCGATACATGTTTGAAATATCATGCTATACAGTGCTATATCGTTTTTGGCCCGATCTCTCAATGGTGAAGAATCACTTTAAAAATTAAATAATTCTCCTAGCGAGACCTGGATTCGGATCTTTACCAAAATTGAATCAATTCTTCCTTGTCACACACAACGTGTTCACCAAGTTTCGGCCGAATCCGTCCACAGCTTTACGATATATTCTGTACACTGACAAATAGACAGAAAGGGGTGAAAACAATAACCTCCTTCACCTTCAGTGGCGGAGGTAGTGAGATGAAGGGTAAACTCGTCGCTAAAACTTTTTTGTTTTTTGTTGTGCACACGTTGCAGGTCATGGATGTAAACGACGTGAAGGATAAGGACATGAGGGTACAAAGAGAACCTTTTCAGTTCCATTTGTGGAGGCGAAGGAAGTTTGACATGGATAGCATTAAAGCCGAATTCCTCTAATTGGGTGAGGTGACGGGATTGAGTGAGATTAGTGAACACTGCACCGATCGCCATGGATTTGCCAATGCACCACAACATTGTTTGCCTTGTCTGTAAATATCCATTCGCTACATCATTATATAATTAGTTATTAATAATGCTGGTTTGTCTGGTGGGTACTGCAGCTGCACATTGGTTCTTCTTACAGATGAGGGGAAGAAAAGGAGGTTCAGGGAATATTGGGTGGAATATGAATAATAATATTTAATACTGTGTTCTAATTTTCATATCAACACATCACAAAGGGAGGATATGGAGAATACAGGTTAGGGCTGGTGGAGACAAGGATTTCAAAAATGGTACGTGTTGCTTCCTTGCTTGACGCTCAGCATTTGAACTCTTAAAGGATACAGCAAGGACAAACCCCGTAGGTTGACATCCATGGGCAGGAGGAAATTCCCTCTTAAGTGCCTTACTGAGCACGGAGAGAAAAGTGACGCAATAAATATGGCATCATTGGTTCCCAGAGTGCTCTGGGAAGTGATGTGATCCAAAACCTCTGCCATTTTGCATACGCAATGTATATATGGAACCTAAACCAATGCTGCACAATAACGCTCGCATCAGCATTGTCATCCCTTGTACAAGTTGCTTCTTGTTGCCACACTTTGATGCCATCTGGTCGTGAAATGGAAAGTACGAGAGTCGTTCAAAAACCTTTAATTATTGTGATTATTATTTTTATTATTATTATTATTTCATACATGGTCAAGGCTCGTGGAAGAGCTAGGACACACAACAGATCAGGACACAACATCATAAAGGCAACAGCAGGAGAAAGGGGAAACACCCACAACAGGGCAGAGGGAAAGAGTAGACGGAGACGGACAAACACTGGATGCAGGTAACGATGAGAGGTAGGGGGGAACACAATTTATTGCAAGGGGTGGCCAACATGGATACATAAGCAAAATTTTGGGAGGGTTGAGGGGTGGTTTAACAGGTGTAGAAAAGATCATGGTTTTGGATGGGGGGATGACTTGAGAGATGATGGTGAACAGCTGTCTTGAAGACCTGGAGGGAATAATAAGATTGAAGAGTGTAGAAGGTGGTTCTTTCCACAGTTGGCGAAAAAATAGGAATTAATGAGTGGAGCTGAGCAATGGTTCTGGATTCAGGCAGTTTCACAAGGAGGGATTTGCTGGTGGACCGTGTGCATCTTGCAGATACCTTTGGGGGTGGGGGGGATAAAGCATGGAGAGGGTAGGGGGTGCAAGACCAGAAATGAGGCAGAAGAAGACAGAGAGACCGTCGACCTGTAGGCGATGGTGAAGTGATAAGCCCATAGACTCGGCTTCATCGTGAGAGATTCTATTGATTTTGAAAGCCTTTGTTTCTATGGCGTCAAGTTAAGCAAGATGTGAAACTGAGAAGCCAGCCCAGAAGGGGGAGCAGTACTCAATAAAGCTGTGGATGAAAGCCTTGTAGGTGGATATGAACTCCGGTGTGCCAAGGAAGGACTTTGCACAATGGAGGATGCCAAGTTGAAGACCTGGAGGGAAGAATGAGATTGAAGAGAGTGTAGAAGGTGGTTACACAGGTGGGGAAAAAGAGGAATAAATGAGTGGAGTTTAGCAATGGCTCTGGATTTAGGCAGTTTCACTAGGAGGGTGTTGCTGGTGGACCGTGTGCATCCTGCAGATGCTAGTTATGTGGCTTTGGAGGCCAACTTTGAAATGTGGCTTGCCCAAGAGAGATAATGGCTGAGAGTGAAACCCAAAAGTTTCAGTGGCAGAACTTCTTTGAGAGGGTTGTTGAGAAAGTAGATGGGAGGCTTTGTGGTACGGTCCTTTCGGAGGGAGAGGGGAGAGGAGGGGAGAGGGGAGATGGATTTCTCAGGAATGAAAGACATATTCCAAGTGTTTGACCAGCTTGTGATATTTTTTTTTATGTCCAAAGAGAGGGAAGAGGTTGCTGCCTGTCTGTCAGAGGGATAAGGGATATCACAGCAGAGTGTTGATTCATCAGCAAAGAGATAAAGAGGATTTTCCACAGAGTAAGTGAGATCATTGATGAAGATTAGCAATAAAATGGGGCCGAGAACACTGCCTTGGGGTACTCTAGCCATGACAGGGAGAAGAGATGAAATGGTTCCGTTGAGAGCCACACGTTGCTTACGGGAGTGGAGAAAGTCGGTAATCTAACAGTTGAGTTGGCCTTGGATTCCACAGGCAGACAGTTTGGAGAGCAAGGCAGGATGCCAGCCAGACTGTATCAAAAGCTCGAGATAATCGAGGGCGATTGCTTTGATTTCATGTCTGGCATTGAGGATCTATGCCTGGTGTTGGCTTAATGGTTAGGGTGATGGGCTTGGGATCCCAGGATCCTGAGTTCAAATCCCACTCTGCTGTTGAATTAATACCAGGTGGGGTTGACTCTGCCTGTCATCCTTCTGAGGTTAACAAAATGAGTGCCAGCTTGCTGGTAACCTGTGTCGGAGTGGCGACCCGTCCAGGATTGTGCCCAGCAGCCAAGGAGACTGCTTTGGCAGCACCAATGCTCTGCACAGAGTGTGGTCCCATTTGATGGATGGACGGATTGAGGATCTCCATCCATTGGTGGGAGAGTAGAAGCAGCATGTCCAAAGTGGAGTGAGAAGGTCTGAATCCAAATTGTTGATCTGCGATGAGTCTGTTGGAGAAAAGGAATGGTTTTACGTCAGCTGCGATGATGGATTCCATGACCTTGCTGATAATTGGAAGTAACCCAATTGGTCTGTAGTTAAGGGGATTCATTTTTCCACGTTTTTATGTAATGCTGTGCTGTTGGGTGATTTCCAAGCAGATGGAAGATGATCTATGGTAAATAACAAGGTGAATAGGGGAGAGAGTGGAATTGCAAGAGCAGCAGAGCAGGTTTTTAGGAACAACATATGCAGATGCCCTCTATTCCAGTTGCAGAGTCAGAGTCCAGGCTTGCCAGAAACAGAGGGGGGGGGATAAGGACACAAGATTTTGAAGCAAATACCAAATTGAGGCATTCAGCCGTTTTACGAGCGGAGTCTGCTGTGGTGCCATTTGAAGCCAGGAAGGGATGGAGTGGGGCCATATCCCAGAGACAAACTTGACAAGGTACCACCAGGTTTTAGAGGTTTGAAAGCTGATTTTGAAAGAGAGACAAGTTTGAAAGCTATTTTTTGAGACTGGACAGTTGTTGTTTCTGGATTTCTTGAGCGCGCACACACACACACACCACACACACACACACAACACACAACACACACCACACACACACACATCACACACACACGTTGCGGGCTTTGTTGAATGATCTGTGGTTGCCTTAAGTTGGATTTACCTTCCAGGAGGAGAATGCAAGTTGTTTTAAAGCAACGGCCTCACCGCAGGATTCCGAGTACCTAGAGCGGGAGGATGGGTAAGATTACTGAAGGCGAGATGGGATGAATCTGTGCATAAGAGAGAGCAGGTTTCTGTAGAAGAATTTCCAAGCTGAATAAATATCAGGGGTAGTAGACACATGAGACCAGTCCTGTAGTGTGGTGGCTGCTTGCAGTCCCTGCCAGTTTGCCTGAGTGAACTGCCAGACTTGCTGAGGCTGTTTTCTGAGAAAGGTCAGAGAGATGTTGACCATCACAAGCACATGATCAGATGAGGCAATTGGGGCAGAGGACGAGCAAGATACATTGGCGGGGAAGTTGGTCACCAAATCCAGAAGGGAAGATTTTCCATTGGGAGAAATCTGGGAAGGAAAATTCATGGATTGAGTCAGACCCATGCAGTCACAGAAGTCCTTTGCAGAAGTGCCATGGCTGGTGAGAGAGGTACCAACACATATCCAATTAGCATGGTGACAATTGAAACCACCACATATGAAGACCATGAGGGGTGAAATACCTCGGGTTGCCATCAGACTCTCCAGAATCGCAGGCTGTCGCACACGAATAACTTCCTGACGCGGCGACGTAAATCGACCGCGAACGCTAATAAGTCGACCACGGACTTAGGGTCCTCCTAAAATACCTTTGCCTAAAGGTTACGTGCTAATTACCGGGGAACACACCCGGTACGGACTTGCTCAAACCGGATTACCTTACCAGATCAGATGCAGCCGAGCGGAACTGCCAAGCACGTACCAGCTAGGAAACAGATTCGTTGGGGATAGCGTCCGGCTAAACTAGGGTGTCGGGCCATGCTGGACCAATAAGAAACGAAAACGAGCTGGGAACATTCTATATAACACATTTATTACAACCAAGCGAGGAAAGGTATGTGGCACAGTGAATGGAGTGTATTTTTATATACAGCAGAGGATAACAAGGAATTTGTGGGGTACAGCAAAAGGCAACTTTCAAAAGAGGACACAGAGCAGGATTATCCTGACAATCTTCACAATCTTACTTGATCTCGGACAGGCACCATCACGCGTGCACCACACACACACACCACACACACACACCACACACCACACACCACACACACACACACACACACACACAGTTAGAGACCAAGCAAAGAAAGCTAAAGGTGAGGATGAGTGCCCTCGAGATACCGGGCACTGTTGGTTGACCAACGCGGCCCAGGACGCTTAAGGAGGGGTAATGAGAAATATACTGGTGTCTACAGTGTGGAAGTAAGGAGGTGCTATGTAGGCGACGTGAGGGGTGTGGTGTCGTGCCAGAGGAAAATGGGATTGCGAGTCAATAACGTTCTTCTTTGTGCGTCCACAGAAGATGGGATATAGGGGTGAATAGAGAGAGAAGGAGAATAGATGCGTGAGGAGAAAAATCCCTAACCTAGCCGTGTAAAGGTCTGCATGTGCAGCGTGTACCTCTGTGGGACGCTCCGCTCGAGCGTTCCCACCTCGTGATATGGCGCATTATCTCCTGCTTATTTATACGCCAGGGCTCGTGGCAACGTGCGCTCCGCACTGGTCCATCTAGCTGTGTGGGGGGATGTCGACAGCACGGCAGGGAGTTTCGAAGGATGGCAGTCGCCTCGGATCAGATCCTCGAAGAAGAAGAAGCTCTCTATGAAGAACGGTTCCGCGCTAACCCATTTATAAGCCCCAGGCAAAGTGTGGGGCGAGGACCAGAAAGCAACGCGCTGTGGCCCAAATACTGCTCCTCTATTGTGCCACAGCGGCCCTAGCCATCCCCTGCCAGGCTCCGGAACCGGAAACCGGCTCAGATGCCTACCAGCTTCGGCACGCCTCGGAGCTCCTGACTGAACATGAGGCATGCTCCCCGAGCCAGCACCCCGGCCCTGAACGTGCACCGAGTGCAGTCTGAATGTTGGATAGCAGCCGTCTTTCTACACCACCCACAGGCTTTCACGAGGCAAAATGCACACCTGGGACCCGAACCAAACTTCTGGATTGTCCTTCTAGCAACCCCTCCACGTTGCCCCCGGTCTTGCTGTGGTCTGACGACTGGATGAGGGCTGTATCAATTCCGGACGCTCACCTGGGATGTTCCCGGTGAGATGCGGTGGAGCTATAAGCGTCCGTTGCGTGGTCGAGTATCGCGCGGCGCCGAGGAGAATCCGACGCCATGCAGTGCTCCTCAAAATAGAGTGGCGAATTGTAGCGATGCAGAGGTACGAGGGGGTGCGGGAATATTTTCCCGTATGCGGGAGGCGTTTGTGATAAAAGTGGTGAGATTTGGTGAGCGAGGTGTGGAGGAAGGGAGGTGCCGGTTGCGAATTGGCGCGCAAATCCCGGGGCAGGTTGTTTGGTGTGCAGCGGGGATGTGGATGATCCGAGTCATAGGAGGCATCGCTGTGTGCTTTTAAATAACTGCCTATTGAATGGTGTGTATGCTTGCACGCTTGTGATGTACTATGGCTAAAATGACAGGTTTAGAGTAGGAATCAGAATATGAATCGGAGATATTTATTAGACCTAACTCGGAGACCCACGCAATGCACTTCGTCCAGTTAACCCACTAGACATGAGGGGAGGACTAACTACATGAATACTAATGAAATAACTGCCTGGGGATTACTGTATGTTGGGTGCCATTGCCTTTGAGGCATGCGGTTTGGCAGAACCACAACAATACAGTATATTTTTTAATTTTACTTTTCGCATGTAATTTTTTTAAAGTAATAAAATACTTAATTATTTGGTATTTTGTTATTTTAGTATGGATTGAACTCATCTATGTTATTAAATTGTTTTAATACTTGTTTCACTTGATTTTGGTGATGTTTGAATATGTATCGCTTTTCGTGTGGTTCTGTCCATTTTCCCCCCTCCTGCGATCCTCAACTGGTTTAGTTGTCCACATTTATGTTCGATTCCTTTTCGTAATAAAATGATTAATGTTTTATATATTTGTTGTGGTTTCGCCGTTCGGCGTGCGGGCGACCGCTTTCGCTCAATTGCGGCCGCGCGCACCGAACGAGCAATCTCGTCGCAGCTTTCGGATGAACGCCGAAACCCGCTACGGTGTTGTTAACACACCATAAGAAGCCAACTCTTCTGTCACGCGACAGAGTTGATCGAGATTGTCGATGTACCTAATTATTCGCGCAGACAGAAATGCGGGAGCTTACACCTCAACGGAGCCTGCACGAAAACGAGCCGCTTTAAGCAGCTCGTTCCGTTTGCGATTGCCGAGCGGTTTTAAATCGCCAAGCCCGTCGGACCAGATGTACGTTTTATCGGCTATTAATCAGCAGCTATTTATTCCGAACGCAATTATGGCAGTCAATGGCAGGAAGGACGCAACGAGCAGGTGACATTTCAACAATGGGGACATTTATTTTCACACGTATGCAATGAATGGGGGATGGGACATGACAGAGCAAAACCTACAGCCGATATCTATGTATTACGTACATGCACTTACAACAAGTCTACTTAGGACAAGGCGCACAGACTTTCATGCAAAAACCCAGAAAAGAAAGATAGAACTGGGCTCGTAAGCTTTAATGTTCCTCGGAGCTGGGATGACCGAAGGAGCTCGCGAGGCCGTGCAGGTTACCTTTGTCGCCCTTGAGGCGACTCGATGGTCTTTTTGTCGGCGACCTCCGTATGTCTCTGTTGTCAAAGCGGCAGCTGTTGTAACGGCGGTTGGTTGTCCAGGCCTAGCAGTGCGGCCTGGTCGATCGGCCTGGCCGACGACGCTTCAGAGGAGCGAATGGGCCTTGTCTTTTTGAGTTATGCTCTTTAAGAGCCCGCTCACTCCTCAGCGTCGCTCGACCGACTCGGGGCCCAATCGTGGACTGTCACGTAGCTGGTTGGCGATTTCTCTCCGGCTGGCGACCTCTCTCCGGCTGGCGACTTCGCTGCTGGCTCAACAAGCAACGACCAACAACTTGGTGACTTGGCTGGCTCCGACGACGAACGAACTCCACTCCTGACCAACAACACGACCTCACGACCAACACGACCAACGCGTTTTTCTCGGCGTTCATACGCGGCCCTTTTATCTGGTCCGGGGCGTCCGCCCTCCATTCTCGGCGCGCGGGGGAAAAATCCTAGGAGTGATGGAGTTGTTTTTCTTCGGAGCATACTTTTTGTAACCGTCACTTTTGTTTACTCGCTCTGAGGGACCGCCCCAACCGTCAATCCTGTTTCGTCCAGAATATCGGGGAGAGTTGTTGAGTTGTTCCTTTTGTTTGTAGAGATGCCGTGGTTGTAAACTTTGTGGCGTTGTGGTGGAGGTGGTGTGGTTGTAGAGAGGTGGTGGGGAGATGTTGTTTTAAAATAAAGATGAAAGAATAAACTACCTCAAGATTCACAGCCCGGCACACGAATATTCCGTTATACATCGGTGGGGAAATCTAACCTGGACACACACTTATCGACATAACTGATCTTCGGGGAACCTGAATGGTGATCTGTGAATTTCCACAACCGTAACAATATTTTAAATTTTTTGGTTGTGTGCACTAGCCCAGAGACAAAGTAACTTCCTTGCGTTGGAATCACCATCATGGCTTCAGCAGTAATTGAGGTAGGTTGGGCTACAGTTTTCCATTGCTTTGAGAGGGAAAGAACAGAAGAAGAAAAAGTACAAATTGGGATTTACCGATCTCCCAATGTGGTATTTTTGCGATGTATTTTGGCATCTTTTTCGTCTTGGTGGTTCAGAAAACGCACGAGAATTAAAGTCAAAGTGGTGATATTTTGTGAGCGAGGTGCGGAGTAGGGTGAGGTGCCGGTTAGGAATTGTGCGCAGATTTGAATGAAATAAACAAGGTATGGTTTTAAAAGCTTATGAGGGAGCCAAAAATCCATTGTTTCACGAGATTGCTTCCAAATTCCAAACTTCACCATATTGTTTATCTGCAGAGAGATCTCATATTGGCTATCAGCTACGCAACTCCAAACAACTAACTGAGCTAAAATGTACAAGCATAAGATTCAAAAACAGGCCAATGGAATTTCTATACCGCACAATGAATAAATTGTAGTGATTGTCCAAATTTTAACTTTCATGGTATGCGAGTTGCTAAATTATTGAAAAGCCCCGACGCGTGGAGAGGAAGCGGCCCCGACGTGTCGGAGAGAGGAACGCGACCCGATGCGGCGGGAGAGAACGCGGAATGCGCGTCGGGAGAGGCAGCGGCCCCGACACAAACATCGCCCAGACACAAACACCACCTGGATATGTCCAGAGAGAGAGAAGAGAGAGAGGTAGGTGTGGGAGGAGGGTGCTGCACTGTGTTGGAACGAGGTCGGGCAAAGATGGGACAAAGAGAGAGAGGGGTGGGGGTAGGGGAGTTACAAGAGATAAATGTTGTGCTTTATGAACACCACACAAGCACAAGTGCTTGGCCGATATCGACAATTTTTGGGAATCGGCAGGTTGGAGTCAGTGTGATTACTGACTACAGTAGTACTGTATACGACCAAAAACCTGAGTTGCTTTCACTGAAAAACAACGTTGCATTTACATATACGTTTCAGAGATGTGTTCACAAACAACATGAACCATCGCTGAAGTTGACGAAACACGAACCACTCGTCGGGTTGATGGAGCACGAACCATCACTCGGGATGTGGAGCACGAACCATCGCTCGGGATGACGGAGCACGAACACTCGCTCGGATGACGGAGCAGAACCACTCGCTCAGGATGAGGAGCAGGACCACTCGCTCGGGATGATGTGACCACTCGTCGGAGATGACGGAGCACGACACTCGACGGGATGACGGACATAGTTTAGGCATTCTAATTTGGACATAGTTTAGGCATTCGAACAAAGCTATCGCTTGCCAGGCATTTCATTGGAGTGCTTGCTTGAGTGCTGAAGCTACTTGCGGGCGTGTCATCCCACCTGGGCGAGTCAACCACTGCTGGTGACGGAGCACGGATCGTAGGTTGACGGAGCACGGACCACTCGCTCGGGATGACAGGCGACGGACAATCGCTCGGGATGACGGAGCACGGACCCTCGTGCGATGAGGAGCACGATATCGCTCGGATGAAGGAGCACGGACACTGCTTGGATGCGGAGAATGAACCATCGCTCGGGATGAGGGGCACGGACCACTCGCTCGGCATGACGGAGCACGGCACTGCGTCGGGTCGGATGACGTAGCACGGACCACTCGCTCGGAATGAAGGAGCACAAACACTCGCTCGGAGATGACGGAGACGGACACTCGTCGGATGAAGGAGCACAAACCACTCGTCGGGATGACGGAGCCATGGACCACTCGCTCGGGATGACGGAGCACGGACCTCGCTCGGGATGAAGGAGCATGGAGCACTCGCTTGGATGACGGGAGAACGAGCCACTCACTCGGGATGAGGAGCACGGAACATCGCTCGGGATGAGGGAGCATGGACCACTCGCTCAGGTCGGATGACATAGCACGGAACTCGCTCGGAATGACGAGAACGAACCACTACTCGGGATGATGGAGCAGGACCACTTCTCGGGTTGACGGAGCACGGACCACTCGCTCGGGATGACGGAGCACGGACCACGCTCGGATGACGGAGCACGGACACTCGCTCAGGATGAGGAGAGGACACTCGCTGGATGAAGGAGCACAAACCATGCTCGGGATGAGGAGCACGGACACTCGCTCGGGATGACGGAGCACGGACCACTCGCTCGGGATGAAGGAGCATGGAGCACTCGCTTGGGATGAGGAGAACGAGCCACTCGCTCGGGATGAGGGACGGACGCTCGCTCGGCATGACGGAGCACGGACCACTCGCTCGGGTTGGATGACGTAGCACGGACCTCGTCGGAGAGGAGCACGGACACTCGCTCGGATGATGGAGTACGGACCTCCCTCGGGATGAAGGAGCACGGACCACTCGCTCGGAATGACGGTGAACGAACCACTCGATCGGGATGAGGGAGCACGGACCACTCGCTTGGGATGAAGGAGCACGAACACTCGCTCGGGATGACGGAGCACGGACCACTCGCTCAGGATGATGGAGCAGGAACCACTCGCTCGGATGACGTAGCACCAGCCATCGCTCGGGACGACGGAGCAGACCACTCGCTCGGGATGACGGACATCGTTTAGGCATTTCTAATTTGGACATAGTTTAGGCATTCTAATTTGGCATGTTTAGGCATTCTAACAAAGCTATCATTGCCAGGCATTTCATTGGAGTGCTTTCTTGAGTGCTGAAGCTACTTGCGGAGCGAGCTGTCATCCCGACCTGGGCGAGTAACACTCGCTCGGATGACGGAGCACGGACACTCGCTCGGGATGAGGAGCAGGACACTCGCTCGGTTGACGGAGCACGGACCACTCGCTCGGATGACGTGCACAACCACTGGCTCGGGATGAAGGAGCACACTCGCTCGGGATGACGGAGCACGGACCACTCGCTCGGATAGGAGCACGATCGTCGGAGAAGGAGCATGGACCACTCGCTCGGGATGACGGAGAACGAACACTCGCTCGGATGAGGAGCACGGACCACTCGCTCGGCATGACGGAGCACGGACCACTCGCTCGGGTCGGATGACGAGCACGGACCACTCGCTCGGGATGAAGGAGCACACCCCTCGCTCGGGATGACGGAGCACAGACCACTCGCTCGGTTTGACGGAGCACGGACCACTCGCCCGGTCAGGATAACAGGTCGCTCCGAAGTAGGTTCAGCACTCAAGCAAGCACTCCAATTAAATGCCTGGCAAGCGATAGCTTTGTTAGAATGCCTAAACTATGTCAAATTAGACAAATGAACACCTTTTTAAGCAGTCAGAACTGCTTCTAAGTTTGATTTGGAGCCTAATTTTTTTAATTGAGCTTACTTAAGAAATTCTCAACGTTTTCATGCGGAAATGAAATATAGCCACGAATGCTGGCGTCTTCGGGCATTTATAAGCACTGCAGTGTTCCCAGCAATTTGTAGCAATGATGATCAGGCATTTGATAATTATATGAGCGGGGAAAGTGGGGGAAAAAAATTACAAAAACGTTCTTGTTAAGAAATCGTTGTAGCCTGTTTCAAGTCAAGGAATGGTTGAGCAGGCCAAAAAACATGGCGGTTTCAGACCCCAGTGAGGTAACCCAGGAAATGCCTGAAGACCCCAAATAAAGAGAGGTGGCCGAGGATCGCCTGATGAAGGATATAATTAAATGAGGCCGTTAATTATGTTCAAAGTGGGGTGTTTGGGTTCGTTAAAACACAATTTTCACTCTTGCACTTCCTTGGAGTTTTCTTAGTATGCATGCATAGGTTCAGGCGGCTAGGTTTTATAGTTTTGGAGTTATGTAGGAGACACACACATTTGATAGTGTGTATATTCATGTAAAATCTATGTCCCATTTCTCAGGTGTGGTTTGGGGTTGTGCTCGATGAAGACTTGCATCCTTATTTGTTTTCCATTTGTCTTTGGCATGCCTTTAAATGTTGAATATCTTTACATGTAACTTTTGGTCCTCTCATTGTCATCCCAAGCAATGGCTGCTAAGCTTCCCTCGCCCCATCCTTGTCTCTCTAGCAACAAGAATCCAGTTCTACGCAATAGAGATTGCCCGAAACCGCGAGGGACACAACACTCCCCTGTGGGCCAGGACGACGGAGGCTTCCAAAGATGGAGACACGACCACATTATCTGATGATGTCCAACGTTCTGTGTAAACACTTTCCAAATTGCGATCCCATCGTGCCTGAGATGAGGCCGATTGGAACCACGGGAGAGACAGACGATATCAAATGTACGAGTTTTCATTTTGGAAATAATAGAAGTTAAAATGGGTCAAAGGCATTGGAGGGGTCTTATCACTATTGCTCGACTTTGCTTATCCAAGGACATGGGTGTTGCTAAGCAATGCTGGTTACACGAGCCAGAAGTTGTGCACATTGTGCAAAACCGAGTTGTCTGATAAGGGTGTTCAAGAGGCTTTACCCCCATGCTTTTGGCGCACTCATGAACACTGGGTATTCATTTGAATGATCGTTGGTGAGGAACGGTGATGTGGCAGGGTGAGACGTGACTTAAGCCGTCGAGGGTAATACTTGAGTTTTCCCGATTTGGGAATTTGGTGATGAATGGTCGCATCTTCAAATGCCCACAGTACATGTTCGGTATCACCTCGTCATGGCAGTTTATAAGACTCGAGCTTGAACAGGGTTCACCTTTGGCCCAAAGTTTTCTTACTCCCTGATCACAGGAACCGTTTAGAGCATACAAAGTTCAATTTTCTTGTTTTCAGGTCCGTGTGGGTGGGAGGTTTTTTTTTTAGTTTTTTTTTTTTATATGATCACAGGTTCAGTTTTATTTCTGTGCATATTTATTTGCTCTTCTCCTTCTTTCTCTAAATGCCACAATGATGGAGGCCTGGCTACCCGGGTAGTTTCTTTTTCTCTCCCTGATGACCAAAAAGCCCACGAGAACCTAATAAATCCTCTTTGGGTGTCATCATCTAATTGGTGCCATGTTGTAATTGCTGATTGACGATGCACGCCGACCTGCCTGTCGTTTCGTGCTTTGTTGCGTCAAACGTGTTGTGGTTTTTTTTTTTTTAAGGTTTGAAATGTGATCATTTATTTGTATGGGTGGACTCTCGTTACCACGAAGAATGATAACTGCTCAGACTGGTTGGTTGGTAAGCATGTTGAAACCATGATCCGTCTCTGTGCTCATTGCTTACGTGGGTCCGGTAATGAAACACCTGATGAACCAGCACGGTTTGTTTGTGCTGGAGTATGGCCTCCCCGTCGTGATGCGTACGTACACGCCATCACTCTTGGGGGGGGGGGTCTCACCGAGGAGGAAATAAACGGATTTGCTGACATTGGGTCCGAGGCTTTCTTGACTGCAGACATCCTGTGTCTGCATCTAAACGAGGATGTCTATGTCAGCATTTTTAAAAAATCTTATGCCATTACATGTACACCCTCGCAGACAAATTAAGAATCACGTTTTGCAGACAGACTAGCATTTGCCCTTTCAAGAGATGACTCAAGAAACTCCATGAGAAAGCTCTGAAGATGAGGCTCAAGTTTTGTCATCCATTCAACACTCTGTCTTGCAATTTATGAATGAAAGCAAAAGGGGGCGGAGCCTCCACACACCGCGCGCACGTGAACACCGTGGTTTCACCTGTGCCTGCAGGATTTTATTATTATTTTTACTTCGTTCTTTTCTCTCAAAAATTAATGATCGCCGAACAAAGCTGTGATGTGCTGCCAAGAACTTCTCTCCACGCTATTGTCACTCTAATGATGGGATCGATGATTGATGGTTTAATTGATGTGATATTTCGATGCCGATGTATCATGAAGAGGAATAACACACGGATTGATTAATGCTCTTCAAGAGAGCTGATTGGATCCTCTTTCGTCCTTCGCCAAAGCCTCGATGAGGTTTGATTCGGACACGCCTCCTTTTTAGGCTCACCCCTTAGCTCCGCCCCCTCGCGAGGCTGCGTCTGTTGGCGCAATCGGATATTGGGACAGGCATGGGGTTGTGGGGGTTGTGGTGGACGTGATTACAAGAAGAGCAGGGAAAAGGGCGCGTCATGCAGCACGGGACGTGAGGGAAGAGGAAAAATTAATAAATACAAACACGGATAAATGAACGTCGAAGATTGAGAGACAGAGGACAAAAGAAGAAACACGTGCTGCAGTGCCCCTTTTTAAGTCCATGAGATTGGAAGGTTCTCCAAGTCCATCCCGCGTCCGACGGGAGAGATGGAGACGTTGGGACCAGCGAACGCGTTTCCAGAGGAGCGGAGGTGTGGTAATGTAGGAGGTCGTGTATAAACACACACCATGTGTTAATAACTTAGTTTAAGGTGTGTGGATGTGGTGGGGTGAACGGTGTGTGGAGAGGGGGTGGTGAGTGAACGGTGTGAGGGTGGGTGGATGAACGGTGTGGGGAGGGGATGATGAACGGTTGGGAGGGGTGGTGGGTTGAACGGTGTGTGAGAGGGGGTGGTGGATGAAGGTGTGAGGGTGGGTGGATGAACGGTGTGGAGGGGTGGTGGGTGAGCTGTGTGTGGAGAGGGAGTGGTGGGTGAACGGTGTGTGAGGGTGGGTGGATGAAAGGTGTGTGGGGGGGGGTGGTGATGAAAGGTGTGGGGAGGGGGTGGACGAAGGGTGTGAGGTGGGTGGTATGAACGTGTGGGGAGGGGTGGTGGGTTAACAGTGTGTGGGAGGTGGTGGGTGAGCTGTGTGTGGAGAGGGAGTGGTGGGTGTGAACGGTGTGAGGGTGGGTGGATGAAAGGTGGGGGGTGAGTGGGTGGTGGGTGAACGGTGTGAGGAGGGGGTGGTGGTAACAGTGTGTGGATGGTGGTGGGATGAACGGTGTGGGAGGGGGTGGTTAGGTGAGGCTGTTGTGTGGAGTGGTGTGAACGGAGTGGGGGAGGTGGTGGGTGAGCTGGGTGTGGGGAGGTGGTGGGTGCTGTGTGTGGGGAGGGGGTGGTCGGTGAGCTGTGTGTGGGGAGGGGGTGGTTGAGCTGTGTGTGCGGGAGGGTTGGTTGAGCTGTGTGGTGGGTGAACTGTGTGTAGGGAGGGGGTGGTGGGTGAGCTGAGGTGGTGGGTGAACGGTGTGTGAATGGTGGTGGTGTGAAACTGTGTGTGGGGAGGGTGGTGGGTGAACGGTGTGTGGATGTGCGTGGGTGAACGGGTGTGGAGGGGGTGGGGTGAAACGGTGTGAGGGTGGGTGGATGAACGGTGTGGGGAGGGGGTGGTGGGTGAACGGTGTGTGGATGGTGGATGGTGGTGGGTGAACGGTGTGAGGGTGGTGGATGAACGGTGGGGAGGGGTGGTAGGTGAGCTTGTGTGTGCTTGCGAGGGTAGTTGGTGATGGGTGTGGGGGAGGTGCGTGGGTGAGCTGGGTGGTGGGGGAGGTGGTGGTGAGCTGGATGTGGGGGGTGGTGGGTGAAGCTGGTGTGGGGGAGGTGGGTGGGTGAGCTGTGTGTGGAGGGGGTGGTGGGTGAGCTTGTGTGGGGATGGGTGGTGGGTGAGCTGGTGTGGGAGGGTGGTGGGTGAACGCTTGTGGGATGGTGGTGGGTGACGGTGTTGAGGTGGGTGTATGACGGGTGGGTGGAGGGGGTGGTAAGGTGAGCTGTGTGTGGCAGAGGGTAGTTGTGAGCTGGGTTGTGTGGGGAGGTGGAGGGTGAGCTGGTGTGGGAGGGGTGGAGTGTGAGGGTGTGACGGGAGGTGGGTGACGGTGAGCTGGGGTGGGGGAGGTGGTGGGTGAGCTGTGTGTGGGGAGGGGTGGTGGGTGAGCTGTGTGTGGGGAGGGGTGGTGGGTGAGCTGTGTTGGGGAGGTGTGGGTGAACGCATGTTGTGGTGGGGTGGTGAAGCGGTGTGAGGTGGGGGAGAGGTGGGGGGGGGTGGTGGAGGTGGAACGTGTTGTGGATGGTGGTGGATGAACGGTGGGGAGGGGGGTGGTGGTGAACGGTTGTGAGGGGGTGGGTGTGGGTAAACAGTGTGTGGATGGTGGTGGATGAACGGTTGGGGAGGGGGTGGTAGGTGAGCTGTGTGTGGAGGGGTGTGTGAACGGCAGTGGGGTAGGGTGGGGTGAGCTGGTGGGGAGGTGTGGGTGCGTGATAGGTGTGGGAGGGGGTGGTCGGTGAGCTAGTGTGTGGGGAGGGGGTGGTGGGTGAGTGTGTGTGGGAGGGTGGTGGGTGAACGCTGTGGGAGTGGTGGTGAACGGTGTGAGGTGGGTGGATGAACGGTGTGGGGAGGGGTGGGTGGGTGAACGTGTGTGGATGGTGGTGAATGAACGGTGTGGGGAGGGGGTGGGTGAACGGTGTGTGGATGGTGGTGGGTGAACGTGGTGTGAGGGTGCTGGTGGATGAACGGTTGTGAGGAGGTATGGTGGTGAAGTGTGTGGGAGGGTGTGTGGGATGAACGGTGTGGGGAGGTGGTGGGAGGTGTGTGGGGAGGTGGTGGTGAACGGCTTTGTTTGGTGTGTGGAGGGGTGGGTGGATAAACGGTGTGGGTGAGGGGTGGTGGGTGAACGGTGGAGGAGTGGAGTGGGGAGGGGTGGTGGATGAACGGTGTGGGAGGGGTGGTGTGATGAACGGTGTGTGGGAGAGGTGGTGGTGAACGTGTGGGTGTGGTGGTGATTGAACTGGTGTGGGGAAGGGTGGTGGATGATGGTGTGGTGTGAGGGTGGGTGGATAACGGTGTGGGGAGGGGTGGTGAGGTGAACGGTGTGGGAGGAGTGTGGATGACGGTGTGAGAGGGAGTGGAGGAGGTGGGTGTGGTGAACGGTGTGGGGAAGGGTGGTGGTATGAACGGGTGTGGGGAGGAGGTGGTGGGTGAACGGTGTGAGGTGGGTGGATGAACGGTGGGGGAGGGTGTGGTGAGTGTCTGTGGGAGGTGTTGGTTGAGGGGTGTGGGGAGGTGGTGGGTGAGCGGGTGGTGGTGAGGTGTGTGGGTGAGGGGGTGTGGGGGAGGTGGATGGGTAGTGGTACAGGTTGTGGGGAGTGGGTGGGTGAGTGGTGGGGAGGGGTTTGTGTGCGGTTGGTGGCTTGTGGTGGGGCTGATTGGGGTGGTGACTGTGTGTGGTGTGGAGGGTGGTGTGGTGGCGTGAACGGTGTGGGGGAGGGGGTGGTGGTGAACGTGTGGTGGATGGTGTGGGTGAACGGTGTGTGGATGGTGGTGGGTAACGGTGTGAGGGTGTGGTGGATGAACGGTGTGAGGAGGTGATGGTGATGACGGTGTGGGAGGTATGGTGGTGAACGTGTGGGGAGGGGGTGGGATGACGTGTGGGGAGGGGTGGTGGAGGAACGGTGGTGGGTGTGAGGGGTGGTGGATAAACGGCGTGTGGGGAGGGGGGTGGTGGTGAACGTGTGAGGAGGGGTGGGTGAACGGTGTGAGGAGGGAGTGGTGAGAACGGTGTGGGGGGGGTGGTTATGAACGGTGTGGGGGAGGTGTGGGTGAAGTGTGAGGGTGGGTGGATGAAGTTGAGGTGGGGGATGAAAGGTGTGGGGAGGGTGCGTGGGGTGAAACGGTGTGAGGGTGGGTGGATGAAGGTGTGGGGAGGGGGTGGGGTACGGTGAACTGGTGTGAGGGTGGGGTGTGAGGTGTGGGGAGGGGTGGTGGATGAAGGTGTGGGGAGGGTGGTGGGTGACTGTGTGTGGAGTGGGGGTGGGGGGTGAACGTGTGGGAGGTGGTGGTGAACAGTGTGGGAGGGGTGGTGGTGCTGTGGTGGGAGGGTGGTGGGTGAGCTGTGACTGGGGGGGGTGTGGTGAGCTGTGTGGCAAGGGTGGTGGGTGAACTGGTGGGAGGGTGGTGGGTGAGCTGTGGGGGGGGGTGGTGAGGGTGGTGGTGAACGGTGTGAGATGGTGTGTGGGAGTGACTGGTGAAGTTGGAGCTGGGTGTGGGGGAGGTGGTGGGTGAGCTGGTGTGTGGGGAGGGTGTGGGAGGCTGTGTGTGGGGAGGGTGGTGGTGAGCTGTGTGTGGGGAGGGGTGGTGGGTGAGCTGTGTGTGGGGGAGGGTGGTGGGTTAAGTGTGTGGAAGGTGGTGTGGGTGGAGGGTGAGGGTGGGTGGTGTGAACGGTGTGTGGATGGTGGTGGATGAACGGTGTGGGGAGGAGGTGTGGGGGGTGGTGGATGACGGTGTGGAGGGGGCGGGAATGAACGGTGTGAGGAGGGGTGGTGGATGAACGGTGTGGGGAGGGGGTGGTGGATGAACGGGTGTGGGGAGGGTGGTGGTGACGGTGTGGAGGTGGTGCGTGATGGTGTGGGGGTGTAGGTGGATGATTGTGGGTAACTGTGTGGGTAGGATGGTGGGTGAACGGTGTGTGTGAGGGTGATGGATGTGAACGGTGTGGGGAGGGGCGGGTGATGAAGGTGTGTGGGTGGTGGGTGAACTGTATGTGGATGGTGTGGGTGAACTGTTGGATGGGGGTGGATGAGGGTGTGTGTGGTGGATAAGTGTGTGGATGGTGGTGGGTGAACTGTATGAGGAGATGGTGGCGTGAACGGTGTGGGGGGGGGTTGATGAATGGTGTGGGGAGGGTTTGGTGGGTGAACGTGTTGGATGGGGGGTGGAATAATGGTGAGTAGATGATAAATTTTGCTTTCTGGGACAATCATTCAAATGAATGGAAAAAGGGAAACTTTCTGAGCCCAAGCTCAAAATGGGAGACTCACTTCCTCCCCACCTATCCCCTTCCCTCCCATATAAACAAATGAAAAATTGAGACTTACTGATTAAAGATTCTTCCCCCCAACATAATCACAGTCCTTTTATATTTTCATTATACTCAAATAGCGACCAACGAATATTTGTCCATGTTCTACTTTCGGGAATAACTTAATTTCTTATAAACATTCATTTCCATCGAGTATATTCACAAAGAATAACTTGGAACTTGGTTCTTGTTTCAGTATCTTGTGTTGAGCAAAAGATAAAATAAACTTCTCTTAATGCTCTTATTTGACCACCTCTGAGCCACATATCATTTTGAGATTGTTGTAAATTGTTTTTCCATTGTTCAATTGATAACCATCAAAGTTTTCAGTCCATTCAAGGATATTTATTTCTTTCTTTACATCCTCCAACTTATTTGTAATTAAATTTATGCCTTATTTGTTTTATCGACTTTACCCCGTTATTTCTTCAATAAGACTTATTTGATATTTCTCACATTCATTTGTTTTCCATTTAAGTACCAAGGTTGATTACATCTCCACTCTTTGGTTTGGTATTGCTTGGTTCTGTCATTTATAAATCAGCAAAAAAGAGGGCGGTAGCCTGGTAAATCCCCAACCCAATATCTTAACACTTAATATCTTAACGCTCTCCTTCTAACCACAAGGGAGACTATTGATTCCATTCTCTAAAATATATCTTTTATCATCAAAAGCTCCTAATGCTTTCTATTTACCTCTTCTGTATATAAACTGGTCTGTGTCATTCAGAGGTCTAGGTTTTCTCAACGGTTCTTTATGCTTTTTGCATGCTGAATTGGAAATGTATCTCATTTCACTCAATCAGGTCAAGTTTTTATGCTATCTCAATTTTAAGGAAAAAAAAATCAAAAAAATTTTTTTTTAATTACATTTTTTTAAAATTCAAAATCAGACTTCATTGACAGAAAATGTACAAAAATGTGAGTCCAGTTTCCTACACCATCAAAAGGCACTTGGAAACTGACGGGAAGAGGTCTGGCAGACCCAAAGCCACAACACAATCAGAAAGAGAAGTTTCTGAGAGTCAACAGCTTGCGTGATAGGCGGCTCACAGGACAGCAGCTTCAAGCACAGCTTAACACTAGTCGAAGTAAGGAAGTGTCAGTTTCAACTGTGAGAGAAGACTTCCAGCTGCAGGTTTGACAGGTCGAGTGGCAGTAAGAAAGCCATTGCTAAGATGGCAAAATAAGAAAGAGAGGCTTGCCTGGGCCATGAAGCACCACCAGTGGACGACTGAAAAACTGGAAGGTCTCATGGACCGATGAATCAAAATTTGACATATTCGGTTCATCACGCAGGTTTTTGTATGCCGAAGAGTAGGCGAAAGGATGGTTCCTCAGTGTGTGACACCAACTGTCAAACATGGAGGAGGAAGCGTAATGATCTGGCTCTTTGCTGGATCCAGAGTCGGCGACTTGCACAGAGTGACTTGCACCCTGAACCAAAAGGGCTATCACAGCATTTTGCAGCACCATGCAATACTCTCTGGTCTACACCTAGTTGTCAGGGGTTCGGCCTACACAAGATAACGACCCAAAACATGCCTCCAGGCTATGTCAGAAACTACCTTAGAAGAAAAGAACAAGACGGTAGCTTCAAGTCATGTAATGGCCAGCACAGTCTCCAGACTTAATGCCATCGAGCTGGTTTGGGATGAACTGGACAGAAGGGTGAAAGCAAAGCAACCTACAAGTGCAACACATTGTGGGAACTTCTGCAACAGTGTTGGGAAGAACTTTCCGAACAATATTTGACTTCCATTGTAGAAAGAATGCCACGAGTATGTTCGGCTGTTATATCTGCAAAAGGTGGCTACTTTGATGCGTCAAAAATTTAGATTAAATTTTGTTCAACAAAACGATTCCATGTTTTCTTTTTTGTCTGCAATTGTTTATTTGTTCTATGCTTTAATTTCAGAGTACATTGAAACATTAAACTGCTTAAATTTCAGTAAAAACTGGAAAAATGAGGGTGTTCTAAAACTTTTGACCAGTAGTGTATCTTCTCCTCTATAAAGTTCTCACTTGTATTTATCACCAACAGATGATTTTAATTAATAACAGAAACCACAACAGTATGTTTTTGATATTTATTTGTGTATGATTTATTTGGATTTGGAGAAACAGTACATCTTTTCAAGGATACTTTCAAAATCAGCATACAGTATATCACAAACGGATATGTTAGATTTGTTGTAATCTATGAATGATATTTTCTTTCCTACTTTGGTATATTAATTATGGTTGATTATGATTACGACAGTATTTTGATGTTGATTTAATCGTTCTTTCGTAGAAAGAAGTTGAGACATCTCTTACAGGGATATGTTTTATTTGTTCTATTGAATACTTGGAGGTGATTGCTTGATAAATTTTTGATATAAGCATAATGTGAATTTTTCCTGAACTAAACAAAGAAGGTCAATGTGTGTTCATCATTTTCATGGTTATTTGAAATTTTTAATATCTGAACTTTGTTTGTATCGTTAATCCATATACATTAACAGATAGATTATTCATTTTCTCAAATTTAGGAACATCTCTCAATGACATTGGAAACTTTAAATGTTTAACATTTAGCGTATTCTCGAATTTCTTATAATATTCAACCTTTCAAGTTTCCATTGTGGAGGTTGTAAGTGGGCAAGAACAGACCATAGAAAACATTTATTATCTTTGTTTTGATATTAAACAACCGCTTTCTTAAGTTTTATCTCTTTGGTAAATCAATATAAGAAGAAGCTTTAAGAGGATCTGATTTTAAGATGTGTACATCTAAAATGATTATTTTTGTAAGAGCAAATCCACTACCTACAAGTGTTATCAACATCTTGTTCTTGTCTCTGGAGTTCATCGTAAACATCACATCTTACAAAATCTTGAAATGATGTGATAAAGTGAGGGGTTGTCCTCAAATAGGAGTAGTTTCATCACCTTCTCTTACCATATTCAATTTTATTCCCATATAAAACTTAAAAGTTTCATTTCACTAAATGTTGATTTTAATTATAGTTTCAATACTTTGTTTAACCATATCAACGCTTCATGATTGAAGATGGTCCAGGATCTTCAAAGCGAAAAATCTTATATAT
The DNA here is from genome assembly GCA_035128595.1 of Eptatretus atami. Classification (NCBI taxonomy): domain Eukaryota; kingdom Metazoa; phylum Chordata; class Myxini; order Myxiniformes; family Myxinidae; genus Eptatretus; species Eptatretus atami. The sequence goes on from CM068953.1 coordinate 2,607,014, forward strand.
ATGTCCTTAAAATGCCCCATCAGTGTTTTCAATAGAGAATTTAGTAGCCCCTTCCCTTTCTTCATTCTTCTTGTGTTTGCGTGATTGAACGTGTTTATTTATTATTATTTTAAAAATAGAAAATATTACATCTATCACAATGTTTTGTTTTCTTGTTCAAATGCAGATATTTGTCTGAAAAGATGAATGTGTGTTTGTTGGTTGAAGGTTTTAAAAAATACATTTATATTCATGATTACAAACCTCGCAGTACGTTGTATTCATCATATTTATACAGCAAAACTTTGCTTAAACTAAAATTTCTTGATGAAAATTTCATTTAATTTATAGGTGAATCTGTGCTTAAAACCATTTTATTCAACTTTTTTTACTTAATAAATACAATGTATCAAGACACAAGAGACAAGTTTCACTCAATCTCTGCATTTGTGAAAGATACTGAGAAATATGTCGAGGATGTAAAATTGAATAAAGATAAATATAAACAACTATTGGATAAAAACAATTATGCGAATATATGAGTTCTTAAATTTCCTCAGTGGGAGGATTTTAGTATTTCTGGAAGAACATCAATTAAAGTAGCTCTAACAAATGAGTCTCCTCTCCTTCTGGCAATATATTCAAAACTAGAAAAAGCAATGAAACAGAAAAAGTATCAAAAAAGAAAAAACCTTATGGATGAAGCTTTGGAAAGAACAGATAAGACCATCTGTAATATGCAAGGAGAAATTTGTATTTTTGTCAACAACCCTAAAGATGTAAATCTTGATGAAATAAAGGATGTTAATATATCAGGTGAAATGACATTTCTTCAGTAGTAGTTTAGGACCATTTTAAAATACCATTAAATAAAAAATGGCGTCGTTGAATCTGTTAATGAAAAAAAGTATATAGATATATGGTTCATGTTTTTTCGACTAATTAAATACGAGTCATTATTCAACTGAAGATTTTGAAGATTATGAGGAGTGATGATAGTATCTCTGTTGGAACAGAAGGCAGTTATGATACCGAGAGTTTGTGTTCAAACGATAGTTATGAAAGTAATTTTATAATGATTGTGAAAGCACCAATTAAAGTACCGAAGATGAATTTTGTTTTGAAGTAAAGTTTTACTTTATAAATATGAATAGTATTCTCGATCTTGAGCCTCTTGAAGTCCCTGATTCTCCATATGACAAATTGAGAATTGTCCTGCATGTGATAAGTGGGATTAAACACAGTCAGAACCCATAAACAATGTATATTCTGTGATTATCTTATAATTATGAATAAAAAATAAAAAAGAACATAACTGTTTCAAAATTACATCAAAATATAATTACTTTACAAGATTAACAAGAGACATGAATGTTAAGTACGAGGGTGATAATACACTTTTCTTACAAAAAGAGGACCGAACAAATGACTAATGTTTCATGATTGATGAATTATATTATTGATTGTCATTTTTTAGGGAAATACAACACAAGATATTGTATAAATAAAAATGGATTATCTTGAAATTAAACCTGAACTTAGATAAGACAAAGTTTCAATAAAAAATTAAATAACTGTTTTCCAAATATATAAACTAGAAGGGGAGCACTCGGTAGAGTGCAAAAACCTCCGCCGCCAATACTGCTAGGTCACTCAAGTGAACTGATATCCTATTCATTCAATTTGATGTCAACATGCTCAGAGTTATAGTTTGCAACTTTTTTCCCTTTACTTTTAACTTTTACATACTCAATTATTCGTCGTAACTAGATTCCTTGAGACAGAAATTGATTTTACGTGGGTATATCCACCTGAAGTTCCAAAATCAGCGCAATTATAATTTGGCATGTTTTTGTTGGAAATCACTTGTAACATGTAGAAATGCAAAAAAAAAATCGAAATTTTGTTGAAAAAAAAGTTGCAAATTTTTTTTTTCTCTAACATTTTTTTTTTGGGGGGGGGGGTGGAAATCACTTAAAACATGTAGAAATGCAAAAAAAAAAATTTCATATTTTTTCAAAATGGCCGCCATAGCAGCCATATGGATTTTGGACCAAGTCCAAAATCTAATGGCATGATCCTTGGACCATACCTAATCCCCCACCAAGTTTCGTCGAAATCCGTCGAGGAGGTTTTCCGTAATACTGTTCACACAAACAAACAAAGGGGTGAAAACAGTAACCTCCATCTTCGATGGCGGAGGTTAATGAATTATTTTTTACCCATTTGAAAATAAGATAAAATTATAACAACAATAAAATCTTCCAAATTCATTAAGGTCTCTTAGTTGTTCAAGTGTAATGTGGGAAAACCTGTTTGCTTTTAAAGATGCTCCTTACTCCCAACTTTTTAGATTATGATATAATTAATAATTTTTACAAGTCAAGTTTTCAACCTGAGTATCAACGACTCTCACAAAGTGTTTTAATGCGGGTCTTCAAAAAGAAGGACATAATCATTTATTTAACTTCAAAAACGAACTAATATGATTACATTCAAGATATAATACAACTTTTGTGTGATGACAGAAATGTAAAGAAATCAAAAACATATTAACTTGTTTTCTAGGATAATATGGATGATTATACCTTCATGCCCAAGATTTGGATAAATCAAAAGAACCTCGTTATCTTTGATGATGTTGTTAATGAGAGAACCAAACGGTAATGGATAGCTACGACACAAGAGGAAAGACTTTCTTTCTTGTAATTGTATTTTCTTAGTCAATCATACTTTCAACTCCCTCTAGCTCAATAAGAAACGATGCTAATACTTTTATTTTATTCCAAGTTAATTTCAATAGATATAAACAATTTTTGAGAGACAATCGTTCAACATTATGTAGTAAAAAGGAATTTGGGGATTATATGAAGCACACGACTGAAAATAAATATATTGTTGTGAAACAAGATGAGATATTAAGGGATATATTTTTTTGTTTTATAAACAATTACATATATAAATGGCAACTATTATAAATTTGTGGCGTTAAATACTGCTTCTGGAAAAAAAAAACTTTCATCAAATCAAGGTTCTTGAATAGTAAAAAGAAAATTATGTCAGTTAAAAAAACAAAAAACATTGTTGATTTTGTATATGATCTACACAACCTGGCAAATGCGACAGAGAAGTTAGAAGTGAAGATTATTAGTATATTTTCAGATCGAGAACTATGCATGGCATTTAACAACCAAATATTCACATTGTAGAGTGAGTTAAAGAAACACTAAATTCTAGGTGTCTTTGATATTAGAAAACTAATCCAGAAGGAATGAGAATTATTAACTTGAGTGGTTATCGCGTTAACGATTTTACATTCGGTCTTTGAGTTTTATGAAAAACTCAGCAACGTATGAAAAGCGAGAACAAGCATTGTGAGAAAAATTACAACTGTATTAATATTAAATAAAGGAATTGATGAAGTATTTAAATAGAAAGGATTTATTTGAACACATTCTACTTTATGTTTGAGAAAAGGAAATTTCCCTGTTTGGACCTTTATTAATTCAGTAATGATATTTCCATAATAATGTGCGAAGAGAATAAGAAGATTTAAGACATCAAGATGTTGTTCAATAAGTTGTAAAACAACAGAAAAGACAAAGAGAACGCAGAACACTAACGGTGAAGAAGATTTGAAGTAAACAAGAGAAATTTTTTAACCACTTTCAAAAACTTCCCAGAAAAATTAGAGCAGCTTCCACAGTTCCCACAATATGATATCTCCGAAAAACTTTCAAAGTTAAAATTTCAGTCAATGTGAGGAAGAATAAACTAAGATATCGGAGAGAATTAGAATATGTGATAAGGATTTTCACAACACTGGGAGATTAATCAACCCCTGATTATATTTGAAGGCTCTTCAAAAAGAATGAATTTCAGCAAATTCAAAAACACCAAAGCGACTCATTCCACAGAACAAACCAGCATATTTTATCTTTTCAAGAAAAGATTGCTATTTAATGATTAATTTAAGGTTCTTGAGTTCTGGTCAACCCCCTGTTAAACAACTTTGAGATTAATGTTTTCTTCTCCACCAAAGCATTGTAAGACAAGGTCAACCTGTGAGGGATGAATCAAAGTATTTTCATTAAACCATTGGATAGAAAATATATGGATGATGGAGTATATATTGATTTGCTGGACTCTCTTAATTATAGGTCAATATATCTTGGTAAAAGTAGGAAGAATAGAAGGAGAAGCATGTTATTCCAGGCTTTAAGTCGGCTTGGTTCAGGTGTTGGTTTTTTTCCCAAATGACCCATCACAATTAGTTAATAGACTGTTTATTGCTGTGAGGTAGTAGAAGGTGGAAATAACAATTGTTTTTTAAATGCAGCATCAGCTATTTAGACCAGTTCATGAACATGGAAAAATAATTAATAAATGTCAGATACAAAACATTTTATCCATATTAAATAAGATGAAAGCACAATCCTAAGTTTTAATTTCACAACAAGTGACCACCAAATCTTCATTTCCAATACCACTACAAAACTAGACGCAACAAAAGAATGTGAGGAATTCTTTATTGTCCATTGGAAACTTATAATACCTTGTTTATATCACCCGATAAAATGACATTTAGTTATTCAATCCGGGAAGTGGCGATACAAACGATAACAGATTCACCCGGAGCTTATTGGAGATTTCTCAAATATCTTCCGAAATTTGCTCGCCTTATGAAAGAACGGTGATGAACCAAAAATATGTTATAGATTATCAAAAAAACATACTTCAAAATTCAACAATTGAAACTTAAAATAACTGCAAGGTTGATTTCACAATTTGATAATTCAGTTTTAGAGAGTGTATTGGGTTTCTCATTCAAATAAAAGATTGAAACTAATGGGACGTTTTACAGGATAATGTCATTCCAAATATCCTGAGGGAAATTCGGTATTAATGGAAGACAAGGTTCAACTGTGAGGGGTGAATCAAGTTATTTCAATTAAACCACTTGAATGTAAAAAAATAGGATGATAAAGTATATATTGATTTAAAACTTGCTTGATATGGAGTTTTTGTTGCCAGTAAGGGAAGAAGAATGAAAAGGAGAAACACATTATTTTGCAGGCTTAATTTGGCTTGGTTTCAGTGTTTTCTTCCAAATGACCCATCAACAATTAGTTAATAGATTTATTGTTGTGAGATTAGTAAGAGGCTGGAATAACAATTGTTTTTAAATGAAGATCAGCCATTTTAAGACCAGTTGCATGAACATGAAAATAATTAAATAAGTTCAATTACAAGATATTTTTAAATCCCATGTTTATGAATGAGTTTAATTCTCTCTCATCATGAAAATGAAAAATATCAATTTTTAGATCGCTAATGAAATTTTTTTTATTGTTAAAGATGACAAAGAAGTACATATATTTAGATAAGATAATGGTTGGAATTTACTGCCACTGAATGTGGAATAAAATGATTTGTGTTATCTTCTTTTCAAGACTATTTAACAAGTATGTGTTCAGAAAATTAAAAGAGATTATAATCATATATTACAGACTTTTTAAAAACTTATAAATGAGAAGCACAATCCTTAGTTTTAATTTCACAATGATCACACATCTTCGTTTCCCATACCCACTCAACTTGACACAACAAAAGACATATTGAGGAATCTTTATATCTATTGGGGAAACTTTATAATACCTTGTGTTACATATCACAGAGATAAATGACAAGTTTAGTTATAATCTGGAAAGCAGTTAACAAAACTATAAGTTTCACGCGAGCATACGATTTCTCAAATATCTTCCAAATTGCTCGCTTTATGAAATAACAGAGGAATTAACCAAAAATCATTGTTATCGATATTTCAAAACATACTTCAAAAATCAACGATTAAACTTCAAATAAATACAAGGTTGATTTCACAATTGATAATAATTCATTAGAGAGTTATTGGGTCTCCTCAAAAAAGATTGAAAACTAATGGGATGTTTTACAGTGACCATGCCAATCAAAATATCCTCAGGCATAAATTCCGGTATTAATTCACTGTGATTGATTGATGAGTGCTTTTAACGATGGAATAAGAAACAAATACAATATTTTCATTCAATGCATAACTCAACCCCCAACTGGATTAAATTAAAGATGGAACCAAAAAATCTGGTTTGTCTCCCGTGTCTGAAAGCCAATACAGAGCTAAATTTTAGGATAACGACCCAAGATAATTGCAGATTCTTTAAATGGAGGAAATTGTATCCATCAGAATTCGCCTACGTTGAAGTTTTCTAATAAATAAATACGATGGTATTGCTGAGGAAAACACGAGTTGCGGAAAAATATAAAATTCAATACAGTGGATGGGATGTTCCTTCCCCATTACTACGGGTGCCCACAGAAAAACCAGAAATTTGGTACAGTTTTTAAACAACAATATAGGGTATTTCTTTGAACATATGAGTCCCCTAGGACCATGAAGCTATCGTTCTAGTTTTTAAAGGCCATTAGGGAACCAGAAATAAGGGTATGTTTAGCAAGCGGTCATCATGGTTGGCGTCTCGCAATATAAATATTAGCGGCATTAAAATAACCGTTTTTCCTCGCATCTCATTGTCTTGTCAAAAAACCAGTGTCAAGCGTGCACAACTACAGCTCATAACCTATCCATTGAGCGTGTTTCGCCCCCCCCCCCTGCTTTCCCGTTTTCACGCCCACTGTCCACACAAAATTCATCAATCAATTCTATACAGAGTCCGGGGGACTCAAAACCAAAAGCAAACTTAGATGTCAGTGCTTAAAACAAAGATACACTTTATTTCAAAACAAACAAAAGGCAAACTTAATGTAGTGTGAAACAAAGATACACTTTATTATATGTTTAGTTTATTGATATGCTAAAATACAGCAAAATAAACTCAAAATTCTCCAATTTCCTGAGTTTTCTGTGCGGGCACCCTGTATAAGGCGTGAAGGTATGTATCTTCGGAAGAGGTTACTTTAAACCCAGAGGCAAAGGGTGTAGGACATCAAATTTAGAAAAAAAGGAGATGCGAATAAATTGATACTCTAATTGGATATAGGTTCAACTATTCTTAAATATAAAGAGCCTAATTGGTTCAACTGCTTCTGTGTGGGAAATGTAGCTGGTGCTATAAAGAGTATAAAGATGCCAATTAGGAATCCCATAAATTGGCAAGCAATAAAAAGAAATGAGAGGCAAAACTCGGTTGGTCTCCCCAAGAACGGACAGAAAATAATTCAAATACTTGGTGTCAGGGTTTCAAAAAGTTTTAACATCTTTTTCTAAATAAAATAAAAGTATGGAAGCAATTGATAGTATCTACGATTTGGATGGTACCATTGTCATCTCAAACACGAACTAAACAAAGAAGACTACTTCAAGTAAATGCCATAACTGTACAGACTGGAATTACAAATGGACAAAAAAGTTTTGAAATAAATAATCAAAACAAACTTATTTGAATCCAGCCGAAGTTTCTTTGTGTTAAATTTACATTCACTTAAGGCTGCGAATGCCACAAACGCTACACTCGTAAATGATTCTTCTGCAAAAATGTTTGATAGTGTTTGTTTGTAATTGGAACACAAGAAGTTGAAGCGGTGTTATGTCTCGCTACTTTCTTGAAAATGATGAAATTTACACTGTATTTCATTTAGTGATTAGAATGGGAAAGGGAGCTGCAGGTTTTATTCCTGATATTGTCAACGGGAAACAACACAGACCTGGATATGGTCAAAAGGAAAGGAATGTATAATGATGATTACAAAGCAGTAATAGTTACTGTGGCAGTTCCTCTTCAAGGTTCTTTGATTTTGTGATCATGAGAAAGTTCGTTATGCCTTTAAAATTTAGGGATTTCAAACTGCAATGGAATGATAATGAAAAATAGATTGCTTTTGGTGTGGCTAATGCTTTGTGATCAGAATAAATTTGTAATTGATGAAATTAGTTGGTAATTATGAATCACTCCTAATTCTTAAAACAGAAGAGATGCTTGAATAAAAGACTTAACTCAGAGACCACTCAATGTATCATACTCAAAAGAAGATGCCAACATGTTAAACTGACCAAAACCACTTACACATGGAATTGGGTGTTCTGAAGGGAAGCCACGATATCTGTGGCTCATTTAAAAATAAAACCAGCATGGTGATATTGCTACTGATAAAATAATGCATTGATGATAATGCTAAGGTGAACAACTTCGCGTTTCTCTGGATAGAACATCTTATCCACGAGAATAGATTGGAAATTCATTGGTGAAAAAATGAGATGCTGAAGCATACAAAGTCTACCAAAAAGTGTGTGAAAGCAAGTGGCAAATAAAGAACCTATTTTGGACTATGACAGCATTTAAAGTCTGTGATACAATGTATGCGATGACCTGAGTTGCTAAAAGAAACTATAAAGTCTATCGAGTGATACTTCCTGATACATTGAAAGAGGAGAGATGTTGAAGAAGTTGATGCATATTTTGCTTTTGAAGAAACAGAATTACAGATTAGTATAAGATAATGGTGTTATGATGGTCTCACATAATTTTTTTTGATAAATTAAATGAGTAGTTAAAGTGCCAACTGGGGTGTATGATAATCAAATCGATCTTCATAAACTACAATCTTGTATTCAAAATCAAATGGCCTTCGTATGATTAACGTTAATACAATTCAGAAGAAAAGGAGCAGTAAGAATTCGATGTTTTTGCTCAACAATGAGAACAGGTGAAAATCTTGAACATACTGCTCACTTAAAATTAAAATGTCAAAACAATGTTAAGAAATATTCATAAGAGAGACGAGTGGAGGATTCTCCCATTTCTAATTCCTTTATTTGCTGGCTTTAAGTGTGCTGGAGCATTGACGCGTGGTATTCAAGCAGCGGTGAAAAACTGCCCAACGGAAAGGAAGGCCTCAACTCCGGGCTCCAATAATTGGTGAAAGCAACATTAACAAAGAGTTTGAGAAAAAAATTAGTGGAAGTGGTGTATTGTAGATTTTGCTGAAAAAACTTTGAAAACCTACTACATAAAGCGAGATTGTTGGTTGGAGATATGCTTTCTTTCTATTGCACAAGCAGTTGTAAATTAACTAAAGGTGGTAATGGTGCAACTAAAATAACTAAAAATGTGGTGCTTTGTTGAAAAGGTGTATAACTTAATTAACTTAACAAAAATAACTTATCTCATTTAATTTAAACTAAAAAGGGCAAAATCAGATCCTGCAATACAGACCAATCAGGCTTCTCCCAATTATCAGCAAGGTTATGGAATCATCGCTTCAGACATCAAATAATTCCGCTTCTCCAAGCCTTGATTTTCCGATTCATCAATTTGGTTTCAGACCAGGTCACTCTGCCCTGGATATGCATGCTTCTGCCTTCCCAACAATGGATGATCCTCAATGCCGACAGAAAATCAGAGCATAATCTCCAGACATATCGCGTGCTTTTACATGCTCTGGCACCCTGCCCTGCCTCACCAACCTCTTTTCCTTATGGTATCCAAGGCCATCCGCACTCCATGCCTCACAGACTTCCTCTCCTGTTGCAGTTCAATGTTGGCCCTAAATGGAGTTCTTTTCATCCCCTCTTCCTGTCAGGCTAGAGTTCCTCAAGGTTAGTGTTTCTAGGTCCCTGTTCTTTTCTTGTTTTCATCAATGATCACTTCGACTCTGTGGAAAATCCTCTTTATCTCTTTGCTGATGATCGATCACCCTGCTGCTGACCATCCCTGTTCCTCTTCGAAACGGACAGCAGCAGCTTCGTTCGCTCACTGCAGATCTAGATGAAATCACAAATTGGCCAACACGTGGAACATTCCTTCAATCCAGACAAGTCTCTCCGAAAGGACGTTTACACCCCCCACTCCCCCCATGCACTTTCTAACAATTCCTCTGGAAGAAGTCCTTTCTTTTCAATCTTCGGGTCTCACGATCTGCCATGAATCCATTCCTGGGAAGCCACATTCAAAACCTGGCCTCCAAAGCCAGTCGCCAACTTTGAATCCTTCATCGATGCAAAAAGTCCTTCCTCGGCCCACCTGACTCCTGACCACTTACAAAGCTTCGTCCGCAGCCTGTATGGAGTTCTGGCTTCTCCCCTCTGGGCTGGTTGCTCCTGCCTCCCACCTTTCTCGGCTTCACGCTGTGGAAACCAAGGCCATTTCTGATCGATTGCATCTCCCGCGATGAGGCTGATTCCTCGACCTCTCACTCTCCACTGCAGGCAGGTACGGTGGTCTTTCTGTCTTCTACCGTGCTCCTCTCCAGTCCCCCCTTGTTCAGTCTTCCCCCTCTCCAGTCTTCCCTCAGCTCTACAGTGTCCTCTCTAACCCCCCCCCCCTCCCCCGTCTCTCTGCCGATTTGTCTCCACCACATTTCCGCACGCCCGAATCCGCCACAACCCCTTCTTGGTTAAAACTACCAAATCACGAATCACTGCTCAATCTCTCTCTT
>CM068953.1:2623956-2637835 GCA_035128595.1 Eptatretus atami
TAGGATGGAAGCAAATAGATTTAGTTCGAGGAATGGAGGTTTAGCTTTAGATACGACCATCCTCATTGGGGGCATGAGCGCTAGTCGCTTCCATGGGCCACTATGGTGCTTTATAGAGGGAATTTATGAACTGATATATAGGACGAGAGTGAATTTTGGGAGACATGGACCGACGAGATTGTATATGGAGATAGGTGAATGACGGTAGATTAAATGGAACTCGTTGCTATTTAAAATTATGAATATCGAAAGGGGGTGTAGAACGAGAGAGGTGAACGAGTTAGTTCTTTTGGGTGGTATATATTATAGTTAGCAGTAATGGCAAGTTTGGAGTGTTGGTGTGAATTGGAAAATGAAAAAAGCATGTACAATGAATTGAGTGCTGTTATTGGGACATGCACGGAGTACACACCGAGTCTAGTAAGTGACAGTGAATTGTTGTGTGATGGCACATATAGGTGCGAATGAATGATTGGAATGAAAGTGGGGAGAGGAGTGAAATCCCACCACCGTGAACCGGGGTCAGTTTTTAATGTAGTTAAGTGGTTTAGTCGCAATATTGCTACTTACAAAGGGAGGTGTGTATCTAGATCTTTGTATGAGTGGGTTATAATGTAAGTGCAGGAACGCATAACTGTCTTGGATATGGGTCGCAGGAGTCAGGACGCAGCTTGGAGTGTGCGAGACTTGTTAATTATGAAAGGTGAGTATCGGAGAGTCTAGGGCACCGCACACTATGGACGAGTTTCGGGCCACACAGTTGGCTAAGTTGAGTTCCAGTGCGATAAGCCGTGATAAGTTGGAGTATGGTATAAGAAGTGACCCTCGAGAGAAGGGAGCCCGCTTAGACCAATCCAACGTCAGCATCGGGGGGGGCAAAGTGCCTCGGGATGTCGCAACCTCACCGCACGCTGTATCAAGGGCAGGTTAAGTGCTCGGCAGACAGCAACTACGGATTCACGATGGGGTGCCGACATTTAGAGTCACGGCAGGAGGGAGATTCCCTGCCAAGTTGATGGCCTCTACGCTGCGCCTAGGTCACCATAGAAAAATTTTTGTGCAAAGGGAATAGTGAAAGGTGCGGAGTCAAGGCCAAATTGGTGATAATGGACAACTAAAACACAGGCGAGAAGCAGAAATCATGGGTTTTGGTTAGTGAATACCCAACCTACTGTTTGTGAATACAAGGTGATATCTGGCACACGTTTTGGAAAGCAACTGGGAGTGTAGTTAAAGTTAATGAGAAAATTGCTCTGGATGTTGATGTTTACTGGCAAATTGTAAATCCTTCGCACAGTCTCTATCACCTCCTAATGCCTCTCTCTTTAGCCAATGGAACCACACGACTTAGGATTCTGTCATTATTGCTGATGAATAATGTGAGAATTTTGGCATAGAAATTATGTGGGAGGCTATTCTGAAGGCTTCACATTGGGCTCGCGAGACACAGAACGCTGTCTTCTGTTTATTACCCTCTCTTCACAATATGAGAGGAATAATCTAAAGGGGTGGAGGTAGGACCCTCAGATAATCGATCCTAAGGATAGCGTTATGTTACACGGACAAAAGACGAAATGGGAGTTAAGTGGACATCAAGAGTAATATAAAAAAAAGAAATAAAATAAAACAGGGCTACATTTGAGTTGTTATTCTCCTAAGTATTGCAAACTAAGAGAGTGTGTTATTCGTCAGACGAGCACAAAGGCGATAGAATTGGGGGGAGAACCGCTAAGGTTAGGTCTGAGCCCATTTTCAGAAGCGGCCGCACCAACCGCCTCCCTCCAAACACTCAACGGAACGAGACCAGAGGCACACCCAGACTTCACACTGACTCTGGCAGTGTTGCCTGACTGCGATTCTAGACTGGTCCGCATCAGGCCTCGCGCTTGCCATTTGCCTTGTTTGCTGCGACTTTAGTAATACCCATGCTGCTACCCCCTGATTTTTCATTGCCTGTGGTCACCGAATCTAACTATGTGTGGCCAGGACCATCCATCTTTCATATGTGTTCTTTTAGACTAAAGCAATCTAAATATAAGCCTGCAGGCAGCTGCAGCATGGGGACTGCATTGAGCAGCCCTCGTAGCGCTTTCATGTTGTTTGCATCTAGACCATTCCATCCATTCCCCTGACAAATACTTTGCATTGACTTTTGCCTTTTTTTTCTCACAGATGCACAGGTTCTGGGTCATTGGTTATGTATAACTAGTAGCTAAATTAGAATAAATAAGTAATTAAACAAATCATCATTTAGCGATTGTCTGTCGTAGCGCGTGAGCAATTATTTAGTATTATAGAGTTCAGATTTTCTGTGTGAGTCTTTTTGTTATCTATCTTACGCAACTTCAGGAATATTATTTTGCATGAGCAGAATGTATGAAAAGATGTACCCTCAAGGGAGAGTATAAACACAGTCTTAAATAAATGTCAAACAAGGGAGAGAATAGACTTGACGTATCAAATAGAATCATAGGTCTTACGGCGCTAAAATTTTGACTTGAAATCGACTCCTATGTTAATGGAGAACTTGTCTGTATAAGTACAGTGTTGAACTGGGTGGTTAAAGTGTTATGAAATCTGGAAAGCTTACTGGCACTTCAGCATTCAGGTTCCTTAATGGAACAGTTTATTCGGTAACAGATTGTGTTTATAGCTAGAACCCCGCTCCCTATGGCGTATTGGGAATCTTAAATGTTGTGCGGCCTGTAGAGTTATATATATGATTGGTCCAAGTGATTTTGCTTGTCTACATTTTTCAACATCATAACCAAACACAAACTACAACACACATTCTCGGTTCACATCCTGACGCCCATAACCGCTCGCGGTTGGTGGAGTTCAAGAGGATACCATGGGGTCTCTCTCTCGCCCATTATATCCTCACGTGCGGCGAATGCGAGCGGGTTGCCGTCCGCGTCGGCCAATGAAGCGCAGCCACGCAGGACAATGTTACTCTCCCTGTTTTTGCAGGAGCAGTCACACAGAGAACGGACGGCACCGCCAACGCCCCCCGTCCAATTCAGTACCACGTTTTGGCTATTACCAAACTCAACAGAGTGTGGTCGGAGTGCGAGGCCGCATTGTCTGCAACGCCAATCAACTCATCCAGTGAAGCGTAGTAGCGATGTTCATGGCAGACGGCTCCTCACGCTCATGAGAAGGGGAGTAGAATACAATAGTTCAGCGCGATCTGACAGAGAGTTGGAGTTGCAGTTGTGTTTTTGGTTGCGGATCGCTGATGGTCTGCTGGCACTCCGCTCTCGTTGCAGCTCCCGCTGGTTGCGCTCCGACCCATCTCATGCCTCCCCATCCGCGAGCCAAAGATGTGGTCAATCGAGCGGTTCTGTCACAGTGGTCGAAGAGGAAGAATGGAGATTGTTTCGCTGTGTTGCCGCGAGCTACGCTCTTCGTCTGGTCTGCTCTCGATTGGCTGCACCCGTCTTGCGGCATCACTGAGGCGTCCTTCGCCCGGACCCGCAGTCCACCAAGCAATCGGCAATCAACACGGGAGTTCACCCTTCATCTCGTCTCCTCTAGGATTCGGCTCGCTTGGGTCCCGTCCTTATGGCGACCGGTAGCTCGGAGAAGGGAGTGGAAACAGACTCCAATCCGAGCACCGCACTCGTCCAAGGCGCCAGGTAGCCAGCCGGTTCCTGACTGCCAGCACGAACTAGTACATCCTCAGCTGGAGCAGGGAATAAATAGTACTTGTGAGGGTCCTATCATATTTTTGGGTATCTAATGAGTGTGATTGGATTAGTGTGTGTCCTTTGGCCCGTCTGTAAGTAAGGATGTTAAGCTGTCTTCTATTCCTATTCATTAATTTGCATCTGCCTTCGTCGTTCTATCACTCTGCTCTTTGTGTGTTTCCCTCCTGCCTAATTTGTACATAAAATATCCATTTTGTGTTTGAAGTTTTGTACACAAGCTTTTGAGATCCTTGTCCTTTCCTCATTGGTGGCGCCTAACGTGTTGCAATTGTTGTGGAGAATTAAAAGTGACGTTGCGCCATAAGTTTAATCGCAATTTGGACTCGTGGATGTACCCATCTGTAACCATCGATCGGGTTACGCACGGGTCGCGCAACGCCAACGGCTCGTCCCGTTGAGCTCCTTCGAGGGTGTGAATCTCGGGTAGCTCGCCACGTGGGCCTAGGAATTTGAAAGTTTGGCAGATAAACCTGTCCACGTGGTTGAAATTATTGACGATTAATAAGGACCCTTACCTGTAAAGGGACCTTACCTTCGGCAGTTATCGGAAGGTACGATCTTGAATCCACAGTGACTCGCGAGCCGACTCTCTGGCTCCAATCGGTCGTGTAAACGTGCCTCACCCGCTGGATGTTCTTTACCCCTCGACTTAGGACCACTAACAATAAATATATACCATTAGAGTAACTTTTTTTATTAAATTATGTATGTCTATTAATAGGTAGATTATAATATTTGTGATATAATATAGACATATTTAATTCTACATTATATATATGAGAGATATTATAATATACATATATTGTATAGCGAGGCATCACACGAGCACCGTCGCACCCCCCGCGCAATTCTCGGCGTTTATGCGAGAGAAACGGTGCCTCTGTTATTCGAAATTCGTCGCCAATCGCCACACTCGGCACGGATCAAATCTCTATGTCGTTGTAGCATCGCTCGTACGGAAACAAAACCGCCGGGAGCTAGTCACGGCGTGGCGAGAGTTATAACCTCTCAACTCACGATCGTTGAGCCAAATATTGGAACATTCAATCAATTGTGATAATCAACCCTTGCAGTTATTTTTAAGTTTCATCGTTGATTTTGAATGTATGTTTTTGATATCCGCTAGGGGCAAGGGGTATAAGGGGTTGCTCCGCCAAAAACTTCGAATCTTAAACCATAAGTTATCCTGCCGCTGAGTGTTCAGACGGGCCTCGATCGTACCATGGCACAAGGACGACTCCGGAAGAACGCTTAAGCGGTCCTTCCCGTGCTACAGTGATAATCGAGCGTGTTGTCGTCGCCCGACGGTTCCGATTTTAATTACCGGGCATTTTAAACCCACTACGAACCCCTTACAGAACAGGATGGAGAGTCAATAAAAAGGAAAGGAGAGAAGCAGAGCGGGAAAACAGTTCAAAAAGCAAGCATTTTATTCCCGTGGCACATGGAAAGCACGTATATACACATACAGAATCGAAACTACCAATCAAGTTAAAGCAAAGGAAGGGTTACTAATACAGACTACGCGTACACACGCAACTACTTATACAGTTTACTTTCACAGACGGCGCCAACACACATTTAACAATATCGCATAGAAAAGAAGAACGCGACCCATCGCACGACACAAAGAGCAGAAGGCCCGTAGGCCAAATGTGCGCGGGGCTGGAGAGCGGCAGGTCCGCAGAATTTCACCGGGGGTCATAGTACCCTGACGTCCTTCTGTGTGCGAGTAATTGGCGTACAGCGCAAAATGGCCGCGCCGACTGTGTACCCCGATCGCTCAGTGGTGCCCTGGCGTGCCTCGCTTGGCAGGCCACGTATTGGATGGGGAGGTGAATCAGGGCTCTCCCCTTTTTGCATATCTCAGTGCGGGGGGAAGGGGAATTGTTGAGTTTTGGGTGGATGGGAGTGGCTGGCTGGGCTTTGGAGTCCTCCGTGACGAAAGACGAGCGCCTCCCCCACACCGAGCAACTCTAGTCGCCTTAGACCGCAGTCTCCTACTATGAGTTCGGACCCGATGCTCTCTTTGCCTCTTGTCACTCCAACCCGCGCCAACTCGACGCTGAGTATATCCATCAACGCACACGACTCCTATGTTGTGCTCAAATGAACTTTCCTATCAGAACAGCTATCTAATCCTTACTAAATGGTATAGTTGATACACTGATGACACTTTGAGATCGGCCTCAGAGACGAATGCAATATCTCTCAAATTCCCTCAGGTTGATGAAACGAGTGGCTGAAATTGGTGAGGGGCGGTGGCCACATCCGGCGCGAAACTCGCACAGTACTATGCGCTGTGTCTCGGACAATAAATGGTCGGGGTAAGCAATTTCTCAATAGATCCAACTTTGTCATATACGGACATGTGCACTTATGAGCTCGACGCGACTTGGAGCCTCGCAGAGCCTAAGCCGCCCTCGCGGCGTTATCTGTGCCCTAATATGGGATAAAATGTCTTTTGTATTGACATTTATTCAATTAATTTCATGTTCATGAACTGGTCTAAAAGTGGCTGGAATGCTTCAATTAAGAAGAATTGTTATTTCCAGCCTTCTTACTCCCACAGAGCAAATAACAGTACTATTTAACTAATTGTGATGGGATCCATTTGAAGAAACCAACACCTGAACCAACGCCTACTTAAAGCTGAATAACATGCTTCTCCTTCTCATTCTTCTACTTTTACCAGATATAAAATTGACCTATAATTAAGAGGTCCAGCAAATCCAATATTAACTCCATGCATCCATATTTTTCATATCCAATGTTTATGAAAACTACTTTGATTCATGTCCTCAAGTTGGACGTTTTTTCTGGTGTCTTTACACTTTTGTGAGAAGAAAACATGTAATCTCAAGTTAGTTTAAACGGGTGGGGACGTTGTTTCTTGGAGGACGGAGAGTGGGTGTGCATTGATCGCGGATCGCGGCGTTCGATTCTGGCGTAACGGGCCTCGGGACCGACATTTGCTGTTGACTGGTGGTGGTTTGGGATGGCCGTAGGCGATGATGTGGGATGAGTGTGAGGTAACGAGGTGGTGGAGGGTCTTCTGTGGTGAGGGTTGTGTCGTGGTTGTTGTCTGAGGGTTGGGCGCGTGGTTGTAGTTGGTGAAACGGTGCGCTGGTGTGTGGTTAAGGTGGTTGTTGTGTGAATGGCGTTGAGACCTTGGTTGGTTCAAAAATAACGGAACAGAAAAGAAAAAAATGCTAACTCAAACAAAAGCGTCGGCAGCCCGATGGAATCACATAAATTCCCTCTATACAACGGTTTGGCTTAACTACACATGTACCAACGGAGATATCTCACCTGCGGAGGCCCATTGTGGTAATGCGAATTTCCACAGCCGTAACCTAACCCCCACCCCTATTTTACGAACTCGTCGAGTCGTCAAATTCTCGTGTCCATCATGTGTAGTTCTCCCTAGTAGTTTTACTCGGATCCTGAGTGCGCCATTCATGGTATTCGTGTCCCAAAATATGAATAACCTAACGGCTGAGTAACTACTAAAACAAACCCCTCATACCGACGACTTAAACTAAAATTTGCCGGCGCTAGACAGACATGCCGGGCGCACTCATATTTACATACAACTTAACTTACAAATTACACAAACCATGGCCAGGATCAATGATCTGCAGGGCAGAAAAAGTCAAAAGAAAACGGTGCACGGCCGAATGCAGGCCCGTGTTTGTAGCTGCCAACAGGCGACAAGTTCTGTGCAAACTTCGCGACGATGCCTGGCGCACATGGCATGAACAAGGGGGCAAAGCAGAACAGAACGGGGGCTGGTGACATGGGCAGCAGGCATGGCATGAAAGGTGGACAGGCAAGGCATGGCAAAGGTTTGCTGTAGCAAACCAGCCGGCAGATGAACTGGCCGCACAGGCCTTGAAGCACAGCTGCAAGACGATCAAGGCCGTACAGGCCTCGGCACCAAAAAACACAAACACAAGCACGCCCGCAAAAAAAAAACAAAAAAAGCAACAGCCAGCCGATGAGGGCCGGCAGGCCTTGAAGTAACACAACTGCCGATGAGTTGGCCAGCCCTTTGCCTTCAGTGGAGGTTGGTGGAGGAGGCGGTGGTGCTGGTCCCAGAAGGCGGGCTCGGACCTACCCTACGGGTCTCCTCCCAACCTATCGCCTTTGCCTGACTGTACCTACCCACTCCTAATTTGTAAAAACCCATTTAGCCCCAACTAATTTTTTGTTGTTTTTATTATTTTTTTCGCTTACATCTTCCACTATAATTCGTCCCCCTAACCCCCTTTATCGTCCTTGTCGGCTAACCTATCGTGCTCCTAGCCTTTACTCCCATACCTACCGTTCCCTCCTGAGGGAATGAGGAGTAGCTAGCGTCCTGTGTCGAGTGCTCTAACGAAGCCTAGGATGGCTTCTCAAGACTTCTAGGCGATCTAACCCAACGTGTGGTCAGCGGCTCACATCAGTGAGCGAAGGAAAATGGATGGTGCGGAGGTGGTAACACTGTCTAATCTACGCTATCCATTAACCTTTAAAATACCCCGAGGCTTTCAACAGCGCCTCTCGCTTAAACTATTGGTTCTATCAACCAGATTCCCGTCGCCTGTTTGGTGTCCTCACAATTTCTGGCCTCGCCCCTCATCTTTCTTTCCGTGCCCTCACACGTCCTCGTGGCTGGGACGCGTGGCTCCCTTGGCAGGCAGCTTCCCTCTGCGATTCTTCTAACTGATGGCTACCGCCCGGGACTACACTGCCTCCGAGCCTACCAGCTCCCTAACCCAGGGAGTGCCCCTCCCTGCAATCCCTGAACACGACTCACTGTGGCAGGTGGCTCCGGGCCCCCTTTCCGAAGGGTCACCCGTGCCCAAACACTGCCCACGCGGCTACGTTTTTTTTTTTTTTGTTTTTTTTTTTTAGGCGCCCCGGGCCCCCGATCATGCGGGCCACCCGTGCCCGACTAGCTATCCGGCCCCTCATGTGGCCCTTTGCATACCTTGCGGCCGATCTAGCCGGTGCCCGGGGTACCACTCAGCGATCTCACCTTTTCGCCGCCACGTCTCCAGCCCGTACAGGCTCCTGCAACCCCTCCAAAATAGGTTCGAGCCTACACTCCCACAAGCACAAAACGACCTCCATTTTGTCAATTTAGACTAAGCCAGCTAAACTCACTCTATCACTGACCCTGGGTCTCCTTGGGCGGGAGTCACTCCCCCCTCCCCCAATCACTCATTGCACCATGCATTCCCATTCCTCCATACACACAAACCCGCTGGCCTTCATCACTCACCAAGCACATTTCCGCTCTTCTCGACTCACACAATCGCTGAACTCGCATCCTTCTGACTATTCCCTAACTCACTCGTGCTCCCACGTCAATCCTTAACTTGTGCACATCCATTTAACACTACGTGCTAAGGCTAGTCCCGCTCAACACATCCACAGTCTGTCTCTGTCTCCGAGCATTAAAAAATCATTCCCATCCTAATCTCACTAAAATCCCCACTAACTAATCATTCCACGGGCCCCATGAGACTTACCCATGCCCCATGAAGCGGTCTAGCTAAAAGCTAACCCTTCCCTGCTAGTGCATCACCTGTGCCCAGGCAGGGGGTCTTCCACCCTGCCGGAATCCTGTTCACCCGAAAGCGAGGCTTGCCTTTCTTTATGTCTTTTTTTTTTTTACATGCGCAGCACCGCGCGCAACTCGCAACCTGTCGCTCTTTGCCCGTGACGTTCAGGGCAGCTGTTCACCGTCCTCGCCTTTGACGGTACAATCCCGCAGGGCTTCACACCTTCCTGCCGGATTCAACCATACACGCAGCCATGACGTCCCCGGCGCATTAAAAAAAACACAAGCCTCGGCGGCCCTTTCGGGGGGGGGTTTTTTCCCAGCGAACACATGTGCTCTGCCCTTGGGACGCTTAAACACAAGCGTGCGTGGAGAACCCATCCGTTCCAAATCGTTGTCCTGCCTAAACCTTTGTCCGTCCGCGGATCGGCAACATCCACGCGCTGGCGTTTCCGGACCGGGTTTCACTCCGCAGCGCGCACGTTGGCGGCGTCGCTGCGTACACGCACGGACTCGCGCCGCTGCTGGCAAACCCGGCGCGGTCCCGCATTGACACTACGGCCGCTACCGGCCCTTGTCTCTTATCTGTCGCCGTCGTCTCCGTACGCACTTCGCGCTCAAGCTCCATTCAACCCACGCACACCTGCGTGTCACGACACTCACACATCTCGCCATTCCAGCTCACGTTGGAGATGCGGTGCGTGCTCCGCATGCGCCACTCCGTCTTCTCCCTCATATACCGCTCTCTCTTACACATACGTCCTCTTTCACACTCGTTCCGTTCCATTCACCGCATGCCACCTCCCTCGCTATCATGTCGGCTCCACTCATCTCGCGGCCTTTCCACTCACTCCGTGGTTTGTTCCACCTCGCACGGCGTGCTGGAGGCCCGTACTCGGCACATCTCGCAACTCACACACTCTCACACACGGGGGCGCACTTCAGACACGGGGCGCCTCTACTCACCTTTTCACACATCACACCGGGACAACCAATGGTGATTCGTGTTCCTCACAAGGTGTTCCCGGGGCTCTCTATATCCCCAAGTCTCGCGTGCACTCCTGTTCCACGCACTCTGTCCCTCCGAACTCTCTAAGCACGACCAAACTCCCCTGGTCTGATCAGCTTCAAGGGGCCAAATCCTCCCCTCGTTCCTGGAGGAGGCAATCCACGTCGCACCGGGTCCTACACGCTCCTTCGAGCTCGCCACATTGTCCTCCACTACCCCTGTGTTGTGTTGTGCTCGTCTTCAAACCCCGTCCAATTCACCCTCTATCTCCCGTGTCTCTGTACATTTATTAGTTTCTGTTTGCTTCTGGGTTTTTCCTTCTCATGGACTTCATTTTACTCTCTCCATCAGTTCATTAAGTTGTCAAAACTCGTATCGTTTTGTTTTTCTCTCCACTGTTCCTATGCTTCTCAGCCCAATCTCAGTTTTCTTTCATTGGTTAGTTCTTTCCTCGTTTCGTTCGTTGTTCGTTCTATCTCGTACCTCAACTTGCTTCTTTTCATGTTTCTTGTCTTTCTTTTTAATTTCTTTCACCCCTGTCCATCATTTCCAATCTCATCGTTCTTCAATTTGGTTACCTCAAATTCATGTTCTTGTTGTTTTCTATCCACTGTGTCCTCTCGTTCTTCCTCCCAATCTTCGTTGTCTCCTTCAATTGACTGATTTCTCCTTGTGCTTCATTCCTTGCTCCTTCATTTCATCTCTTACTCCATACCTATTTTTTCTTTTGTTCGTTCAGTTTCAAATTCATACTCTTCAGTTTTCTATTCCACTGTCTCTCTTGTTCCTCATTCTGCAATCTCGTTATTTCTTCCAAGTGGCTGATTTCTTTTTCCTGTTTCATTCGTTCTTCCTTCATTACTCTTTCTTGCATCTCATTCTTTAATCTGGCCCTTCGCTTCCGCTGGATCTGTACAGTGTGGTTTCTTAACGTTTCATTTTCCGTTCTCTTCTTTCCTCTTTTTAACACTCTATTCGTTTGTAGTTCCCCTCTCTTTGTGTTTTGGTGTTTCTGGAGAGTAACTCAGAAGCTTTTCCATATATTCCTCCTCTCATTTGCTTCTTCCTCCCTGCTTTCCGTACACTTTCCAAATGCTGTCCATTCCGTCAAATAACGTCTCCATCTTTGTATATGACACCCTGTAATTCCCTCTGTTTTCCTGCCCATCCTCTCAATTTTATCGTCCCTCCAGGGTTTTTACTCTTTAATCTGGCCTCCTATATCTATACCTTTCATATTACTTACATTTCTCTGCACAGATTCCTTCAGAACTGTACATGACTTTTCCAGCAATTCCACTTATTCCTGTCACTTTCTCTCAGCTGAGTCTCTCCTCTTTTTAATCTGGTTACTAAACAGACTGTTATCATCTTTCTGATGCCTGTTCTTAATCTCTACTATACAATATTGTTTTTATTTCCAAATTCTGCTGTTCGATTCTCTTTTGTCGCATATTTTTGTTTCTCTCATTCCTCTGCTTCAAGCTGTTGGATTGATGTCCTGCTTTTGGTTTTTTTGTAATCTGCTGAATATCATTTCTTTGTTTCTTGGTGAACGAGACTAACATTACCGATTCCTCACCATATCTCTCGTTTCAAGCTCCACATCGTCTCTTGTTCCCAACTTTAGGGAATCTCAGTCTATTTCCCCTATTTTCTCCCTTTAGATGTCGGCGGGAATTATGTTTGACTTCTCTCATATGTATGGTTAAATTTCTTTCAATTGTTTACTTGCAGTTCGTAGCAGTTTCGTGGTGGAATTATTTATCACGAGCTCGCGCTTCCTCCAATTTCTTCCTTCATCATCTTTCCAAAGGAGACTCGACTGATATTCCGCCTGCTAGCTGCCTATTCGCCTACAGTGGGTATGAATAACGTGATTGTTTGGGAGCGCTCCGCTCACTGAGTGTTGTTCAACCATTTCCACGCTCTAATTCTTCCTCCATAAATCAGCATGCTCGCCCCCGTGCATCTGCGCTGTAGTGCAGAATAGCCCCGCCAATGAATCTTTCATTAACTACAACTTTGCAGGTAATGTCCGTGGCCACAGATTATATGGGGTGAGTCTTTCGGCCCCATAGGAGTGAGATATTATATACTTATCTCTCTGCGGTGCCGCGAGTAGGAACTGTACATAATAGTCACTACCTAAATAATCATATCTAACCCGTCTATTTCCGACTCGTCTTGAGAGAGCACCATCTGTGTTCTTCGTAAGGAATTACATTTTATATATTATAGTGGTTTTTTCTCAATTATAATATATTACTGAGCTCGAATTTGGGGGGAACATCGTAGGTTCGTTCTCTCACTCACACTGTTGCTCTGGTTTCTTCCGTGTGAACTTATTGGAGACGAGGTGGATTCGTGAATTCCACTTATCTGCTACAGCCAATAATAAGTTGCATGGGCGAAGCTTCGTGTCTCCTCCTTTGATCGGTGCGTGCTGCTAATGCGTTGTCTCACTGTAACATCCGAACTTCGCGAAATGTCCGACTCTAACCCTCGGTACGGAACCAACAGCCATAGTGACCCCTACCATTCTGCATTGATGTTCCTTAAATTTCTTACTCCTTTCTTCTCAGCATTACCATTTATTTATTGGATTCATTTACTGTAATATATAAAGGTCCACAGGGAATTTTCCTTTTCTTCACATTAAAGGTAGATGTGTTTTCAATAAAGCTCCTTCTTTAATACTAATGTCATCAATCTTTATTTAAATGGGATTATACGAGGTTGTAATTTCTTCTCACTAATGAGCTTGTAGAAGATAGATTGTCTAGGGATCGGGAGGATGCTTGGTTAGACAGGAGATACGTTAGCATGAGGTTCTTTCATAAAGGCATCAAAACGAATGATAAAATCTTAACGCCATAGACCACTCATTGTTTATAACCACATTCCTTGGGCTGGATGTGGAGTTTACTAATCATTCAAGACACCGAGCATTTTAGTTTCGTTTAACTCACTCTTGACAATGTGAATATGTTTTGTTGTTATTGTTACATATGTTCGCTATGCTATGTTTCCTACGACTGAATATACTAATAATCTTCACCCTTCTACTTCTCTTCTGGTCGCATTGCTTCTGGTTTGTATGTTAGATAACGAATCAATCACATGTTTTTTTTGTTTTTTTTAACTGACAATAATTTCATTTTACTATTCAAAAACCTTGAAATTTATGAGTTTTTTTTCCAGAATAGCAGATTTAACCCTTCCACAAGAAGTTTATAATAAGTTGTCCATTTTATATGAGTAATTGTTTATAAAACAAAAAAAAATATATCACCTTAATATCTTTCATCTTGTTCATACAACAATATATTTATATTTCACAGTCGTGTGGCTTTCATAATAATCCCCAAATTCGCTTTTTACTAACATAATGTTGAACGAATTGTCTCTCCAAAAATTGTTTATGGAACATATGCTAACAACAAAATATTCACATTGTAAGAGTGAGTTAAAGAAACTAAAATCTGGTGGTCTTTGAATATTAGAAACTAATCCAGAAGGAATGAGAAATTATTAAACATATGAGTGGTTATGGCGTTAAGATTTTATCATTCGGTTTTGATGTTTATGAAGAAACTCAATGCA
>CM068953.1:2676731-2692591 GCA_035128595.1 Eptatretus atami
TCTCTCTCACTCTTCCCTCACACTCTCTCTCTCACACCTCTCTCCCTCTACACCTCTCTCTCCACATCTGTCACTCCCTCTCTCACTCTCACACTCCACTCTCACTCTCACTCTCACTCTCACACTACCTCCTCTCACTCTCTCTCACGCGCTCTCTCTCACTCTCAGTCTCCTCTTGCTCTCTCTCTCACTCCTCTCAATCTCTCACTCCTCTATCAACCTTGTCACACACTCTCGTCACATCTCTCACTCCTCTCTCACCCTCTCACTCTCTCTCGCTTCTCTCAACTCTGCTCTTCACCTCTCACATCTCTCCACACTCACTCTCACTCGTCTCTACTCTCTCCTCTCTCAACTCTCTACTCTCTCTCTACACTGCTCTCTCTCCTCTTAAAAATCTCTCTCTCCTACTTCTCTTACTCTCTCACACTCTCTCTCATCTCACTCACACCTCTCCTCTCCCTCATCTCCCTCACTCTCTCTCTCACACACTCTCCTCCTCTCTCACTCTCACACACTCCTCTTCATACTCTCACACTCTCTCTACCTCTCTCCACTCTTCTCACCTCTACCCTCACATCTCTCACTTCTCACTCCACTCTCTCTCTCACTCTCCTATCTCTTACTCTTCTCTCCTCACTCACTCCCTCTCACCCTCTCTCACTCTCATCTCTCACCTCTCTCTCACTCCCTCTCTTCTCCCCTCTCTCTCTCCACTCTCCATCTCTCTCACCTCTCTCCCACCCACTCTCTCACAACTCTCACCCTCTCTCACGCTCTCTCACCACTCTCTCTCTCCTCACTCTCTCTCTACTCTCCTCTATCTCTCACTCCTCTCACACTCTCTCTCACATCCCTCACCTCTCCTCTCTCCTCTCCACTACCTCTCTCTCTCTACTCACACTCCTCACTCTCCACTCTCTCACCTTCTACACTTCTCCACTCTCTCTCTCACACTCAACTCACTCTCTCACACTCTCCACTCTCTCTCACTCTCTCTCTCTCACTCTCTCTCACTCTCTCATCAACTCTTCTCTCACACTCTCCACTCACTTCTCTCACTCTCACTCTCACCATCTCTCTCTTCTCTCCTCTCTCACCTCTCTCTCTCTCTCACTCTCCTCTCCTCTCACTCTCTACTCCTCCTCACACTCTTCCACTCTCCCACCTCTCTCACACCTCTCTCACCTCTCAACTCTCTATCACTGCTCTCTCACTCTCACTCTCTCCTCACCTCTCCACACTCACTCCTCTCAACTCTCCATCTCTCTCTCTCACACTCTCTCTCTTCTCTCACATCTCTCTACATCTCTCTCACTCTCTCTCTCTCTCTCCACACATCTCTCTCTTCACTATCTCTACCCTCTGCTCACTCTCACACTTCTTCTCTTCTCTCACACTCTCTCTCACTCTCACCTGCCACTCTCTCACTCTCTCTCTCAACTCACTCTCACACTCTTCACTACTCACACCTCTCTCTCTCACTCTCTCACCACTCTCTCCTCACCTTCTCTCACACCTTCTCTCTCCACCCTCTCACTCTCTCTCCTCTCACTCTCTCACACTCCCTCTCACACACTCTCGCACTCTCTCTCTCACAACTCACACTCTCTCACACTCTCCGCACTCTCTCCTCCTACTCTCTCTCTCTCTCACTCTCTCTCACTCTCTCTCACCTCTCTCTCACCTCTCACACTCCTCCACCACTCTCACTTCAATCTCTCTCTCACTCTCTCCCTCTCTCTCTCTCTCCTCTCTCTCTCTCACTCTCCTCCTCCTCTCACTCTCTCACCACTCTCACACTCTCCACTCCTCTCACTCTACACTCACACTCCTCTCTCACACTCTCCACTCTCGTCTCACTCTCTCTCACCCTCACTCTCTCTCCACACTCTCACACCACTCACTCTCACACTCTCAATCTCTCTCTCTCACACTCCTCTCTCTACTCTCTCACATCTCTCACACTCTCTCTCTCCGTCACTCTCTCATCTCCCTCCCTCTCTCTCTCACTTCTCTCTCACTCTTCACTCTCACACTCTCTCTCACTCTCTCCTCTCTCACCTCTCTCTCACACCTCCTCTCTCACATCTCTCTCTTCTCACTCCTCACACCTCTCTCTTCTCCTCTCTCTCACTCTCATCACACTCTCTCACCTACTTCACTCCATCCTCCCCCCTCTCTCTCACCCTCTCTCTCACCCTCTCACCTTCTCTCTCGCTCTCACTCTCTCACACTCTCCAACTCTCCTCTCGCTCTCACACTCTCTCTCACTTACTCTCTCTCACACTCTCTCTCACGCACTCTCACTCTCTTTCACTCCTCTCATCCTCTTACCTCTCTCTCATTCTTCTCACACTCTCACACTTCTCACCTACTCTCTCACTCCCTCACTCTGTCTCTCTCACACTCTCTCATCTCTTCAATCACTCTCACTTTACATCTCTCACACACTCTCACACTCTTCTCTCTCGTCACTCTCTCTCTCTCATACTCTCTCACCCTCTCCACTCTCTCCTCTCACTCACTCTCACTCTCACTCTCCTCTCACACTCTCATCGCCACTCACACTCTCTCTCACAGCTTTCTCTCTCACCTCGCTCTCACACTTCTCTCTCACCCTCTCTCCTCTCTCACCACTCTCACACTCTCTCACACTCTCTCACACTCTCTCTCACTCCCACTCTCTCAACACTCTCTCTCACCTCTCTCTTCACTCTCTCTCTCTCACTCCTCTCACTCTCACTCTCACCTCTCATCCTCTCATCACTCTCATACCTCTTCACTCTTCCTCTCTCTACTCACTCTCAACTCTCTTCTCTCTCACACCTCATATCTCTCACTCCTCCTCTCACTCTCTCACTCTTTCTCACTCTCTCTCAACTCTCCTCACCCTCACTCTCTCAACTCTCTTACCTCTCTCATCACTCTCCTCACCCTCTTCACACACTCTCACACCTCACACCCTCTCTCACTCTCTCTCTCACACTCTCTCACCCTCTCACTCTCTCTCTCACTCACTTCTCACACACTCTCTACTACTCTCTCTCACTCTCTCACTCGTCTCACTCTCTCTACACTCATCTACTCTCCCTCACACTCTCTCTCTCTCTCTACTCTCTTCACACTCTCTCTCACTCCTCACACTCTTCTTACTCACCCTCTCTCTCTCACTCCTCTTACGTCTCTCTCACTCTCTCACACTCTCTCACTCACCTCCTCTCTCTCTCTCACTTCTCTCACTCTCTCTCTCACTCTCTTACTCTCTCTCACCATCTCACCCTCTCTCACCCTCTCTCTCCACACTCTCTCACCTCTCTCTCTCTCACTCTCTCACTCTCTTAACTCTCTCTCAACCCATCCTCTCACACACTTCTCACCTCTCCCTTCACACCTCTCTCACCCTCTCTCACACTCTCCGTCACTCACTCTCTCTCACACTCTCTCTCTTCACACTCTCTCCACTCTCCCTCTTCTCTCACGCTTCTCTCTCTCTCTCATCTCTCTCTCTCACTCTCACACCTCCTCTCCCTCTCACACTCTCCTCTCCTCTCACCTCCTCTTTCACTCCTCCACCTCTCACTCTCACTCTCACACTCTCTCACTCTCTACTCTCACACTCTCTCTCACTCTCACTCTCCGCCTACTCACCCCTCTCTACACCTCACTCTCTCTACCTCTCTCACTCACTCTCCTCCCACTCTTACTCTCATTTCTCTACATCTCTCTCACTCTCTCCCTCTCCTTCCCACACTCTTCTCCTCACTCGTCATCACACGCTCTCTCTCTCATCTCCACTCACTCCCTCTTTCTACACTCTCTCCATATCACCACTCTCTCCTACTCATCTCTCTCACTCTCCTCACTCTCTCCTCACTCTTCACTCCACTCTCTCTACTCTCTCAACTACTCTCTCTCTCACTCTCACTTCTCACTCTCTCCCACTCTCAATTCCTCTCATCACATCTCTCTCACTCTCTCAACTCTCTCACTCTCTCCACACCTCTCTTCTCTCTCACACGTCTCACTCTCTCAACCTCTCATCTACTCTCACTCTCAACTATCTCTCAGCTCACGTCACTCCTCTCTCATCCTCCTCTTCACCTCTCATCTCTCACTTCTCACCTTTTCCCTCTCCTCTCACACTCTCATCCTCTCTCCACTCGTCACTCACTCTCTCTACTCACACTCTCCTCATCTCCTCACACTCTCCTACTCTCTCTCTACACCTCTCTCTCTCACACCACTCTCCACCCTCACCCTCCTTTCACACTTTCCGCACTCTACTCTCTCACCTCTCACCCTCTCTTTCCCACCCCTCCTCTCCCTCCTCTACTCTCACACTCTCACACCTCATCTCTCACGCCTTCACTCCCACTCCTCTCTCACCCTCTACTCTACTCCTCCTCTCTCTATGCACTCTCTCTCATCACATCTCTCTCTCCCCTCTCTCCTCACTCTCCACCTCAACTTCTCTTTCTCTACTCTCTCTCAACTTCTCCGTCACACTCTCCTCTCTCCACTAATCTCTCACTCTCCTCTCTCCTCTTCTATCTCTCTCTCCCCTCTCATCTTCTCTACTCTCACACTCCGCCCACCCTCTCTCCATCTCCCTCTCTCCTCTCACAGCTCTCATCTTCACTCCCTCTTCTCTCTCATCACTCTCCCCCTCTCTCTCTCTCACTCCTCCCTCACTTCTCTCACACTCTCCTCATCTCTCACTCTCACTCTCATCAGTCTCCTTATCTCTCCTCTCACCACACTCCTCCACCCTCCTCACGCATCATTTCTCTCACTCTCTTCATCTCACGCTCTCTCACTCACTCTCACTTCACGCTCTGCTTTCTCTCACTCTCTCACACTCTCTCTACTCTACATCCGCTTCTCTCTTCTTACTCTATCACACTCCCTCCACTCTCTCTCTCCCTCTCTCTCTCTAGCCACTTAGTCGTCACACTCTCTCTCTCATCACTCTCTCTCTCTGTCACATCATCACTCTCTCACACATCCACTCCTCATTCTCACTCTTCTCCTCACATCTTCTCTCTCACCCTACTCTCATCACCTCTCTCACTCTCTCTCACTCTCTCAACACTCTCTCCACTTACTCTCCATTCTTGCTCTCACACTCTCTCTCACTCTCCCCACTCTCTCTCTCATTCTCTTACCTCTACACTCTCTCCTCACTCTCTCCGTCTCTATCTCCCTCTCACCTCTCTCTCGCTCTCTTCACCTCCCTCTTGCTCTCACTCTACTCTCTCACACTCTTCTCCACACTCTCACATCTCTCACAGCTCTCTCACACCCTCTCACTCTCTCACTCCCTCACTCCATTCTCATCTCTTTCATCTATCTCTCTCTCGCCCACTCTCCACTCTCATCTCTACACTCCGCTCTCACATCTCATCTACTCCACTCCTCACTCTCCACCTCTCTCACTCACTCTCATAACTCCTCTCACATCTCTCACACTCTCAAACTCTGCACTCTCTCCACCATCTCTCTCCTCACACTACTCTCACTCTCTCTTCACTCACACTCTCACTCTCCTCTCACTCCTTCACACCTACAACAGCTCTCTCTCAACTCTCTCTCACCTCTCCTCACACTCCATCTCATCTGCTCACAGCTCCTCTCTCACTCTCACTCCCTCTCATCTCACTCTCTATGTCCAACTCTCTCACTATCTCTCTAGCTCCTACACTCTCTCTCTATCTCTTCTCACACTCTACTTCTTCCTCTCACCTCTCTCTCACACTCTCCTCCCTCTCTCACACTCTCACTCTCCTCTCACTCTCACTCTCATCTTCACACTCCTCTCCACTTACTCTTCTCTCTCTCATGCTCAGCGCTCTCTCTCTCTCTCACACACTCTCTCTCTCACTCTATACCCTTCACTCCTACACTCCTCTCTCTCACTTCTTCACACTCTCATCTTACACTCTCTACCACTCTTCTCACGCTCTTCAACTCTCTCACTCTCTCTCTCTCACTCTTACTTCTCTCTCTCACACTCTCTCTCTCTCACACTCACACTCTCTCACACTCTCACTCTCTCTCACTCTCTCGCTCTCACTCTCTCACACTCTGCTCACCTCTCTCTCCTCACTCTCTCCACCCTCTCACCCTCTCTCGTCTCTCCTCACTCTCACTACTCTCTCTCACTCTCTCTCTCTCACGCTCTCTCTCTCACAATCTCACTCTCTCACACGCTCTCACACTCTCTCATCACCCTCTCACTCTCTCTCTCACCCCTCACTCTCACTCTCTCTTACACTCTCTCTCACACTCACTCTCTCTCTCACTCTCTCACCCTCTCACCCTCTCTCCTCTCTCTCACTCTCACACTCTCTCTCACTCTCTCTCTCTCACGCTCTCTCTCTCACTCTCACTCTCTCACACGCTCTCACTCTCTCACCCCTCTCACCCTCTCTCTCACTCTCTCTCTCACCCTCTCACTTCACTCTACTCTTTATCACTCTCTCTCACACTTCACTCACTCTCTCACTCACGCTCACACCTCTCCTCTCTCTCTCTCATCTCTCCACCCTCTCACATCTCACATTCTCTCTCACACTCTCTCTCACACTCTCGCACTCTCTCTCTCACACTCACACTCACACTCTCTCACCTCTCACTCTTCTCTCTCTCACTCTCTCACATGCTCTCTCTCACCCTCTCACTCTCTTCTCACTCTCTCCACACTCTCTCACTCTCTCCCTCTCACTCTCTCACTCTCTCCTCTCTCTCATCTCATCACATCACTCTCTCTCCCTCCTCTCTCCTCTCCTCCTCTCACTCACGCTCTCTCTCTCACTCTCTCCACACTCTCTCTCCTCTCACACTCTCTCTCTATCTCTCACTCTCTCACACTCTCACACCTCTCTCACTCTCACACTCTCACACTCTCACACTCTCTCTACTCTCACTCTCTCACATGCTCTCTCTCCACTCTCGCACTCTCACTCGCACTCTCTCACACCTCTCCCTCTCTCACTCTGCACTCTCTCTCACACACTCTCTCTCACTCTCGCTCTCACACTTACTCTCTCACCCTCTCACTCTCTCACCCTCTCATCGCTCTCCACACTCTCTCATACACTCCCCTCTCTCGTCACTCTCTCTCCTCACCCTCTCACTCTCTCACCCTCTCTCGCTCTCACTCACTCTCTCTCACACTCCCTCTCTCTCTCATCTCTCATCACCCTCTCACTCTCTCATCTCACCTCTCACTCTCTCTCACACTCTCACTCACACACTCTCTCTCTCTCTCACTCTTCACTTCTCTCTCTCTCACACACTCCCTCTCCACACTCTCGCCTCTCACACTCTCTCTCCTCACTCTCACCCTCTCACATCACCCTCTCACACTCTCACACTTCTCCACTCTCTACGCTCTCTGACCCCTCACTCTCTCACTTCACTCACTCTCTCTCCAACACTCTCACTCACCTCTCTCTCACACTCTCTCACTCTCTCTCATGCTCTCTCTCACTCTCTCTCTCTCCCTTCATCTCCCTCTCTCCTCTCTCACATCTCCCACTCTCACTCCTCTCTCACTCTCTCTCCTCACACTCTCTCTCACTCTCACTCTCTCACTCTCTCACACTCTCTCTCTCATCTCTTGCCAATGCACGTGTTTGCTCTCCAACCTTGAAACTGGCTAATAACGAATTTTTTTAAACTTGTACTCAGGAATTCCTGCGCATCCTCCTTCCTTTCCCTCTCCATCCCTTCTCAACTTCCTTTCTCCATCACCACTTCCAATCATGACATAGTGTGTACATGTCCCAAGGAAGTTAATATTTCTTTAATACTATAAATCAAACTAACAAAACCTGCAGATCAATGACTACTCTTTTCCTCTCACACTCTCACTCTCATCACACTCTCTCAACTCTCACTCTCTCTCACACTCTCGCTCTCTCTCATCCACACTCTCGCTCTCTCTCACTCTCACTCTCACACTCACACTCTTCTCTCACCTCCCTCTCTCTTCATCACTCTCTCACTCTCCACTCTCATCTCTCTCCTCAATCTCTCGCTTCACTCTCTCTACTCTCCCACCGCTCTCTCGCTCTCACTCTCTCTCTCTCTCACACGCTCTCACACTGCCTCTTCTCTCTCACTCTCTCTCTCACACTCACACTGCTCTCTCACTCTCTCTCACTCTCTCTCACTCTCTCCAACTCACACTCACTCTCACTCTCTCTCTCTCTCTCACTCTCGCTCTCACTCTCTCTCTCACTCTCTTACTCTCTCACATCTCTCACTCTCTCTCTCTCTCTCTCTCTCTCCTCACTCTCACACTCTCCCCTCACTCTCACACTCTCACTCTCTCCACTCTCTCACTTCACTCTCTCTCACCTCTCTCTCATCACTCTCCACACTCTCCCCTCACTCTCACTCACACTCTCTCTCGCTCTCACTCTCTCCTCCTCACTCTTACACTCTCTCTCTCTCTCTCCTCACTCTCACACTCTCCCTCACTCTCTCTCACAACTCTCACACACTCTCACACACTCCTCACTCCTCTCCACTACTCAACCTCTCTCTCACACTCTCTCTCCCTCTCACACTCTCTCACCCTCTCACTCTCTCTCTCCCTCTCTCTCCTCACACTCTCACTCTCTCACTCTCTCTCTCTACCCCTTTTCACCCTCTCTCTCTCACACTCTCTCACCCTCTCTCACTCACTCTCACACACTCACTCTCACTCGCCTCTCACTCTCCTACTCTCTACTCTCTCTCTCTCTCTCACTCGCTCTCACTCTCTCTCTCACTCTCTTACTCTCTCTCTCTCTCTCTCTCCCCACTCTCACACTCTCCTCACTCCTCCTCACACTCTCTCATCGCTCTCACTCTCTCACACTCTCTCTCTCTCTCCCTCACTCTCAACACTCTCCCTCACTCTCACACTCTCACTCTCTCTCACACTCTCACACCCTCTCACACACTCTCACCCTCTCTCACACACTACCCTCTCTCACACTCTCTCTCCCTCTCACACTCTCTCACCCTCTCACTCTCTCTCTCCCTCTCTCTCCCTCACACTCTCACTCTCTCCTCTCTCTCTCACCCTTTCACCCTCTCTCTCTCACACTCTCCTCACCCTCTCTCACTCACTCTCACACACTCACTCTCACTCGCTCTTACTCTCTCACTCTCTCTCTCTCTCTCTCCCTCACTCTCACACTCTCCTCACTCTCACACTCTCACCTCTCTCTCTCACACTCACTCTCACTCTCCTCACTCTCTCTCACTCACTCCACTCTCTCTCTCACTCTCTCACACTCTCTCACTCTCACACTCTCACTCACACTCTCTTCGCTCTCACTCTCTCTCACTCTCTCTCACTCTCTCGCACTCTCGCTCTCATCTCTCTCTCACTCTCTTACTCTCTCACTCTCTCACACTCTCTCTCTCTCTCCCTCACTCTCACACTCTCCCTCACTCTCACACTCTCACTCTCACACACTCTCACCCTCTCTCACACACTCACCCTCTCTCACACTCTCTCTCCCTCTCACTCTCTCTCTCCCTCTCTCCCCTCACACTCTCACTCTCTCACTCTCTCTCTCACCCTTTCACCCTCTCTCTCTCACCCTTTCACCCTCTCTCTCTCACACTCTCTCACCCTCTCTCACTCACTCTCACTCGCTCTCGCTCTCACACTTACTCTCTCACCCTCTCACTCTCTCACCCTCTCTCGCTCTCACTCACACTCTCTCTCACACTCACACTCTCTCACACACTGTCTCACTCTCTCACACTCTCTCACTCTCTCACACTCACACTCTCTCCCTCCTCTCCTCACTCACTCTCTCACACTCTCTCCCTCTCTCTCCTCACTCACTCTCTCACACTCTCTCACACTCTCTCACCCTCTCACTTTCTCTTCCCTCACTCTTACACTCTCTCCCTCACACTCTCACTCTCTCACTCTCACTCACCCTCTCTCTCTCACACTCTTACTCTCTCTCACTCTCTCACTCCCTCACTCTCACACTCCCTCACTCTCACTCTCACACTCTCTCACTCTCGCTCTCCTCACTCTCTCCTCACTCTCTCTCACTCTCCTCACTCTCTCTCACCCTCTCACTCTCTCTCTCGCTCTCTCTCTCTCACTCTCACCCTCTCACTCACTCTCTCTCCTCTCACCTCACTCTCTCTCTCTCTTCCAATGCACGTGTTTGCTCTCCAACCTTGAAACTGGCTAATCACTAATTTTATTTAAACATTGTAACTCCAGGAATTCCCTGCGCATCCTCCTTCCTTTCTCCTTCCTCCCCTTTCTCAACTTTCCTTTCTCCATCCACCCACTTCCAATCCATTGGACATAGTGTGTACATGTTGACCCCAAGGAAAGTTTAATATTTCTTTAATACTATAAAATCAAACTTAACAAAACCTGCAGATCACATGACTCACTCTCTTTCTCTCTCACTCTCTCTCACACTCACCCCTCTCTCTCTCTCCCTCTCTCTCTCACACTCTCTCACACTCTCTCACGCTCTCTCTCTCACACTCACACTCTCTCACACTCTCTCTCTCTCTTCTTTCCAATGCACGTGTTTGCTCTCCAACCTTGAAACTGGCTAATCCGAATTTTATTAACATTGTAACTCCAGGAATTCCCTGCACATCCTCCTTCCTTTCTCCTCTCCAATCGCCCACTTCCAATCCCATTGGACATAGTGTGTACATGTTGACCCCCAAGGAAAGTTTAATATTTCTTTAATACTATAAAATCAAACAACAAAACCTGCAGATCACATGACTCACTCACTAGTCAAGATATCAATGAAAATTTCAGTTTCCTACAAAGAAATTGGTGATGACATCGATGTTTGATTATATGCAGCAGAGGGCCACACGTCGAGCGGTTCTCAACGACTTGTACGCGCTGTTATCAGAATCTTCTTCAAGCTTACTTTGCTGTTATTGAGCTTTTGACAGAGATTCGTTGGGATTGCGGGCGGCTGAGTCGGCAACGTCAGCGATATTCTCTGGTGACCGTCCTGATTCTGGTCGGTGAGCGAGTGGCCGCCTCTGTTCGGTGAATTCGGATGCAACACTGTTCCATGCTGGCTGAATTTTTTTCACAAACCTTTGAATTTGAGACTTGATGGGAGCTTTCCTTGTTGCTTGTGTGCAGAACAGGTTCCTTGTGTGTAAGAACAAATTTGTCCGTGATTAGTTTTCTACATTAAATGACTTTTCATCAGGTGTGCACAACATCATTGATTCAAGAAACTTGGCAGGTATTTAACTCAGTTCTGGGGCCCACTTTCTTGGGGTCACCCTGTAATTTCTAAATGCCCCCCCATTTTTGTCCTTGTTCTGTTTAGGCCCTGTATCTGTTAGACTACACTGTAGTGTGCCACTGCCATAACAAACACCTGTTTACAGAAGGGCGGTCAAAGGGCCAACTCGAGCATGTATCCTTTCCCTGGGCATGGACAAGGTGCACGGCATTTGAAGTGTCATGTGATCACCTTTGAACGTTTCCTCACATTGCTGCCCCCCCCCCCCAATAGATCGAACTAATGACAACTGGCTTTTATCCTACAATTCAACAGCACAAGGCAATGATGATAAAAACGAGGTGAGGTGAAGCAGCTCTGACATCTTATCTTCAGAAATAACGTTGGCAAACTGTAAGCAATTCCATGTTGAACTTGTTTGTGATGATCATTCCTGCTTTGCTTTGATTCTTACCTTTTAATCAACCTCCTCCTCCTCCTCCTCCTCATGCTTTTCCAATGGCATTCTTTCCTCGGTGAAAAATGTGGGGGGAAAATAAATAAATAAACCTCTGTTCCAATCCCTTCCACTTTGCACACGTATCCAAAGCAGGTCGATTCGGATCAGACGGAAGCGATGGCCAGTGTACGGGTGGCCGCAATAGACAATGGGCTCGCGTTCCCCTTCAAACACCCGGATTCCTGGAGAGCATGTACGGTAATTGTAATGTCATGGGAGGGTGAAGAGGTTTGCAGCCCTCAGGGCATCAGAAGCTGAACTCCGTTGCTTACCTGCAGATCCATTTCACTGGACGTGGCTACCTCTGGCGCAGGTACCTTTTTCCCCAGAGACGTGTGAGATGATGCTTCCCACTCTCTCTGACCCAAGTTTTGTGCATGAACTGGAGGAGAATCTGCTGAGACTATTCAAGGTGTGTTTGTTGGATTACAAGCTTCTCATGTGGCTTGCTTGGTTTGTAGATCCATTTACTTGAGGCAGAGTGAACATCACATGATGTGGATGGATTAACTTCTCAGTGTGAAAGTTGATTAAACGTTTGAAGGTTAATGGATTTATCTTGGTGGAGGGCAAGTTAATTCCTCAATGATGATAGTTACTCTCTGGGAGTGCAAGATTACACAAGCTCAAGGTAATGATTTTTAAAATTGTGATCATTAAGTGGAATGTGTTTGTGGTACTTCACAAGCAAGTGATCATGTAAACCTGTTGTAGGAGGACAAGGGTTTTGACCGAACTACTTACGAGAATCAGATGTCGGTCATCAGAGGCCAGGTATGTTTGTCTCCTTTGTTAGCATCGGAAACCAAAGTGTAACCACTGGCCAACTAATTGAAACCACCCATCAAACCTTTTCCTCCATCTACCTCCAGTTGCTGAACTTGGAGAAGGCGCTTCACCAGGGTCTCTCGCCTTTTCAGCTCGTACAACTACCTGCAGTGCGGATGGAGCGGCATCCCGCTATGGAAACTTCCCACCTGCCGAGCTTCAGTCCCTTCCAGGAGGTCTACACACAGAACTTCCGCAGGCAAAAGCCCTTCTTCTCTTGGTGGTGAATGAATCGAGT
Source organism: Eptatretus atami (assembly GCA_035128595.1). Lineage (NCBI taxonomy): Eukaryota > Metazoa > Chordata > Myxini > Myxiniformes > Myxinidae > Eptatretus > Eptatretus atami. The sequence goes on from CM068953.1 coordinate 2,689,564, forward strand.
CTTGGCCTCCCAAACTCATGTGTGGACATGATGGCAGAGCCATGCGGACCGTCTTCTCATTGTAACTCGTCCTTGAGGGTATCAAAACAGTGTTTAGGACTGGTAAAAGGTGTTGCGTTTAACTGTGGTTCACCAAAGGAAGACATGTTGGCGAGTGTTTTGAAGCAGTGGAGTTGATCCATTTGCATTCCTGTATTTTCAGGGATAGCATTGTGGAGATGCAATATGGGAACTGTTCTTCCTGGAAAACAAAACCACAAAGCTATGCTTGAGGCAGATTAAAATAAAATTAAATCAATTAGTTTGAAGCCTCAATTCCATGAGAAAGTAAACCATAAAGTTTTGTGTTTATATATATAATCAAGTTAGTAACATGATTAAACTTAAACCTGTCTTTCCTTTAAAAACAACAAAAAAGTCAACCCTTGCTTTCTATAAACGATTGTATCAAAGGACACCATCCTTTAGAAAGGTGTGTTCAACCATGTACTTGTTATTATTTTTGGGTATAATATGCTGTGGTATTTCATGCCTACCCTGTCAAGGTTAAAGGAATATCGATCAATCCCAACTGGAATGTCTATCAGTATAAAATCCACAAGTTTAGTCAACTTTCCATACTTTATTTTTCCTTACCTCCATACACAGTGATTGCTTGACAATGCAGCTGGGGCAGGGGAATGGGGTGGGAGAAGGAAAGAAAGTGAACCACAAATCTCTAGCATTGTCTGCACAAACAAAATGGCTGCCCATTGAACCCCAAACAAGGCAATGAAGATGTTGGTGGAGAAATCGCTTAAGAGGTGGGAAAGTGGTTACAGAATGGATGTGAATTGGTCACATCTCGTAAATGGTCGTCTTTATTCCCTCCCTACCAACAAAGGTTGATTGTCAGGGGTCGTGATAGATTGACATGGAACAAATCAAAATATCACAATGCCCAAAAGCATTGTAGGGCTGCTGCAGAGCTATTCAAGCTCTACCCAGAATTCCTTTTAAATTTGAACATGGAGCTCGGCCACGGAGCTCAGCCACTTACACCAAGAGGAACAAAACCAAAGCTCAGACCTCACAGGCAGGAAGACAGCAATGATTTACAAATACAGGAAACCAAAAACAAACATGAAAACACCTTTTAGTGTCCTTTTTATCTCATACTATCAAAACAGGAAGATGGATTTCTATTTACCACATCAAGCGAGATCATCAGAAGTGGGAAGAGTCCCTATCTGAAATGACGATCACTGAAAGAATGGACGGGACCATGATACGGATCGAACGAGTAATGAACAAGAAGGGAAAGTCTGGACTTCCTACGCTCTGAACATCAAATCCACATGCAGGGGAGGTAAGAACAGCAAGAAACCTTTCCACTTCAAACTAGTAGAGGGGAGGAGGGGGGGAGAGGAGGAGGGGAGGGGGGAGGGGAGGGGAGGGGAGGAGGGGGAGGGAGGAGGAGGGGAGGGGGAGGGGGGAGGGGGAGGGGAGGGGAGGGGGGGGAGGGGAGGAGGGGGAGGGGAGGGGAGAGGAGGAGGGAGAGGAGGGGGGAGAGGAGGAGGAGAGAGAGGGGGAGGGGGGGGGGGAGAGGGGGAGGGGGAGAGGAGGAGGGGGAGAGGAGGAGGGGGAGAGGAGGAGGGGGAGAGAGGGAGAGGGGGGGGGGGAGAGGAGAGAGGGGGAGGGAGAGAGGGGAGGTGGAGGAGGAAGAGGAGGGGGGAGGGGAAGGGGGAGGAGGGGAGGGGGAGGAAGGGGAGGGGGAGGAAGGAGGAGGGGAGGAAGAAGAGGGGAGGAAGAGGAGGGGGGGGGGGGAGGAAGAGGAGGGGGGAAGGGGGGAGGAAGAGGAGGGGGGAGGGGAGGGGGGAGGGGAGGGGGAGGAGGGGGACGGGAGAGGGAGGAGGGGAGAGGAGAGGGGGAGGGGGAGAGGAGAGGGGAGGGGGAGAGGGGGAGAGGGGGGGGGAGGAGGAGGGGAGGTGGGGACAGTGGAGGAAAAGCAAACTCAGAACAAGGTTCCAGTGAAATGGCTTTTCTATGGAAATAATAGTTACACTTTGTTTTTGTTTTTTCTTTGATAGGTCATGGTAAGAAAAGCCATTGGAAAACGAATATAATGTGCAAAAAGAATAAAGTGGTAACTCCTATTGCAGATACATGCTCGGGCATAGCCTTTGTATTTTAGGAAATTTATTTTCGATCGAGACTTTCCTTTATCTTCAACTCTTCGGTAATTCATATTTGGTTCACTCCCCGAGACTCTAGCCATCTCTCGCTCATGCGGTTTCCACGTCAAGGACCCACCGGTCGTAACGGGCGGTTTCCCCGGATCACAATCGCTTGCCGCGGCGATCTTGCCTTTGGATCAGAAGAAAAACAATCAGCAGGAAAACCAGAAAGCCCAAGTTCAACCCTCCACCTCAATCCACACCCATCGACTAGACAAACCTTTGACCTTTTTCCTCTTACAAACAATATCTGACAGATTCAAGTGAAGGGTGGAACTAACCAGGCGAGCCAATGATGAAGTCCAAATTCTTCGTTCCCCCAACCCCCAGCAATCCTTTTGCAGAACACTAATAACAGCAGATAGGCAGCTGTGGAACGAGTGGCCAAATGACCTTACATCGATAGACTTGAAAGACAAGGAAAATTTTAATAAATAAACATGCTACACAAACTGGGGGGGAGGAGAGGGGAGGGAGAGGGGGGGGACATCTGTTCCTCAACTCCCAAATGAAACCGATTCACGTACGCATTTTGTGGATATATTGTGCACAATTGCATTTTTAAACGGGGTTTTCAAGTTCTTGGGGTCATTCACCAAAGCAGATGCTACCCCCAAATTGGCAAGCATTGGTGGACTGAAACACCAATGTATTTATTTTGGCATGACCCTCACGTCCATAAGGAGAAATCGTTTCAATGGTGGTCAAGGTGAGAAGTGCTGAGAAAATATAAAACAAAGCACCATCATAACATCCCTTCCCAGAGGCAATGAAGTTCACGCAATGACACGAGAACTGCACCAGCACTCAAG
>CM068953.1:2692601-2704771 GCA_035128595.1 Eptatretus atami
CTATAAGGGCTGGCACCATCACACTCACGCTAACGGCTGGCACCATCACAAAGTTCAGATGCCAGCGGCTATGGTCACTCATCGTCGTCGTCGTCGTCTTCACCATCCGAGAGAGTGGTAGGCGCACGGTGTGCCATGCGCCGATAGGTGTCCAGCCAGCGATCCAGCATTTGTGCGATTAGTGGCTGGCGGTGACGCGGCAGAATCTGACGAGCGACTAGCAGGCCACCTTCTGTAACGCAGCAATCCAGCCAATCTCGGAGCAACCTCTCGTGTTGCTCTTCACTGCCAAGCTGCAAATGAGAATCGGTGACGAGAGAAAAATCAGCACGAGACATTGTATTCCTAACTCCATACAATTTTTGTTTCATTAAATTGCTTTGCAGGTTGGGAGTTCAACATCAACATGGCAGACCTTACAAATACCACAGCTACAAAGCTACTTGATGCCGACGACCTGGCCATCGACGCTGACAAGAGCTTCGAGCAATTGGAGAAGACCCTCAACCAAGACAAAGATCATGACCAGCTATTACCATCACTGGAGCCTCCAGCTCAATACCATAAAAACAGTCCACACAACCTAACACCTCAACAACCAGGAAGCAACAGGAGAATTCCGTGTCACACTGAATGTAATTGTGCTTCTTTACTCTCCCACCCCTATGTATCTACAAATCCAGCTGGACAGAACCTTAATCTTGCACTGCCACTCCCAGAAGGAGTGGTATCTACAAGGGTCAACTGAGTGCGCAAACTCTGCAGACATTACTGGGGCGCTTACTTTACCACTCTGCACGCATCTACACTTCCACTAATCTATGCCCGTTCAGAATACTGCGTGTCGGCATGCAGCCGAAGTGCACATGTAAGGAAGGTCGACACCCACCTGAGCTCCCTCCTCTTTGGGGGTCACCACAGGCTGCCTTCACCCGACTCCATTGCAACACTTTCCAGCCCTAGTGGGCATCCCCGTCAAGAGAAGCTGCAATTTGCCAAGCTGCTCTGAAAGCTACTCAAAACACTTGCAACCCCCTTACGTACCAAGATAAACAGTGACCTCCATGCCCAATGCCTACCTAGCCGCAAGCAATTCATCAGAGTAGCAGTCACATCTGGGCAACAATCAAACCCGCAAGAAAACGCACAATGATAGTTTGAGAATCGGAAAGACCTCTCGAGTGGATAAAAAGTGGACAGGGAGAAGCTTCCTGTCGCTATCGACAAGAGGCAGGAAAGCCGTCGGTCCTTCGTCGTCCTCATCGGTGGCGGTATTGGCACCAGCTCCAAGACTGCCCAGCCCATCGTTCTCAAGGGGCACCAAAGCTGAGAAATGTCCACGTGTGTACCCCAATGCAATGGGGGACTTGCAGCAGAAGCCAGGTTCCCAGAGCAAAGGCAGATAAACACCTAGAAGCAGGACGAAGGAGGAAAAGACACGGTAAACCAAAGTTGTGATGGGAAGAGCAGATGAAGATAAAATGAAACAAATAACTGCTGCAGCAGATGAAAGACAGGATTTGTGGAATCAAGGCACTTGGGTAAAATTGAAGTTGAAAGAAAAGCATCTTTAGGAACAGACCCTGAAAGCGTGCATATCCCAGAGTTTCTCCTCGAAAGCTCTTATAGAACTTCACGCCATACACGATAATGGGGCGGCGCAGAATATGTGCCAGGACGAAGATGTGCGTGTGTTCCAGGCTAGCTCCAGGCTGTGGAGAGGGTGTTTAAGGAAATGAAGATTCAATTAGGAAAACAGAACGGTCTCATTGGAAGCATGCTGTTCAAATAGACAAAGTTAAAGTCACTACTTTGACGACAACAAGAGAAGTCCATTTAATACAGGTGAGAACCAAGCATACCAGAGGAGATTTAGAGGGGTAGGGAGGGAAAGAGGGTGGAGGGGAGGAGGAAACGGTAAAGGATGATGTCCCATCGATAATCTTGCGTGTGCAAATGGCAAAAAAAATTTCGGTGGAAATATATACAATTTGGCACAAGTCTGACATCCGAAAAGATCGATATTTCATCCTTCAAGACAAAATACCGATCAGGTACATTCTCACAGCAGGTTCCACAACACCCCCTTTAAATCACTCCACCTGGCTGGCAAGAGAAAGGATGAAGGACCAGTCTTCTTGCCATTGGTCCTCACGCAGGGAGAACCGAAGGCCGAAACTCTGCGAATACCACGACTCCCAGTCCTTCCAACGGGTGAAGAACCTACAAACCAAAATACCATCGATCAGAATTCTTCAGGGCCTTTCAAGTAGCATGGAGCAAGGCAATTTGAGGGCAACAAACACCATCTTCCTTTACACAAGACACCACCTATTCAACAAATGTGCTTTGTGAAACGTAGTTTCGTTTTGTCCGACTACTCTGCTATCTTTAATGAGTGAGGGATTGCAGCTGACTTCTTCAAAAAGTAAGAGCTAAGTAAAGAGACGTTCACAAGACTTTGGAGGCACAGTTCCGAATTTCTTGTGCTAAGATTCCCTCAAGTTAATGGGCATAAACCATTGGACGTAACATTTTTCGGACCTGGACGTAACATTTTCGAGCTTGCATCCAAGCCCATATCGTTATGCCATGTGACCGATTGCCCACCAATGCGAGCAGTCGTGCAGGCTGTCACGCAGCGCACCGCGCAGCACGCAGTCCTTGTCGTCAATTCCCCAGGTGGCTTGCAGGACGGAGTCCAACAGACAGTCGCCAGCGGTGCGGTTCCACAAAGCGTACAAACGCGAATCCAGCCGCTCACAAAGCTCCAGAGACCAATTGATGATCGGAGATTCTTCTTCCAATTCTGCATTTACACACACACACACCTATTGTAGAGTATGAGAAAATGATTCACCACATTCAGTTCATTTAAAAAATACAAATAAAGAAGAGGACTAAGATTCTTGAGCCTTTCCATTGGCCATGTGGTGAAGCTGGGCAACACGATATCACCGTGAGAACCAATGGTACCCTCCCATCCGCGTACCGAGCCTTCCCGCATTCCACAGTACGAGGCACGACGCAGGAAAACACGCACTCACCTTTCTGAACATCCCTGTCCAAAAGCTCATCGTAAAGCTTTACTTGCACTGCTGGAGGTAAATCCTCGATCTCTGCCAGAGGGCGGGGGTGGGTAGAGCAACAGGGCTGTCATTATCACAACAACGGTTTCAACACCCACAGAGTAATGCTTACGAGGAAGCTCGGACAGAGTTTGTGACGGAGGACAGCTTCCGCTGGCCTTCCTTGCTCAAGGTCGACGGGTACAAGCAAAAATAACCCCGACATTTATGCAGGAAACAAGAATGCTGGGAAGCATCATGAGAGCTATTTGATACTTTAAAATGATGGCTGGAAGAGAGCCATACCTGCTGGGAGAGTGAAGGTGACAAACTCTGCCATGAAGTAACAGGGGAAGTCCCCTTTACGCTGCTGCAAGGAAGCGGCAACTTCACGACGGATTAGCTCCGTGAGCTCTGGGCAGACAAACGCCGGGATGCACTTCACCACGTGCTGGGATACCTGCGGTAGACACGTGACATCTTCAATCCAAGAAGCAAATACATGTATGACCGGATTTAATCACGAATTTGGACCGCCGGACGCATAATCTCTGAGGAGCGACTGCTGCTAAAGCTGCACCACTAGATGTATGGGAGGAATTTAAATTTGGGACACAAGCAAACGAATCAATAGAAAAACCCATGGTTATCAAACTACATGATCTCACCCTATCATACTTAGCCTTGCACTTTATGTCTCCTGTTCATTCTGACACACAAGGCAACAAAGTTCGTTCTACGTTTGAGTAAGAGACTAGTTCCTTGGAGGTCTCTGTTGATGGTGTTTTCCCAGGGTGTTTTGAGTCCTTCTTCTCGGTCGTCTTCCATGCGGTTGCCATGTCAAAGCCTGCTAGTGTGCTTGGTCGACGTATTGGATGTCCAAGCTATGCAAGTCTTCTTTTTTGCAAAGTATTAAAGGCATCGGGTTGCTCCGTCCTCTTTCTTACTTCCACATTGGTTATGAAGTCGGTCAATTTGATGTCGAGAATGTTACGTAGGCATCTGTTGTCAAAAGCATCCATCATGTGACTTTTTCAATTGCCAGGTCTGTGCAGCATACAGAAGTGTTGAGACAACTACTGTTGTAAAGTTTGATTTTGGTGCTCAGGCTGATCTTCTTGCTCTTCCAAATATTGTCGAATCGCTTGAAGACACCACTCGCCTTCCCAATGTGACGATTAATCTCACCATTTCAACAGTTGAATCAATGTGGCTACCGAGATACCTGGAGCCTTTGACATCTTTTAACTCGAAGCCATTCGGGTAGATTTTAGCATCGTCATCGTTGGCTTGTCTCCCGAGACTCATCACTTCAATGTTTGCTCCAGTGACCTTCAGACCAATTGAGGTTGTGTAGTGTACAGTTCGGTGTCTGTCAGCATCTGCAGCTCATGCTCATATTTGGCTAAAATAGTGATCACTCTATCACTCAGGAAGAATCATCAATCAAACTAACCTACATATCGATTTTCATGGTCAGCCACCAGAAGAGGTTCAGTCTCTTGAACTTCTTGGCCTCACCATCAGCCATGATCTCTCCCAGGTAGACCATGTAGCAAAACTGGCAGCCAAAGCCAGTCGCTGACTGGGAATCCTCCATCATTCCAAGTCTCTCCTTGAAAAAAATCAGAACTACTCAGTCTACAAGGCCTTTATCCACGTGTCCGTGGAGTACTGCTCTCCGCAATGCACTCCATACTCAATGGAGGACGGCTCTGCAGTACATCGGTCACACACTTAATGCACCACACATACGGTGAGTGGTCTAAACAGACGACAAACACAAGGTGATAAATCAGGACTATAAGAGGGACAATTTAGAACTTCCCAATACGTCTCCGGTAGAATAGTAACGGTTACATTTGGTGTGTGAAGGTGGACATTATCGTGCAGTGAAGTCTTGCCCAGAAACTGCATTCCTGGCGATCATTCATTCCAAACAGGAAAATTACTGTTTTAAAGGACGTCAAAAAGGACACAAACAGGTATGAATAACTAATGTAACGTGTTAAATAAGGTGGTGTAAAAGATACTGCAGCAATGGCGGTAAACGTCCGGAAAAAAAAAAAAACCTTTATTTTATTTCAATTCAATTATATACTTGAACACTGTAGAGCACAAATTGCCTTCTTGGTACTTTCAAACCCCTTTAGTTTAGCAGTACTTGTACAAAGTATTGTCGTGTCGAAGCAGACAACGACGCTGGACGGATGGACCAAAACTGGCTTTTCAAGGCATTGCGTTCGATATTACCCAATTTACCGTTCCCCGAGGTCGCACAAATGAGCCAAAAATTGACTGCAACCACACACGGAGAGCACATGGCTGAGACACACTTTCTTACCTTTTAAAGGATTGCTTTCTTGCAAAATCGAACATTTGTCAAGTATATTGATCAGTCGATTTTGTTATTCTGTCTGTTTGTCTGTCTGTCTATCACCTACAGGTCACAATTTTAAACCGATCTTCACCACATGGTAGAGTTTGGCATAAGCAAGAAGCCTATTGTTTTTTGAGGTCAAAAGGTCAACATAGGCCAAAGGTCAACAAATTTGTCAAATTTCTAAAATCCTCAATTTTCATATGATTGACTTGAAATTTGAAGAGGATTTGCATATCAAGTCACTGAATTCAATGAGCCAATTATATTCGAGGTCAACATCGACCAAAAGGTCAACATAGGCCGGATTTCTGAAAGTCAATTTTCATCCGATTCACTTGAAATTTGACGAGGAGTTCCATATTCGGTCATTGAATTCAACCAACAATTGTTTTTGAGATCAATTTTGTTTCATGGATTTTGCAAGTATCGTGCTCTGCACAATGTCGTATTCTTGTTTGTTTTTATATTGAAAAGTACAGGAGCAAGGGTCGACAAGGCGCTATCATAAACGGAACAAACCAAGCGAGTCAAAAGACACATAGAGGGGAATGGAAATATTCAAACTTTTCCACAATGAGGAGAAATAAAAGCTCAAATCCTAACCCACTAAGCACCACAGATCACACTTTTACAAACCAACAATAATGCAGGCAGGACTTCCCTTTTCTCTGAGGCATAGGGTTCAACATGATGCAACCCGTTTTAGAGAACAGGTGCAAGACAAGAGCCAGTAACAATGGTGCCCAGAAGAAGTCAAACGGACACGAGCAGAGCAAGCGATGAGTAGGCCTTCATCCAGACCACGTGGCGCAATTGTTACTTTTAGACCGAGGCCTCCTGGTCTGCTCTCAGTCTTCTTCCTCCAAAAACTCAGGGTGATCCCAGCTTGGGTTGTTTCCACACGAGGCTTCCTCCTTGAAGCAAGGTCTCTGTTCAACTTTCCACAAGAGCCCCTCTGTTCTCTCCGGTGGAACCAGAAGCCTCGACACGTCCTCTCTCATCGACTCTCCGGTAGACTCTCAAGTTTTGACTCTCGTGCACCGAGTTCTCTCCTCGCCAATTCATGGTCGACCCAGTCGTCGTCTTTCTCACAGGTCCCGCTCACGGGGGCGGCCCCTATAAAAATAAATATACATCTTTTCTTCTGGGCTCTACAGCACACTCCACCGACCACCATGGCTGGCAAACACTGGCCAGAGAGATCATAATTGGCCGAGTTGTACAAGCGACACCTGTGCCACTGCAATAGAAAGTCCACACCTAGCCCCACCCACAAACAAGAGGTTTTGCGTACATATATAATTAATTAGTATGTCTACCCTGTCTATAAATTACATACGCTGCCTCCTCAGCGTCACATGTAATAAACAATTACTCTGACAGAACCCTGCTAAATGGGAATCTAACCGACACAAAACACATGGATCATACTACACTTACAAGAGTCTAGCTGTGGATCCCTCCCTCCCCCTTCCATGTAACAATATCTCGAACAATCAAATTTACCGCTCGCAGATCCCTCTCAAGCCCACGTCCTTGTTTCTCAAGACTGTGCAGGGTAAGGTGTTCTATGAACTCTCGAGTTGAATTTCAAATGAGAATGAGAGAGAATGAGAATGAATGACAGTGTACTTACTCTAAATACTGAAATTTCATGCGTAGTAATCCAGTGATTATCCCAAAATTAGCTGCTCAACACATTTAGTCATTGCTTGAGTGACAGTAACAAGTTCGATGCAAGAACGCTCAAGACTGCTCACCAATTAAGGGCTTCTTTTTTTTTTTCCACTCTGCACCAATTAAACACAACGATGCAAACAATTCATCAACAAACTGTCAAGACAATCTCGTATTAATATCAGCTGGTGTGACGTTCTCATTAACAAATAAATTAATGATACACCTGTGCTGCACAGCAAATGTAACAATGTTCACTTTAAAAATCACTTTAAGAATAATATCCGGATCTGGATCGTCACCGAAATCGAATCAATTCATCCTCGTCACACACACAACCTGTCCACCAAGTTTCGTCCGTAACTTTTTGAGATATCCCGTTCACAGACAACCAAAGAAAGACAAACAGGGATGAAAACATAGGTAAAAGGTAAAAATACAAGGACCTCGTCAATGATGGACCGCCTCATACATTCAAGTCGGTATTACAATGAGATTTCCTGCGCAATAATCGAGTGTGTCCCAAAAAGACCAACTATACAGACACTGGCCTCATGCCAGCAGATCAGACAAAAAAGCAACCACCTTTAATCTGTGAACAGGGCAAACAACTTAATGATCAGGAGGAAAAAAAAAACAACAAACGGCACACAAAATGGAAGGAGAGGTAGCCCACGTTGGCAGGTGCACTGCTGCAAGCAAAGAGCGTGCTCCAAGCTCGTCAATCTCCATCTCTCCCTCCCATTGTCTCCTCCAGCAAGGTGTGTGTCATGAGCACCTGTTTCTCCCCTCCATGGGATATGGGTGTGGCTTATGTTAAAGCTGCAGGAGTGCAGGTGTGTTGCACCTGGATGTTTGTGTTTAAGGACATTAAAATATAGTGACAGTACAATCAGCAGCAAATGAGATAAAATACCCTTGTGGTTTTGGAAGACCCTGGGGAGTTACATCCAACACATAAAGGAACCCTGGAGTTTAGATTCGATGGATTACTTTTCCCCTCGTATCAGTGGACAGGGAAATGGGTTACGTTTGTGTATAAAGTTCAAATTCCCTTTGTAACCCCTCTCAAAATCCATTCTCATCTCTTCCTCCCCCCCCCCACCCCAAACCCCACCCAATCCCTCTTAATCTCTCTCGTTCTCCAAACCCCTTTTCAACACACAAACCCACATTTCATTACAAAACCAAAGGAACATCATCTGGTAGTGCTGGGAAACATACAGCACTCCACGGAGCAGCAAGGACTGCATGTGGAGGGGGTTACCGGAGGATGGTGTCCCCGAGTCGGGAGCTCGACCAATGGGTGTGGATTGACAACAGCCGTGCTCAAATGTGAAGGCAGTGCTGTGAACAACAAGCCGTGCCAGGATGCTGACCACGTCTTGGCCAAGGGCTTTATAGGTACGGATAGGCCAGGGCGGCTGAGTGATGTGTGCATCCAGGGAACCAGAGAGCCAGGAGGAGTCCTCAAGGACCGAGCCAAGTGAATGCGAGAAGCTACGCAGACCGGCTCTGTTGAGAGTGTTCGAGCCAGCCGCGGAGCTCTTTCCCTGGACGTGCCAGCGATTACATACTGACTTACATGATCTTTCTCTTGCTTTCCCTATTTCGAATCGTTCACTTCGAACACACGAAAGAACAATCAACAATTGTTCACCCTCGACTCACTCAGAGCTGGGTTACAGACTCACATTCACGATTTCCACGTTAGCAGGTGCACTGCTGCAAACAAAGAGCGTCCTCCAAGCTCTTCAATCTCCATCCCTCCCTCCCATTGTCTCTTCCAGCAAGGGGCGTGTCATGAATGTGTGTCAGCAAGGTGCGTGCCCAGTGTAAACTAGAGCATTCACTACCCCCTTTAAAACTCACATGTCATGTAATGGAGGAGGTTTCCCCAAGGAATCACCCTCGCTCAGTGTAAACTAGAGCATTCACTACCCCCTTAAAAACTCACATGTCATGTAATGGAGGAGTTTCCCAGAATCACCTCGCTCCAGTGTAAACTAGAGCATTCACTACCCCTATAAAACTCACATGTCATGTAATGGAGGAGTTTCCCAGAATCACCCTCGCTCCAGTGTAAACTAGAGCATTCCACTACCCCCTTAAAACTCCATGTCATGTAATGGAGGAGTTTCCAGAATCACCCTCGCTCCAGTGTAAACTAGAGCATTCACTACCCCCTATAAACTCACATGTCATGTAATGGAGGAGTTTCCCAGAATCACCCTCGCTCCAGTGTAAACTAGAGCATTCACTACCCCCTATAAAACTCACATGTCATGTAATGGAGGAGTTTCCCAGAATCCCCTCGTCCAGTGTAAACTAGAGCATTCACTACCCCTTTAAAACTCACATATCATGTAATGGAGGGGTTTCCAGAATCACCCTCGCTCCAGTGTAAACTAGAGCATTCACTACCCCTTTAAAACTCACATGTCATGTAATGGAGGAGTTTCCCAGAATCACCCTCACTCCAGTGTAAACTAGAGCATTCACTACCCCTTTAAAACTCACATATCATGTAATGGAGGGGTTTCCAGAATCACCCTCGCTCCAGTGTAAATAGAGCATTCACTACCCCCTTTAAACTCACATGTCATGTAATGGAGGAGTTTCCAGAATCACCCTCGCTCCAGGTGTAAACTAGGCATTCACTACCCCCTTTAAAACTCGCATGTCATGTAATGGAGGAGTTTCCCAGAATCACCCTCGCTCCAGTGTAAACTAGAGGCAATTCACTACCCCTTTAAAACTCACATGTCATGTAATGGAGGAAGTTCCCAGAATCACCCTCGCTCCAGTGTAAACTAGAGCATTCATCTACCCTTTAAAACTCACATGTCATGTAATGGAGGAGTTTCCCAGAATCACCCTCGCTCCAGTGTAAACTAGAGCATTCACTACCCCCTTAAAACTCACATGTCATGTAATGAGGAGTTTCCAGAATCACCCTCGCTCCAGTGTAAACTAGAGCATTCACTACCCCTTTAAAACTCACATATCATTAATGCGAGGGGTTTCCCAGAATCACCCTCGCTCCAGTGTAACTAGAGCATTCACTACCCCTTTGAAACTCGCATGAGTCATGTAATGGAGGCAGTTTCTCAAATCACCCTCGCTCCGTGTAAACTAGAGCATTCACTACCCCCTTTATGTTTTCTGCGCATTTCTTTACTTGGCAGATACTGGACTCATGAACGCCACAATGTCTGCCCAAAAGACCTCGCCTGGCACCCGCTGGTGTGTGCTCGTGGCCATTTTGATTGGTTTATATTTCTTGCAGTAAGTAGGCTTTCCTGATATTGAATCGAGAGTACTTTATTTATTTCTGTGCCCGTTCCATGTCCGTCTGTCCTTTGTTCCGGGATTCTCAGTTTTTGTCGTCCTGTGCCTTCTTAAAATAAACTGGTATTGGTGTGGTGACCGATCATTGCAGAGTTATCACGTGAAAAACGTTTCGGTACGGCTTCGATAGCAGCAAATTCACAGGGGAAGTTAAAATTGGTAACGTTCTCCACAAAGAGATAAACGGAATTAATAATTCTAACCACCCCCTCCAGCAGGGGTCAAAAAACACACACCATGACACGTGTACAAGGGAGAGTTACAAGTCATAATGAACATATGAGTTTTAAAATATTGATTTTATTTGCACTGAGAACACTCCAGTCCCTGTGCCTGCCACACTTTTCTCATCCCCACTCCCCCCAACGATTAAATTGAGTCGAGAGCCTGATGGATGTATTGAACGTGGTAGTGGTGCAGCACAGGCATGATGGGCCAAATGTCCTGCGTCAAAGTCCCTTGTTAGGTGACTCGTATAGATGTGGTCACAAACTTCATCGTGACCAGCAGACATCTTCAGGTTTTGTATTTGTGTGCAGCAGAATCGAGTCTTTACCTCATGCAACGTAAAGACGGCACCAGTATTTTCCGTGAAGTACAAAGGAGGGAACGGCGACGAGAAAATCCAACATTGGACACCATTTCCGTATTTACCGACATAGATAGTTGTTCTCCTGCCTGCTTTTCTGATTACGAACATATGGATTGTTACAAGAATACGGATTTCCGTACACATACGGAAGAGTTTCACCCATGCGGTTCCCTTTGTGGGGGGATGGATTTGCCGGGAGGGTAACGTAGGAATCGGACGTGAGGACCCTACCTAAGTTAGTTGTCTCAGACGGCATCCGTGGTTGTTTGTTGGGTTATCTGCGGCTCAACGGCTTCAGGGTCAAAAGTCGGGAAGCGCGTCCAAGAGGCCACACGTGACCCGGATGGCAAACCCGTAACGACACATACAATGAAGGAAAGGTGGTTTATAACTCGACTCCCACCAAAAACACCAGAATCAAATTAATTTTATCTCATTGACTTTATGATCCGTTTAAAATTTGCACACAAGCATCAATGTAACATAGTTCAAATCCAGATGAAGGCAGCATCAATCTAAATATGAATAATGAGCTTCAAAAACCAGAGTTAATATGAGGGAAATTACAATTTGATTGTGGATTTCACAAAATAAATAATATTATTTAAAAAAAACAGGCTGGCTCTCTCTCTCTCTCTCTCCCTTGACCTTCCGAAAGGATATATTCTACCTGCCTCAACCTGTGGTACCAGTCCACACATGGCTTTGTCTCTTAATGCCCTCGAGACAACATATGGGCACCAAAATACTACACGTGAAAAGGAAGCTCAGGAAAAATACGACAAACGGAATAACAGAAATTATATATATTTTTTCCTCTCACTAAGGGGTTATACTCAAAACGTCAATCGCACCTTGTTCCTCACTGTGGTTTCCGACATCAATGGCTTGAATTTTCCGCAGGACCCAGCACCTGGCTCCGTGCCGCATTTTCCGCAGGACCCGGCTCCCGGCTGCGTGCCGCATTTTCCGCAGGACTTGGCTCCCGGTTCCGTTCCACATTTTCCGCTGGACCCTGCTCCCGGCTCCGTGGCGCATTTTCCGCTGGACCCTGCTCCCGGCTCCGTGGCGCATTTTCCGCTGGACCCTGCTCCCGGCT
>CM068953.1:2708066-2722668 GCA_035128595.1 Eptatretus atami
CTGTTTTCCCGGTTATTGATCAAATGGAAGCAATTCAAGTGCAGTCGGCCTATATTTTCACTGCAGAGGTATTGACACTCGAGTGAAACATTTAATTACATGTGTCACTTACCATCCTCATTCACTGGAGCCAGAGGCAACACAACACTCGTTTCATCAATAAAACGTAATGTCGGGATGATTATTATTTAATACATTTCACTTTTGATTACTGAGAAGACTTAAATTTGTTGTGTATCCTTTTGATAGTTGTGAAATATATGGTACACACAGACACAGACACAGACACCAAGACCCCGACATTCGTGGGGATATGTTCCTAAAAAAATGCCGCGAATGTCGGGGCATTGTTTCATTGGGAAAAAGGGGGATCGGTTCCTGGCAGTTTGTGATTCATCGAGGAAAATGTTAAAATTTTACGAACACGAATGCACGAAATAGTTTCTTTAAAAATGCTTACAAAAAAAAACCCAGCAGGTACTGTATCCAATTTTTAAGATACGACGATGACTTAGAATCCAGTGAACTCCTCTGAAAAGGACGCAGGTGAAGGTGCTGATGAGTCGTGCACCGAATGGGCTGCCGGTAAGGGCACTGAAGGGGACGCAGGTGAGGATTTGAGTTAGCAGGTTAAGGCCTTACAACTTACCCTTCTTTAGAGAAAAAAAGAGCCTTACCCTTACCCTTAGTCCAAGAAACAGAGCCTTGCCCTTACCCTATGGAGAAAGAGAGTCTTACCCATATCCTTCATCAGAAAAAATAAAAAGCCTTACCCTTACAGCTACAGATTTATGCATGAGACAGCTCCAGATATTTGAGTTCAAACAAACACGTGTTTAAATTTGGGGAAAGTGACATCATTTCCCATGGAACTTTGGGTACTGGGAACACCAGCTTCATGACATTGCTTTCTGCTTCTTACCTCACAATCAACAGAGAAATTTAGGGAAACCCCCACCCCCTCAGGGTTTTCCATGTGTTATCCTCTAAATTCTTAGTGTCAAGGAAGGGACACATACCACTTATAAAGCATTTTGTGTGACTTAGTCAGGGTCAGAATTGAACAATCGACCTCTCGGACTCAGAGTGGAGACTATAACCATGCCATGATGTCATCAAGTCAAGACACTGATGAACAGTTTATTCTGATGAACAATTTGTTCCAGGTGAGCTAAAAAAATAAGATAAATGACCAAAGTTATAATATTATTAAAATATTGATCTTTTATCGGCTGGTCGATGAGACCTGGCTCTTTCTCAGAGTAAGAGGGTCGTTTGACAAAACGCAAGCCTGATAATGATAAATGAACATTCTTCACACGTTAACGACGATTATATTACAACCTAGGTCCAAACCTTGTTATGCAACAAGAGGAGTATAGTGTAATGCATAACAGAAGAGGTGAACACATTGAAAACTAGAACGGCACTCGGTAGAGCGCATACCTCCGCCAGGCTGAACAGTTTATGATTTGTATCCCACCAATAGGCCGGATCTGGATCCAGACCTGAACCAAAATTGAATCAGCTCGTTCTTGTCACCTACGCAAATCATCCTCCATGTTTTGTAAAAATCGTGCATAACTCTGAGATATCATGCTAGATATCATTTTTGGCCCTATGAGTGGTGAAGAATCACTTTTAAAATTCTAGCATTTGAATCTTCACCAAAATCTTATCACTTCGTCGTCCTCACAAACCCAACCTGTCCACCAAGTTTCATGCGAATCTATCCTTAACTTTTTGAGATATCCTGCTTTCAGGCAACAAACAAACAAAGACAGTAATAAACAGGGGTGAAAACATAACCTCCGTCCACCTTCAGTGGCGGAAGTAACACCCAAAGATAACCCAACATCTACGCAGTTCATCTTTGTTCTTCTTATGCCAAGTTTGGTTGAAATCCATCAAGTGGTTCACAAGTTACCATGGCAAATACAACAACAAAAAAACCCAATAAAGGACGGACGCACAACCTGAAAATGTAACACGAGTAACCCACTTCTATCGAAAGAGTGCCAAATGCGATCGAGGATTTGGAGATTGTGGTGATAAAAATTAAATAAACAAACAAGAAAAAGAGCCATCAGAGATTGCAAACCCTCGCCAGCACTTCTCTTGAGTGGTGTATTTTTTATAGGTTTTTCAGGTAAATCCAATATGGCTACCAAACAATGTGACCGATGATGTCATACTGTATGTGTGACCCTTTTGTTCCTCATGGATAGGCGGTCATATGTGTAAAGTTTCGCCTCAATCTTTTCAGCCATTTCAGAGAAGACTTTTGAAGGTAAAAAAAAATTTAAAAAATAATATGGCTGCCGAATCACGTGACCAATGACGTCATCAAAAAATTTGTGAACCATTTTGTCCCTAGATGACCTTCAAAAAATTTTATACTGATCGGATGCAGCATTCTACATATGCAATTATGACGTCATAATGAAGGCAAGCACCAATGACATAAAAATACCACACTCATTCCCCATGAGGAGTGCTTACTATGTGCCACTCGTACACCCACGGCTTGGGGAACACTTGTGTGAAGTTTCCCCTCGATTTGTCCAGCCGTTCTGGAGGAGATTTTTATAGGTTTTTCGGGTAAATCCAATATGGGTGCCAAACCATGTGACCATGACATCATATGTCTGAACCTTTTGTTCCTCATGGACAAGCGGTCATTTGTGTAAAGTTTCGCCTCAATCTGTTCAACCACTTCAGAAAAGAAGATTTTTGAAGGTTTTTGTTTTAAAAACAATATGGCTGCCAAATCACTTGACCGATGACATCATGATTTCTTTTTCTGTGGACCATTTTATCCCTAGATGACCCTCAAAATTTTCATACTGATCGGATGTGGCATTCTACATATGCAATTATGACGTCATAACGAGGGCACCTATGACATCATTAAAAAATCACACTCATTCCCCATGAGCACTTGCGATGTGCCAAGTTTCAATTTTTTTCCTTTATGTGGTTTCAGATACAGGTCCAAAGTTTTACCGTTTTTACAATATGGCTGCCACACCATGTGACCTATGACATCATAATTATCATTGAAACATTATCCATGAGTAGTCGCACCAATCGTGAAAATTGTCTCAATCCGACAAGCGGTTGCAGAGAAAAACACAAAAGTTCTGTGTGGACAAACAAACAAAGAAACGGACGCAAATGCAATAACCTCTCCGAATCCTTTGACGAGGTTAATAAATGTAAACATTTGGTTGCAGACGTACACCACTCGGGTGCAATGAATAAATTGTATCTTAATCTAGAAAGCATTCGTCAGTCATGGCAGGAGCGTGGCGTGAGTTGCTGGATACGATCCACAAGACAATGACACAGTACTCAAGTTAACAATGGTGTTTGTTCTGTCTCGAGTGATGATTGAGAACATGTGAAAATGAACAACAATCAGTCGAAATTGTGCCGCGTTAGTTATCTCCATATGTGGGTTTCAGAATGTGGAACGGAGAACGGAATCGGAGTCTTCCCAAGTCTCGACGTATCCACCTCCGTTTTGGTAAGGGCGGTCAGGAATCATGGACCAAGCTGTTAAGTTTTGTTTTCAAAGTTTTGTGCCGAGGGCTCTCTTGAGGATCGTCGCTGAGCCCCGGACGGCTTCCAACTGCAGTTCGTTTGTAGTAATATTCCCAGAGATAGTTTTTAAGATCTCTGAGGTTCTTTTTTTTATCATCCCGGTTGCTCCAATTACCACTGGTACAATTTCGGATCTCTTCAGCTTCCAGGATCTTCTCACTTCATATTTGGAGGTGTTGGTATTTGGTCATTCTATTGATTTCTGCATCATTTAAGCAAAAATTGATGGGTACTGAAGCCTTGATTAGCAATGCCTTCTTTTATTTTTTGCACCTCGGTACTATGTCCGGTCACAATGCTTTGTTTTCAATGTTCATGCTCGATGGGATCATCAGGTTGTATGCGAGTTACTTCCTTGTTTTCAGTGATTGTTTTTGGTTTGTGTTTCCATGAGTTTTGTGGAACTGGGACATTGAAACTTTTGTAGACGTATCGGTGGATTATTCTACATACCTTGTTGTGCCTTTATGTGTACAGCTGCTCTGACATGAGTTTTTTACATCCTGATAGGAGGTGGCTCAACTTTCTGTTCCTACGTTGCAGAAACTACACTTGCCTGATTGACTCAGTCCTGCTATCTTCTTAAAGCCATTGTTGTTGTGTCCTTGATTTTGGACATATATAATGGTTCGCTCTCCATCCCAGTTGAGCTGACCCCTTCTTAGCCATTCCAAAGGACCTTCTTTTTCGATGCCCAATTTGTCGAACTCTTTTTATATCTCCATGCTTGTTTGTTTCTCCCCGTTGTCACTGTATATCTGTTGGTATTTCGTCTTGTATTTTTATTTTGGTTTTTTTTGCAATCATTGGGGCTGTATTTGTTGCTGTTTCGGTTTCATGTGTGATATCTTCTATTTGCACCTGTTTCTGTAAAAAAAATTGTTTGGTGGGGTAGGGGATACCTACTCTGGTTTGATGTCTTCGTGTTTTGCTTACAAATTGGATTTAGTAGTCTGTTGCACTTTTCACGTACTCAGCCAATCATATGGTTGTCATTCTGTGTACCCGGTTGAGGTCCATTAGGCCGCTACCTCCTCCTCGTGTCGGCAGGTACATTCTTGGAATGCATTGATTTTTGTGAAACATTTTGTGGATGGTAAATGGAAGGAGTTTCCTTATTTTGAGATTTAGTTTATTGATTTCTGCAGCTGTACTGGAAGACCAGTATTGTGAGTTGGTTTATGGTTTTGATTTTGTTCCTTGGAGAAAGGTATGTTTTCAGGATCATCCTTGTTCTGCGCAGGTATTCTTTTGTAATTGCTTTGCTCATTTGTTTTTGACATATTAGGTGGCCTTCTTCCACTATGAGGCGTTTGTATGATGTTTCGTTTGTCGAGCTCAGTAATTCTTAACCTGGGGGGGAAATTTTCGGATTTCAGGGGGGAAATTATTTTTTCGGTTGAACAATTTTAAAACTATTTATTGCGTTGAATACGTCGTCCCAATACGCTTCCCAAGCAATGAAAAATTAGCGGAACAAAAATTAATGCTGATGTTAGGAATGCTAATGTTAAAACAATATAATATTGTTACGGCTGTGGAAATTCGCATTACACCATTCAGGTCCCGTAGGTGAGATATAGTTCTTAAGTACATGTGTAGTTAGCCCAAACCCATTGTTTAGAGGGAATTCATGTGATTCATTCGGGCTGCGATCCTTCGAGATAGCCGTTTTTCTTCCTTTCTTTAATTTGAACAACCACCACCAACCACAACGCGCGCTTCTCAACAACCGCGCCACCCCCACCATCCACGCAGCCACATCTTCGCCCCCTCGCCGTTCAACAGGCTCCGTGCGGCTACATCTCCGCAGCGCTAGCAGGAGTGCGCACGTCTTACGGCCTGTTTTCCCGTCTGGCTTCTCCACGCTTGGAGGAGAGAAGCGAGGGGAGGGCAGCTCGCCGCCGATTGGCGGATGGACAGTGTGAGGCGGTCGGGTGAGGGAACGCCCCTGTTCCAGAACCCTCTCGAAGGAGGGTGGAGCCACGAACGGGGCGGGCAGCGGGGCGGGGGCGCCGGGGGTATAAGAGTCAGAGGCGCAGGAGGTTCTTTCTCTCTTGGTTCGGCGTTCGCTTCTCTCTTTTGTTCTCTCTCTGGTTCGGCGCTCTTCGGGCTCTCTCTGGTTCGGCGCTCTTCGGGTTCTCTCTGGCGCGTATGCTGTTCTCTGGTTCTCTCTGGGTTCGGCGTGTGCTCTCTCTCTGTTCGTCGGTGCTCGGTCCGTGGCGTCGAGGGCCAGCACGGGCAGGCACGAAGCACGCCGGAGGATCTCGCGTCGAGTGGAGCGGAGAGAGCTCGCGGACCACGGCAGAGGACGGTCGCCAAGGACTTGAACGCAGGGAGGTCGCGACTTCCTCATTTTCTTTGGGTTCTGTGTGAATGTGTGTGGCGGCGCCATGTCTTGTAAAGTAGTATTGTTTTAAGTGGTCCGTGTGTCGCGTATTCGGTTGTAGCTCTGCGTCATCGTTGCTTTTGTCGTCCTTCTTTTATTTGATATATGTTGCATTTCTTTAATTATTATTGTTGCTATAAATATTTGCTATACGTGTGCTTTGTGTCCGTCTGTGTAAATAAATGCGTCCTTGTTGAAATCTTCCCCCGTTTCGCTGCGTCCTTCCTTCGTTGGGTTCTCCATCTTGTTTCACGTAAAGGTACGTAGTGGGCGCGGGGACGCCCGACAATTAATCAGGAACCATCGAGGCCGACGATAACACCGCTCGGTTATCCCGATAGCACGGAACGGGTCGCTTAAGCGGCCCGTATCCGAAGTCGACCTGCGGCGAGGTGCTCGCCCGGTTTACCATCCGCTGGGTACTTAGGTAGGTCGAGTTTGGCGAACAACCCTATCCCACGCGGGTGGCCGATTGGCACGATCGTGGTGAGGCCGAAAGGCCCACCCGTGACTGGATCCCGGCGTTAGTCCAGAGAGGTCACGACAGAATTGTCCGTCCGGTGGGCGAGCGGTCGCGATTCGAGTCACGTGGCCGATCGCACGCCGGCGGCGCGAATTCGCAACAATATTATTAATGTTATGCAATAAATTGTGTATCAATATTTTTATGAAAATATTTATTGGAATAATTTTAAAATAAATTTGTTTTTCAAATTAATTTAGGTTGATAATGTGGTGGGGGGAAATATCATTATTCGGCAATTTCAAAGGGGGAAACAATACTAAAAAGGTGAAGAAACCTTGGCCGACTCTAGCTCCTGTATTGTTGCATTTGTGTCAATTTCGATGTTGTCCATTTTCGTTGGTCTACCTTGTATGAATGTGAACTCGGCACACTTATCGAGACCAAATTCCATTCGAATGTCGGTACAGTACCGTTTCACCAATTTGAGTTGTTCTGACAATTTTTCGTCGTTTGGTGCAAAGAGTTCTAAATTATCCATGTACAGTAAATGTGTCACCTTTCTTGTCTCTTTGGACATTCTCTTATGGGAAGTAAGGGTGTATCCCTGTCCTTGCTCATGAATGCAGTTCCTCTGTGGGTATAGGGCCAGGGAAAATAGGAGGGGCACAAGGCTGTCTCCCTGGAAGATCCCGCGACGTATCTTCACTCCTGGTATTTCGAGCTTTCCTTCCGAGTATTGCAGTATCAATGCGGTGTTCCATAGCTCCATTCCTTTCTCAATGGGTTTCAATCTTGTACAATTGAATGCATTTTATAATCCATTAATGTGAAACACGATAAAAAGCTTTTTTGTAGTTTATCCAGGTTGTGGAGAATTTGGTTATCCTGGTTTTACAGTTTTTAAGTATGGTCTTTTTTAGTAGTTGGTGGTCCATTGTTCCGTAGCATCCTCTCTTGCACCCTTTCTGTTCTGCCTCTAGGCCTCCTCCTTGTGTTAGTTGCTGGTACATAATTTCTGTGATTATTCCTGTCAAAAGTTTGTATGTTGTTGGTCAACATGTTATTGGTCTATATTTGTGAGGTGTGTGTGTGTGTGTGTGTGTGTCCAGAGCATCATTTTTTAACCATTTAAACTTTTGACATTAAATTTTTAACAAACCTTTATCATGAGAATCTGGAAAAAAAATCAATATTTTAAAGTATATATATATATATATTTTAGTTGGTGTTTTTGTTCAGTTTAGTTTGAGTGAAAGGCCATGCATGGGCTCTGCATTTTGGGATGCTTTCTCGTTACCATTACGAGCTGAAATTCCAGTCTACAGTGGGCAGTAAAAACACTTCAGTACTGTTCTTCTCAACTTTGATCTATTCATGGAAAGTCAGGTTCCTAATAGTCATTCCTTTCTCCATGATAAAGTGACAGCAATGTATATCCAGTCCTCGTGATTTACATTTGGGAACATTGTCAAGTATCAATATGACATCCTTTAGTTCTTCATTCATTCCTGGGCGCCTCTCTTTCATTTCAAATGAAATGGTCTTGTGTGCACAAACTGTGTATCTCTACAATTGAATTCCAACTTCAGTTTCCCCAAAGAAAGGAAAGTAAAGTACTCATTTTAATTGATGAAAAATGCAATCCCTGCAGTTTCAGGCATGGGGACACACACACACACACACACACACACACACACACACACACACACACGGAGTGCTGCCAACTGACTACAATAAAATAAAATGAAGTATATATAAGCGGTCTAATCTATGTTGAGAGATGGGTTCTGAGCTCACTATTCCATCTGATGGAGTGCACACAAGATGATGCAACACCCTGCTTGTGGAACACAAGTCCGAGAGTTTACAACAAGACCGACAAGCAAATGTTGGAACCACGGGATCAAAAACTTCACATGAAGCTGTTTCAGCGTTAGGGCAAGTAAAGCATTAAAGTGCACAAGAAAGAATATTAACCAGTGGTGCATTAAAAACTCACCAATATTAACCAGTGGTGTATTAAAAACTCACCAATATTAACCAGTGAATGCATTAAAAAACTCACCAATATTAACGCAGTGGTGCATTAAAAACTCACCAATATTAACCAGTGGTGCATTAAAAACACCAATATTAACCAGTGTGCATTAAAAACTCACCAATATTAACCAGTGGTGCATTAAAAATCACCAATATTAACCAGTGGTGCATTAAAAACTCACCAATATTAACCAGTGTGCATTAAAAACTCACCAATATTAACCAGTGTGCATTAAAAACTCACCAATATTAACCAGTGTGCATTAAAAACTCACCAATATTAACCAGTGGTGCATTAAAAACTCACCAATATTAACCAGTGATGCATTAAAAACTCACCAATATTAACCAGTGCATTAAAAACTCACCAATATTAACCAGTGGTGCATTAAAAACTCACCAATATTAACCAGTGGTGCATTAAAAACTCACCAATATTAACCAGTATGCATTAAAACTCACCAATATTAACCAGTGTATGCATTAAAACTCACCAATATTAACCAGTGGTGCATTAAAAAACTCACCAATATTAACCAGTGATGCATAAAAACTCACCAATATTAACCAGTAGTGCATTAAAAACTCACCAATATTAACCAGTGATGCATTAAAAACTCACCAAATATTAACCAGTGATGCATAAAAATCACCAATATTAACCAGTGATGCATTAAAAATCACCAATACTACCAGTGTGCATTAACTCACCAATATTAACCAGTGATGCATTAAAAACTCACCAATATTAACCAGTGGTGCATTAAAAACTCACCAATATTAACCAGTGGTGCATTAAAAACTCACCAATATTAACCAGTGTGCATTAAAAAACTCACCAATATTAACCAGTGTGCATTAAAAACTCACCAATATTAAACCAGTGATGCATTAAAACTCACCAATATAACCAGTGATGCATTAAAAACTCACCAATATTAACCAGTGGTGCATTAAAAACTCACCAATATTAACCAGTGGTGGCATTAAAAACTCACCAATATTAACCAGTGGTGCATTAAAAACTCACCAATAATTAACCAGTGATGCATTAAAAACTCACCAATATTAACCAGTGGTGCATTAAAAACTCACCAATACATGCGTTCAGGAATAACCAATCTGTCTTGCGTAGTCGGTTCTTGATTTGCTTTAGCCGCTT
The DNA here is from genome assembly GCA_035128595.1 of Eptatretus atami. Classification (NCBI taxonomy): domain Eukaryota; kingdom Metazoa; phylum Chordata; class Myxini; order Myxiniformes; family Myxinidae; genus Eptatretus; species Eptatretus atami. The sequence goes on from CM068953.1 coordinate 2,717,730, forward strand.
GGCATCCACTTCTCGTTCATTGCCCACAGCGCCAGCCACCTCGATACGTGGACAGCCAGAAGTGCTGCCCAGATCCCTGCGGCCGACGCAAGGTGACGTACGAGTGGTCGAGATCGGCGCTACGACGGGAGTCCCGTCACTCGCAGTTCTTTCTCCAGCCCGCACTTCGGGTCCCTCGGGAACATCAAAGTAATTAGGTCGTGGATGGCCACACACGGAGCATTTGAGTGACTTTGGCCAGTTATCGTAGGTGCAGATAGAGCAGGTCCATTTAGAATAACGAGCATTTAGGCGATTGCGGTCGTTGTTAATGAGTTCGTCGGCATGTCCAGGAGATGCTGGCTGTGGTTGCGAGGTTGCCCAAGCAGCACAACCCTGCGGCTCAGCAGGACTGCGAGTCCCCTTTGGTAAGAGGCAAGCAGTACATCGCAGCGCACGTGCCAGGTTCTGGTAGGTGCACGTGGCACATGCCCACTTTCCCGCCGGCGTTTCGGGTGCAGCGTCCACGGTGCGCACGCTGGAATCAGGACAGATAAGGGGTGTAGATCTCACTCCTCCCCCGGCTTTGCCCCACCAGTGGCTCTCGGCCTCACAGGGACTGCCCAGAGTCTCAGGTGCAGAAATGATGTTCAACGATTGGTGTGGCATTGAGCACATCGTGCAGCGGACGGCCGACGGCCAATTCTCGTACGTGCAGTAGTCACAAAACCACTTCGGTGCACATTCCGACATCTTATCCCTCCCTCACCGGGAGTCGAGGTGAAGAAAAGATAATAATAATGAGAGAATGACTGAAAAATGATCCACTGCTGAGACATAGAAGGTCATGCAGGGAAACAATAAAAAAAGCCAAAAAAAAATAAACAAAGAGTAGAAAAGAGGGATTCCAATGAAAATGGGGATTAGGAGGAGAGGCAAAGTTGAGAGAAGGCACAAGATGGAAAGAAGAAAGGCAAAGGGAGAAAAATAAACAACCAAGACACTGAAAAGTGATAGAAGGAAGACTTTGTATCAGTTGCTTGGCCAAATTGAAATTGTTAGTTAGGTGTGTGTGTGTGTGTGTGTGTGTTGTGTGTGTGTGTGTGTGGTGTGTGTGTGTGTGTGTGTGTGTGTGGGTTAAAGGGGGTAGGGTGTAGCGGCCTGCTGTATCCTTGTCGATTGTAGAAGAGACACGATGTGTCAACGGTATCCAGAAGTCAACAAGGTGCGCCATTGTCAGCAATAGTCCTGTTGCAGAGTCAACAGAGTGAAAGGGGGGAGGAGTGGGTGGGATGGGGATGGGGTAGAAAGTGGGATGGGGGAAAATTCAAGTTAGAGTACAATTTGTGCTGTTGGGGAGTTAGAGTTAAGGTTACATCTCTTATGCTTGTTTGTGCTCCTACGGACGGATGAGGCAAAGCTTCAAAGCACATCCTGAATTTACCACTCGAGTTCAGTAAAACAACCTCGTGAGCACCGGCACACACAAACGCCACGTTCGCACGACACCGAAAATCCACGGTAAATAAGGACGCCGCCGCCTGCGCCTGGAATTACAAGGGTGCACGTGACGAGGATTGTTTTCTTTCCCCCATTCCAGAGTTCTTGATCACTGGTGATAAAAATAACAAATTATGAAAATACAATTATCGGGGCAATAATTTCCCCACAAATCTGTAACCACGTCATTACGCCATTACTGTATACCACCATTACCGTAGTCTTTTAAAGACGAGAAGCTTTACACTCCAGCCCTTCGATGGCCGATTGAGCTCACCATGAAGACAGCCACGTTGTGGAGTTAATCGCCGTGAAGGATATTTTGATCATTCCCGCCGAGGTGACATCCTTTTTGGTGATAATCCATCGTCGTACGAATAACAAGCACGTGATTCCAAATCCTTCCCTCCCTCCCATATTGCCTTCCACAAATACACAGCGTGGAAGTCAGGCCCAGGCTGGCCTAACCGAACCGAGCTTACCAGTATTTAGAGCCAGAGTGAGCAGAGTGTGGATTATCAGGAGAGCTAAAAATAGGAGGCATGACAAAAACGAAGGTAGGACACCAACCACATTACAAAGGACAGGCTTTTGTTTGCCAGGTGATGCAAGCACCGTTGAGGGCAGCGCTTTCCAGAATAGTAATGGGCGTTGTCCTCATCCTACAAGGTAAACAAAAGATTGCCTGAAATATAGGCCTTCACACAAAGGCTTGGCACGAGCAACACAATTACCCATAAAAATAGACGGTCGTTCCAGTGGTGTTGAGGTTAAGAATTAACTTTTATCATCTAAAGTCCAAAAAATTATTTCCAAACATGCAAATAAATGACGGGCCTACTACAGAGGGGCACATTGGGCATGAGAACTCAGCAACAACCCGGATCAGGGAGATAAAGATAAAATAAACTAGAAGGGCACTCGGTAGAGCGCATACCTCCACCACGCAATGCCTGATCCACGGGAACATATCGGGCCCAGTCCATGTTTGAAATATCATGCTACACAGCACCATATTGTTTTGCGCCCGATCTCTCAATGGTGAAGAATCACTTAACAAATTAAATAATTCTCCGAGCTATATCTGGATTCGGATCTTCACCAAAATCGAATCAATTCTTCCTTGTCACACACACACACACACAACGTGTTGACCAAGTTTCATCCGAATCTGTCCACAACTTTTAGAGATATCCTGTACACAAACAGACAGGCAGACGAACAAACAGACAGTAAGGGGTGAAATCATCGCCTCCTTCACCTTCGGTGGCAGAGGTAATAAATAAGCAAACAACCAAACAGGTGACTGGGTCGGCCCGTTTGACATTCTCAACTGAGCAGATGCGGCTCATGATGTTGGGATCACAGGTTCAAATCCAACATCCTGCGTCGATTTGTCCATCGTTCCTCGGTGTCCTCGCCATTCCTACAACACACAATGACGTCTCCGATTGTGCTTTAGATTCCTGCATGAAAACGAGACGGGTGACTAAATACAGACTTATAAAACTACCTCATCAACAACAAACAATCGTCAAAGGCAGACTACAAAAAAAAACACATTTAATGAACGGCTACAGCAGAGATCATTGACAATGGCTGCCTGGGGTGGAGAAGAATGACAGACAGCTCGGATGAGACAAAAAGTAAATTGTAGCTTCCAGGGTTCACACATCCACCAACTCACAAATACTGAGCACCTGCGTGAACAAAGAAAACTCCACGTTTCACAAACAAAACCGAGAAAGGAAACACGACAGAGCTTCCAAGTGCCGGTTCAAAGTGTGTGCATTGCCAGAGATAAACCTGCCAGGCCACAAACGGACACCCAGCGTCACTACGATCCCCCTGAGGGAGCTCGATGAATAGAAAGGACATCAAGGCAACGTGGGCAAAAAGCCAGCCGATTAAAAAAGAACTCCACACTTCCATGTCAGGATAGATTTAACACTCAACAGGCAAGGACGCGTACGCCACACGCAGGGACAAAACCCGCAGACAAATCTGTCACAACTCCATCTCTTGTCCTCGTAACACGAGAGTCGGCTGTCCATCTTCCGTCTTACTTTTGCAATGTCTTTTCCCTGCCGCCACAGCAAGGTCAGAGGAACAAGGATGGCCAGGAGAGAGGGGGCAAAAAGGGTCGGGGTGGGAGGGTTCCACCAGAATATGGTGTTTCTTTTAATAATAACAGCTTACAACAAGTGGTTAGCACAATGCAGTGCTTCCCATCACATCAGATAACCATTACTAATCTTACATCAAATCAATGCCGTTGTTCCAATGCACGCTTGGCTGCATCGAGAACACTCATGGCAGGTCGGCCTTAAATAAATAAAATGTGATGAACATCAGCAGCCAGTGATCCAAGTGAACGTTTAATCCCAAGGGAAGCGACGAGGATGAGAAATGGATCCGTTCCAAGCTTCACTAACCGAACACCAAGAAATAGAGTTTCAACCAATAACTTCAAGGTCGAAACAAGTTGACACTGACCCCACACAAGCTCCCGTGGGAGGAACAAAACGTTTACGATTGAAACAGTTACCTCTGATAACCTTTAGGGCAAAGCATGGTCTCCTTCGGCACTGGCTCCCATTCCACAGCACACACACACATCCTCCATTCATCATCTGCCTCCATTTGGGCACCGAAGATCAATTACACACTTCCTCAAATTCCCTCCGTACTTACTCGACTCAGCTTGTCATTGTCGATTGAACCACACTCTGTGGTGTAATGGTCGGGGCGTCCGCTCCGGGTCTGGGAGGTGGACGGTTTGAACCCAGGCCAAAGCATACCGAAGACTTTAAAAATGGGACGTGCTGCTTCCCTGCTCGACGTTCAGCATTTAAAAGGATTAGAGCACGCACAATTCCCATAGGTTGGCATCCATGGGGAGGAGGATTTCCTCCTGAGGAAATGCCCCGCTGAGTGCGGTGGGAAACGCGGGGCCATTGTTGTGACGTCACAAGTACCCAGAGTGCACCAGGAAGTGATGGCACTTCCTCCAAGCTCAGTGGCTGTGCTTGTCTCATTCTCAGTCCTGTGTTGCGTCTCGTGTATTAGTCTGTGTGTGTGAGATGAGTGGTGGCAGCTACACTACGAGCCTTAGATACTGTTAAAAGAAGAAGAAAAAACTAAATACGAGTAAATAGTAAATTACAAGATGAAATTGTGGAGTTCAATTTCATAGAAACCTCAACAATGACCTTTCCTTTCCATCATCAGCCACAGCCGACTATCATAACCTGGTTCTCTCTTCTATGGCTAAACTCAATACCTCCCGTTATCCACAAACACTTAGTTGATAACCAAACGTAAGCTTTATGACCGATTCAGGTCAGGTCAGGTATGGGAGCATGCGCGAGAGCAGTGCGTCGCTGCGTCCAGTTTCCACCGGTACTTCAAGGGCCTCCGTCTGGCCATCCCCCAGGCAGATGCCTGGCCCATCCCCATC
>CM068953.1:2723647-2742492 GCA_035128595.1 Eptatretus atami
ATGGGCCTCAAATGCCTTCCACAAACCTTAATCCATACACATTACACAATATATATATATAAAAGCTTGAGTGAACCTTTTGTCTAACAATCATCAAAAGACTACCGACTTCAAAACACCAACTACAATGAGCACCTGCATGGTTGCATTACACCTTTTTGGCCTCAAAATGTAACCACTCCCCCCACACCACCTCACAAGGAGAGAGGAGAGGAGATGAGGCTAACAGTCTCTCATTACCTTGCACGATTGACTGACCGCACCACTAATACTTTTTGGGGAGATGCTCCTCTGGGCGATACCTCCCTGACAGCTGGCGCGTTTTCCCGTTTTGTGGAACTTCGAGCAGCTGAGCATCGATCCAGAGAGATGGCGCGCGACCGACAGGCGTGAAGGAAGGACTTTGGGCTGAGTCAGAAACCAGTCGGTGGAGAAAGGCGGAGTCCGGAGCAGTGGGCGGATTGGCAGACAGGATCAGGTGGGTGGGTGGATGGGTGGATGGGTGGATGGGTGGAGTCAGCAGCAAGGCGGTGAAGAATGCGGAATCAGCAGAGGAGGAATGCTGAGCAGGAAAGACGATAACAGAAAGCCCCGCGACCCGTCCTTTTATGGACCCCGTGGTGCGGGTGGGGGGGACGACCCGAAGCAGTGTCGAATCCGGCGCTCTGGTTGAGCCCCAGCCAGCACATGGCCCAGCCGTGATGGCCAGAAGCGGCTCCACTTTACTTCCAGCCAGATGGTTCCAAGCTGCGGAATCGTCTCACTCCGAGCCCCGCGACACGAATCGTCCTGCACCGAACTCCCGGGCCATCCATGGTGACCGGTGGTCAGCGCCGGGTCAATGTGTTACCTGTCTGCAAGCCATGTGGCCCGAGCCGCACGGCACGCCTCTGCCTGGCCGCAGCCCCACCGGGCGGAGAGGCGACAGGACGCTCGCCATCCGCGGAAGACACACACATGCGCAGACCCGAACAAGATGTGTGCCACTTGCGCCCTCCTCTGTGTGCAATAATAAATTACCCCGGGGCTGCGCGTGGGTCCTCCGCCATTGAGCATACGGTCATTCATCAAAAGCGGTGGTGTGCGCGGTGCCGGCCCTGATCTGTGTCATGAACCGAAGGAAATGATTGGATGTAATTATTAGATGTAGGTTTGGGTTGAAGAGAGGAGAGAGATATAATTATTACTCAGAAATGGGTTGAAAAGAGTGCGCCGTGTACGTACTGTACGTTGTTAGTATTTGGTGTGTTGTTCCTTCTATTTCCTCGACACGGCATTCCTGCAGCGTGCCATATGTTGGTTTCCTTCCTATCTCTTCTGCCCAATGGGTGGAAATTACCACTGTGCTGCACATTTTCCGTGCAGCGTAGGCGCTCGGTGTTTTGTTCCTTGTGGTCTTCTGTGAGGACGCATTCTTACGTGAAGGGTGCGGCCACGGTTTTCTACAGGTGGGTGTCCGAGCAGAGTGCCTGCTGGCCTTTGCGAGGACCCCTTGCTTGGATTTACCTCAGGAATAGAGAAAGAAGAATAGGAATGAGTTCAGAGATATAATTAGAAATAACTATGAGATTCACACAACACACTTGTCCCGTTTGTCCCATTAGACAAGAAGGGACAATCTCAACGTATATTACTGAAATAACTGTCTGGGGACCACTGTATATTGGATGCCATTGCCGTTGGAGGGATGCGGTTTCCAGAAGCGCAACAATACACACACACACATCTCCTGACTGTTATAGTGATCATCGCCGCAGATTATATCTCACACAGTAAAACCGCATAATCCACAAAGAACAACCGTCCACCTGCCACCCAGACGATTGCTCCCGCTCATGCAAACCATTCAACCAGATGGAAAGTGATGTGATCGGCAGGAAAATCAAAACATGTGGCGTGTGATGAGCACTCTGCCGATCCCCATTGGACTTTTCATTCATGTTTAACTAGTCCAACATGAAAATACACAAACACACACACACACACACACACACACACACACACAACACACACCATACAGAATACAATCCGGTAGGTGGACATGGGTAGTCGATCAAGTCAAATTAGTCGTTTTTCAGCCGTACTAGCCAACAAAAGCGTCCATAGCAACGTTCTTTCTCACACATAACTAGGACATACCATGAACTACCATACCAGTTTCATGTATATCTGACTCATAGTCGCTGAGATATAACGAACTTCGTTTTTTTATTGTTTTCGACAGGGTTCATTCAAAGTCTATCTTCTCCGACAGTTTCATAAGATCCGGCTGGAAATTTTTACAATATGGCTGAATGTACTGCCCAGAGTCGCTCGTGGCCCCGATTTTTTTTAAAATTTCAAAGGTCCATAGCAACGGTTCTCATTTGCACACAACTAGGTCATGGTAGAACCTACCAACCAATTTCATCGAAATCGCCATTGTATTAACGGAGCACTGGACCGAACAGACATACATACAGACAGACAGACAGACAACCGTAGGCGACATGGCTGCTCGCTCTAGATGGAAAGCTGGCCGACGACTAGCCGATATTCATGTACATGCTATCAATCAATTTCATTCTTTGACAATCGAATGGCCACGGCGTGATGATCAGAGTACAAATTAGCGAAAGTGAGAGTATGAATGTATCGGAGATTTTCGTAATTTGTATATTGTTAGGAATCAGTACATGATCCAGCTGAGCAGCGCCACGTGTCGGTCCATGATGGGAAGGAAGAGTTCAATTGAGTGCAGAAAGCATCAATTTTATTACGTCCGCTGGCTGTTTTTTTATATGATGCTGTAAGACATTCTCCTTGGGCACAAAAAAACAGGTCGCTCGGAGGTCCAGTTTCAGAGGTATTGATTTTTTTGTACAGTCACAATAAAGTATTTTAGCTGTTGCTAAGCAACGGAGGTGTGCATAGCAACCATTCATTTTTGTGTACATGCTAGCCACATTGACACATTTCACCCAAGTTTCATCAAAATCAGACTCTTTCTCTAAAGGGCTGTCACACTTGACGTTTTAGCCAGCGTATGGCAAGGTCTCAAAATGTATATAAAACGCTGGCGTACGCTGAACTATTGATGTTTTTTTTAAGTTTTTGGCATATAATAACTGTTGGACGTATGCATAACGTATTAGTAACGTACACAGAAGGTTTTAATCACATATAGATAACTTATACCAACGAATGCTGAGCGTGTTGTCGGCGTTCACAACCTATGCCAACGATAGTCTAACTTATGCATAGCGCGGCAGCATATCGCCGACGATCACGTGGCGTAGGCTATTCATAGGCTGCGGCTCGACGATTCAAATCATAACCGCACTAGACATCGAAGTGTGAAGCCGCTGTCACACCTTGACGTTTTAGCCAGCGTATGCCGACGTATGAAAAATTTGCCGAACCAAGCTGGCACCAGTCGAATACGTTATGGGTAAGTTTTGTATACGTTAAGAGCACGCTGGCCTACGTCGTAGTTTTCTGGCATACGTCGTCATACGCCGAGTACGTCGAGAAATTTTCAGCATGTTGAAAATTTATCGAAGTACGACACACGTTCCGCATACGCTGACATAAGTTGTAGGCACGCTACGCGATCGTTGACACACGTTACTTGTACGTTACTCATAAGTCGAAACACGTCGAGTAATGGTTAGCGTCAGTGTTCCAGACTCCTGGTTTTTTTTTTTCTTCGGTATGACGTGATGTTGACACTTCGATTTCTAGTGCGGTTATGATTTAAGTCGTTGAGCGGCAGCCTATTAATTTTATTATATTATAACCGCACTAGAAATCGAAATGTCAACATCACCGTCATACCGAAGAAAAAAAACAAAAAACAGGAGTCTGGAACACTGACGCTAACCATTACCTTGACGTGTTTTGACTTATGAGTAACGTACAAGTAACGTGTGTCGACGTGTGTCAACGATCGCGTAATGCCTACAACACGTTACTCATAGGTTAAAATAAGTTTCGGACGCTAAACATTACCTTGACGTGTTTCGACTTATGAGTAACTTAACAGTAACGTGTGTCGACGTGTGCAAACGATCGCGTAACGTGCCTACAACTTATGGCCAGCATTATGGGAACGTGTGAGTCATACGCTGGCATATGTCGAAAAATTTCAAGCATGGAAAATTTGTCTACACTTCGGCGTACAAAGATGTATGCCAGCGTACTACGAAAAAAAAGCCAGCGTACTACGACGTATGCCAGCGTGCTCTTAACGTATACAAACTTACCCATAACGTATTCGACGTATGCCAGCGTTTTAGCCAAATTTTGCATACGTCAGGCATACGCTGGCTAAATCGTCAAGGTGTGACAGGGCCTTTAGAGATATTCGCAATTAACCGTTTCTGAAATGTTCGACATGTACTCGCCAAAACCTATCTCCTCCAATATTTTTGTTAGGGCTGCAAATTGCATGAAGGGAGCTAGATAGATTGCGCACAGAACTCTAAGCTTCGATTTTCGATTTTTTTTTTTTTTACCACTTTAAAGGGCCGTTGCTATGCCATTGCTAGGCCCGGGTCCCATATTCGAAAGCACACGATTCCGAAAATATTGGTCCTACCTAAAATTTCATTGAATCGGTTGAGTGGTTTAGCCCTAGCTTGGCCAAGTTTCGCGGACAGACAGACAGATGGAAATGTCCAGAATAAGGGTGCTCTAAGAGCAGCCAATATAAACACACACACACACACACACAGTATATAACACAGCACATATTATAAACACACACACTACAATAAACACACACGTATATAAACACAGTATATACACACACGCACACACAGTATATAAAACACACACAGAGAGTAATAAACTATACACAGCACACAGTAACAAGCCGGGTAGCGACATGACTGCTCGCTCTAGATGGAAAGCTGGCCGACGCGACTAGCCGATATTCATGTAGATGCTATCAATCAATTTAGCACAATAAATATGATTATACAAGCCTCTTAGTTTGCGCCCAGAAACCCGCCTTGTGAAATTTCAGGCATGTTTCCAAAGAGACTCTAACAAATGGCAGCCCTGGTAATTCCATTTATCTATTCGCTAAAGATTTTATTTTTTAATATGATGCTGTAAGACATTCTCCTTGGCACAAAAAAAAACAGGTCCCTCGGAGGTCCAGTTTCGGAGGTATTGATTTTTTTTGTACAGTCCACAATAAGTGTACGATGTGCGATAAAGTATTTTAGCTGTTGCTAAGCAACGGAGGCGTGCATAGCAACATTCATTTTTGTGTACATGCTAGCCACATTGTACACATTTCACCCAAGTTTCATCAAATCAGACTCTTTCTCTAGAGATATTCGCAATTAACCGTTTCTGAAATGTTCGACATGTACTCCCCAAACCTATCTCCTCCTATAAATATTTTTTGTTAGGGCTGCAAATTGGCATGAAGGGAGCGAGATAGATTGCGCACAGAACTCTAAGCTTCGATTTTTTTTTTCTTCGATTTTTTTGACCACTTCAAAGGCCGTTGCTAGGGCTTCCGGGGTCCCATATTCGAAAGCACACGATTCCCAGAAATAGGTCCTACCTACCAAATTTCATTGAATCGGTTGAGTGGTTTAGCCCCGAGGCTTGACCAAAGTTTCGCGGACAGACAGATGGAAATGTCAGAATAAGGGTGCTCTAAGAGTAGCCAACATAAACAACACCACGTATATAAACACATACACACACAGTATATATAAACACACACAGAGAGTAATAAACACACACACACACACAGTAACAAGCCAGTAGGCGACAATGTGGTCGCTCTAGATGGAAAGCTGGCCAACGCGACTAGCCGATATTCATGTACATTCTATCATCAATTTAGCACATAAATATGATAATCACAGCCCTCTTAGTTTGCGCCCAGAAACCCCGCCTGTGAAATTTCAGGCATGTTTCCAAAGAGACTCTAACAAATGGCAGCCTGGTAATTCCATTTATCTATTCACGCTAAAGATTTTATTTTTTTATATGATGCTGTAAGACATTCTCCTTGGGCACAAAAAAAACAGGTCCCTCGGAGGTCCGTTTCGGAGGTATTGATTTTTTTTGTACAGTCCACAATAAGTGTACGATGTACGATAAAGTATTTTAGCTGTTGCTAAGCAACGAGTGTGATAGCAACCATTCATTTTTGTGTACAAGCTAGTCCACATTGTACACATTTCCACCAAGTTTCATCAAAATCAGACTCTTTCTCTTAGAGATATTCACAATAACCGTTCTGAAATGTTCACAGTACTCGCCCAAAACCTATCTCCTCCACAAAATATTTTTTGTTAGGGCTGCAAAATTGGCATGAAGGGAGCTCGATAGATGCGGCAGCAGAACTCTAGCGTTCGATTTTCTGAATATTTTTTTTCTTCGATTTTTTTGACCACTTCAAAGGGCCGTTGCTATGCCGTTTGCTAAGGGGGCTCGGGGTCCATATTCGAAAGCACGCACTGGTTCCATGAATTCATTGATGCCAACCTACCCTAGAACTCAATTCTGGATACTGTTGATGTGGTTTATGGTCCCTGAGGCGTCTGATCCTGAAAGTTTTCCTGCTGTGGTTGTACGTACAGACTGAGGAGGGATGTCCCAGAATCAAGGTGGTCTAGTAGCAAGAAGCGTGCAAATATAAAACACACAGTATAATATAACCAACACACACACTTTTTCCAGGATTATATAAACACTCAACACACACAACACAGTATAATAACACACACAGTATATACACAACACATCACCATATATAACACAAACACACACACACAGTATATAATCACACACACAGACACAGTATATAAACACACACAGACACATGATATAACACACACCAATATAGTATAGACACAGTATAGTAAACACCACACACACACGACAATATATATATAACACAGTATATAAAAACACACACACAGTATATAACACACATACACACACAGTATAAACACACACACACACACACACACACACACATATAAAACACACCAAACACACGTATATTAACACACAACACCAGTAATCGTTACGAATTTCCCGCCGCCCGCTCCGGCGTGGATCGGCCAACCGTAATCTCGAATCGCGACAGTAGTTTTTACGGTTTTAGGTGTTTTTTTTTCGCCCACCCTGGTGGTGTGTGGGTGTGTGTTTTGTGTGTTGGTGTTTAGTCTGGTGTGTGGTGATACTGTAGACAATTACAAGTATTAATCTGGTTGGTGCGAAGCTGTTGGTGTGTGTTTAACTATAGCCCAATCAGTGTGTGTGGTGTGTGTGTTTAGGGTGTGTGTGTCTGGTTTTATATATTGTGTGCTGAGCTGGAACACCACACATGTCGTAGGTCGTCTATCCAGGCAGGGCACATTACTATACAAACACGAACTGAATATGCACACACTCACGCGTAATCCGACATATGGGAACACTACACACCGCGACGCTGATTCGGATATCACTTGTAGGTTAGCTAGTGGCTAAAGACACTCCACAACCAGCAGCTCAGCACACCAGCGAGGATATAACGAGCACACACACAGCAGGCTACATAAACACAGCGGAAATTCGTACGATATAACTACTAGAATGTCGATCGTTGATATTATATACTTGTGTTTGGTGTGCTGTTTATAATACTGTGTGTTTGTTGTGTTGTGTGTGGGTTCTTTATCAACACACATTACTGTTTGTGTGTGTGTTTTAATACTGTGTGTGTTTCTTAATATACTGTGTTTATAATATATTGTGTGTGTGTGTGTTGTTTTATATACTGTGTTTTATTATATTCAGCTGAACATGCGACCTAAGTGTGTAGATTAATATCATACTACAGCTAGCTAGCCTCAGCTCTGAGGAGTCTGAGTCTACGTTTGGTGTGGGAGGTATTAGCCTGCTAGCTCACTCTATATCCAGTGATTATATACAGCTAGTTCCTGGTGTGTTTCCGTCGCGCGATGAGATTAGGGTGAATCGCCGAATGTCGATATACTAAGTACCGCGCGCGGGTAGCCGTACGAGGAGAGTTTGTACCACGCCGCAGGTCGACTTCGGACACGAACCGCTTAAGCGGCTCGTTCCGTGCTGCAGGATAACCGAGCGGAGTTATCGTCGACCTCGACGGTTCAGATTTACTTATCGGGTGTTTTCAACCCACTACTAATCCCTTACGTATTGCAAGATGGTAATTTCAACCAAAGGAAAGGACGCAACGAAAAGGAAACAATTTCAACAAGCAAGCACTTTATTTTCACACACACACACACACAAGGCAAGCACGTATTCACAGCCATACAAAAATGCACATATACAGTCAAAGCAAGAACAATACGCAGAGCTACAACCGAATAAAAGGGCAATTATTTTCAGCACATATACAGGTTTACTTACAAGATGGCGCCACACATACATTTACACAAAAAGCAAAGAAAACCAAGCCACCCTCAGAGCAAGGAGGCAGACAGGTCCGTGGACCAAATGAACGTGTGACCTGGGTGATCGGCAGGTCCACGAGACCGAAAGGGGTCTTACCCGCGCCTCGTGGCGCGATGGCGGCTAGCCGCAATGTCCGCGTAACGCGCTTGACTCCGTGCCCCTGGTATGGTCGGTGAGCTCCTCCAGGCGTGTTCACGCAGGCACCACGGTTGGGTTGGGGAACGGACTGGGTTACCGGCGCTATCTCAGCAAGGATGGGGGGGGGGGAAATTGTTGATGCTCGGGGTCGGGAAGGGAATGGCGGACGCTCCGTCCGCTAGCGGGTCCGGGACCGCACCTGACTCCGGCGAACTCTCGCCCCTGAGCCCTCTTGCGTCCCTGCTCCATCCATGACTCGTCCTCGACCTCCACTCCGAATCCGTCCCTTCGCCGTCCGTCCCGCAAACACACGCCTCAGACTTCACGACTTCCAACCGGCGCCACTTTCTGCACCCCTTTTCCAACGTTTCTTCACTTTCTGCACCCCTTCTGGACACACGAGCTGGACACCTTTCTGGACACGTTTCTTCACTCCGTCTAGACACACACACGGGCTGCGTCATGCTCGCGTGTTTTATAGACCTGGGGAGGAGCCTGTATGCAGATTCGCGGATCAAAACAGCGCTTGGAGGCGGGGCCATGCCACCCGACGTTCAGCCATTGGTCGGGCAAAAAGAGCGTGAAGCCTTCCTGATCCGTTTTCCTCTCCTGAAGGGAACGCATTCACAGCGGGTTTCGGAGGCGGGGCCATGCCACCCGATGCTCAGTCATTGGATGGAAGAAAAGGGCGTGAAGCCTTCCTGATCCGTTTTCCTCTCCTAAAAAGGCACCCATTTGTACCCGCGGCTCGACGCGTTCGCATCAATTACCGAACGGGCCCTGGACAGCACGACGTTTGGTGTGACTGGTGGTGTGGTTGATGGTTGTGGAAGGAGAAGGCGAAGGTGGTGGGGGGTTTGCTGTGGTGGTTTGGTTGTTGGCGGCGTCGTTTGGGAATGGCGGTGAAGCGATGTTTGCGGATGGGTTGTGGAGGTAAAGAGGCGAATGTGGTGGTGTTCGAGTTGTTGGCGGCTTAATGGTCCAAAATAACGATAGAGAAAGAAAAATGGCTAACTCAAAGCATCGCAGCCCGGATAATCACACTATTCCCCCTAAACAACAGGTGTGGACTAACTACACATTAACTTAGCGTCATAACTGATCTAAGGACCCTTTATGGTGTATTGCGAATTTCCACAGCCGTAACAATATAAACACACACACGTATATAAACACACCACACACAGTATAAAACACACATACACACACACACACAGTATATAAACACACACAGTATATACACACACACACAATATAACACACACAGTATATAAACACACACACACAATATATAAACACACACCGTATAAACACACACAAATATATAAACACACACACATATAAAACAACACAGTAATAAACACACACACACAACAGTATATAAACGCACACAGTATAAACGCACACAAACACAATTGAAACACACACAGTATATACACACACACACAGTTATAAACGCACCACAAACACAGTATATAAACACACACAGTATATACACACACACAGTATATAAACACACACACAGTATATACACACACACAGTATATAAAACACACACACACATATATAAAACACACACACAGTATATAAAACACACCACAGTATATAAACACACACACAGTATAATAACACAACACACACAGTATATAAACACACACACAGTATATAAACACACACACAGTATATAAACACACACAGTATATAAACACACACACATACACCCAGTATATAAACACACACACATATATAAACACACAACACAGTATATAAACACACACACAGTAATATAAAACACACACAGTATATAAACACACACACAGAGTATATAAAACACACACAGTATATAAACACACACAGTATATAAACACACACACAGTATATAAAACACACACAGTATATAACACACACAGTATATAAACACACACACAGTATATAAAACACACACAGTATATAAACACACACACAAGTATATAAAACACACACACAGTATATAACACACACACAGTAATAAACAACACACAAGTATATAAACACACACACAGTTAATATAACACACACACAGTATATAACACACCACAGTATATAAACACACACCAGTATATAAACAACACACACACACAAAGTAATATAAACACACAACAGTATATACACACACCACAGTATCATATAACACAACACACCAGTATATAAACACCACAGTAATATAACACACACACACATATATAAACACACACACACACACACACAGTATATAAACACACACAACACAACACTATATAAACCACACACAGTATATAAACACACACACCACACACCAGTATATAAACACACACACACACACACAAGTATATAAACACACACACGTATATAAAACACACACACCAACGGAATATAACACACAGTATATAAACACACACACAGTATATAAACACAACACACACACACACAGTATACACACACACAGTAATAAACTAATAAACACACACAAACACACAACAGTTATATAAACACACACACAGTATATAAACACACACACAGTAAACACACAGTATTAAACACACACACAGTATAACACACACACAAATATACACACACACAGTATATAAAACACACACACAGTATAAATATATAAAAATCACACACACACACAGTATATAAACACACACAGTAATATAAACCACACACAGTATATAAACACACACACCAGTATAATAACACACACACAGTATATAAACACACACACAGTATATAAACACACACAAGTATATAAACACACACACACATATATAACACACACACAGTATATAAAACACACACACAGTTATAAACACACACACGTATAAAACACACACACAGTATATAACACACACAAGTATATAAACACACACACAGTATATAAACACACACACAGTATATAAACACACACACAGTATATAAACACAAACACGTTATTTTTATTTTTCGCTCCATTTGTCGTGTTTCTATATTTCATTAGTTTTATTCATTCCTCTCTTCATTCTCCTTCACTCACCACCGTTTCTCACCTCCATGTTCACCTTCACCGTGAGCTCACTCACCCTGAGAGGAAACATCGTTTTGTAGACTCGGCCCGTCCAGCGATCCCCAATCTCCAGAGAGAAATGAGGTTCCAGCGGCCCAAGGAAACGAGGCCAAGGGAGCCCGGGCCTGCTTGAGAGGCCGAAGCTTGTCCGAGTTACACGGCCTTGTCGAAGCCCAGGCCGCCGCGCCGGGAATGGCCTTGGGCGGCAACATGGCGGAGCGAGGGGTGGGGAGCCATTGAGAGCGGGGGGGAGGAGCCCGACCTGATTGGCAGATGGTAATTGGGAGTGATGTTTGTTCGAGACGAAGATTCTGATTACCTCGTGAGGGTGAAAATGCGATTGATGTCATCAAATAATAATAATAAATAATAATAATTAATAATAATGGTAATTAATAATAATAATGCCAATAATTAATAATTATTATTTTTATTATTAATTATTCGTATTATTATTATTAATTACTATTATTATTATTAACCAAGTAATTAACCAAGTAATGCTCGAGAAAAGTTCATTATTATTATTATAATTAATAATAATAATAATGAACTTTTCTCGAGCGTTACTTGGTTCTCTCTCAGAAACACGGGGTAGTTCAGCCACTACACACACACACACACACACAACACACACACACACAACACACACACACACATATACACACTCACACACATACACACACACACACCATACACACACATCATACACACACACACACACACATACACACACACACACACACACACATCACACACACACACACATACACACCACAACACACACAACACAACACACACACATACACACCACACACACCATAACACCCACATACACACACACACACAATCACACACACACATACACAACCACACACACACACCACAAACACACACACACACACACACATACACCACACCATACACACACAACACACACACACACATACACACACACACACACACACATACACACAACATCACATACACACACACATAACACACACACACACATACACAACACACATACAAACACCACACATACACACACACATACACACACATACACACACACACACAACACACACACACCACACACACATACACACACACCATACACACACACACACATACACACACCACACATACACACACATACACACACACACACCAACATACCACACACACATACACACACACATACACACACAACATCACACACACATACACACACATACACACACACACACACATCACACACACATACACACACACACACACATACACACAACACACAATCACCAATACCACACACACACACACTACACACACATACACACAACATACACACACACACACATACACAACACACACACACATACACACACACATACACACAACACACACACAATACGGCATGTTTTGTTTGACTTGCCATATTTTCTATCGTCCGGCTTTCCCACAAGCCATGAAATGTTCCTTCTTTTATATGGTCTGCCACACGGCACAATACATATACAGGAGCATTTTCTACGCCCCTGGCATTCCCCCCGAGAATGGACGGTTTCTCTGTATTACATCGGTATTCCATGTTCACAGTTTTCTTCTACAATTCGAGCACCTGAAAACCAATATGTTTTATTCCCAAGTCCACTTTTATTTATTCGATGTCCCTAATTATGTGGCTGCGGGTAACAGTCAAAGTCTCAACAAGTGTCCCTCCTCGATTCATATTCAACATTTCATGAACTTTCATCCAGCAGTTCATAAGTTACGGGTCCTCACGTTACACGATTTTACTACCGCAGTCGAAATGTTTTACGTCCAACTTTTTGGGGTTCGCCCCTCTGAGCAAAAAGTCGTAAAAGAGCAAACATTATGGCACTTAGGTGGAATTTGTTTGGAACGCCATGAATTGGACATATTGGCCGATGTATATTCCAAGTTTCAGCTCGTTTCAATGTATAGCCTTTGAGATATGAGCACCAACACATTACGGACAGACAGACAGACAGACAGACAGACAGACAGACAGACACCAAAGTGAGCTTTTAGGGTTTTCGTTAAAAACTCAAGAATGTGGAAATGGACGTTGCTGAAATTTGGTACATATTACCTCGACGTACAAAGGATTTATTTCTGAAATTTCCAGACGATTTTGTCCTGAAGAAGCCAAGAAACGAGTTTTCAGTCCCTGTGTTAAAGTTGCACACTGAGAAATGGTCCCATGTAAATGGAGGGGTGCTTCGCACCTCCCTTGATTTAAACACACCTTTTGAAGATAATTTGGAAGGTGCTCATCATGAGAAACCAAAATAAGCCTGAATAAGATGGCGCCACGCCGTGTCGGTCAGCCCGAAGTCAGCTCGCAAGAGTATTTTGACCTGCTCGCCAACACCTCGACTTAAAACAGGCCGCAACGGTTTCTGAACGATAAAAAAAAAATTCTTCACTTTCCTCACTTACAGTATATCATCGAATGCCTGTTCATCAAACCGACGGATCGCTGGAAACATTGCAATGCTTATAAACACCCGGACGCGCCAGGATTCGTACCTTTATTTCATTTCCGCACATGCCATAACCTCAAAAATCTCTTGATCTGAACGAATTTCAAAATTTAAACTTCTTTCTTGACTTCAGCAGTATTTCCGACTACTAAAAAAAAGTGTTCAGATGTTCAATTCGGACATCACTCGACATTCCAGCGGTCAACGGGTGCATGCTGTTTATTTCACTGATCGGCGATCGCGAATCACTTGCCAAGCCAGCCATTCCTTATCAACCGTTTCACTGGAGTGTTTAAGCCAGTGCTCTACAATATTCGTACTGTCACCGAATACATCGATCAACTTGAACAGAGTTCAGGACCCACCCGCCTGTGTTTGGCTGTGCGGTGAGTCAGGTGGTGGTGGCGGCTCGCTGAAAATGTGCAAGTTTATTTTCCATCGCGTTTCCCCTTTTTGTACGATCTTCGTGCATCATAGGACCTGTCACTTCGGCATACAGAGATACATATTAAAAAAAATTAAACGAAAAGTTTCTTTAACCGTTTGGAGTGCTTGCTTGAGTGGTTCAGGCAATTGGCGAGCGCTCTTCAAGTTTCGTTGGCGATACTGTTACGAATTTGGAAGCCTTGTGCACACAGACAGACAGCCGTCCCCTATAGCTCAGTTATATCGATAAGTATGTGTTTCTAGTTAGAATCCATCCCCTAGTCTAGTGGGAATTGGATGTTCATGCGCTGCAGTTATTTTGATAGTTAGGATTTTTTGCTACAACAACAACACTGCTCGAGGAATTGTCCGTGCTGTTCGCGCGCTCACAAAGCGTTTCGTTCTGGCCTGGCGCCAAATGAGAAAATGCGTCATTTTTCGGCCAATGGGTGACGAACGGATCAGAGCCGGGCGGTCCTTTGCAAGAAGGCAGAGCCGCGACACGCAGTCCGCCCAATGAGAGCAGGCCACGCATGAGCGGACCGCGCCCGAGAAGGACGATGAAGGAAAGGAGAAAAAATGATTGCGCCCTGTCAGCTCGAGCGTGTGTTCAGGTCCCATCTCGCTGACGCTGGTCTGGTCTGCTCGACGCTGGTCTGGCCTCATCTCGTCGCTGGCGCTGGTCTGCGTCTAGCTGCCCTGGTCCGTCTTCTGGTGACCGGAGCTCCGGGAAGGGGTGGACAGCCAGCCACGTTCTCGTCCCTCAGCTCGACTTCCCTCCGAGCTGAAGGATTAATAAAGACCTCGAGGTCCATCTCTCTTTCTGGGTATTTGTGTGTGCGTGTTGTGTGTGTGTGTGTGTGTGTGTGTCCTGTGGGCCCATCTTTAAGTAGCAACTGGTTAAGTGCTTTGCTGTACATTATTCGCATTCCTTATAGTCAGTTTAACTCTGCCCTTTATGTGTCCTTCCCCTATTGTAAATAAATATTCCTTTTGTTGAATGTTTCAGCTCGTTTCTGTCCTTTCCTTCATTGGTTAAGCACGGTGTGTGTTGGGTGATTAAAAAGGCCGTTGCTGCTGTAGTGTGCGTTTGGACCGACGGGACTCGGTAACCATCCGCTCGGGTTACGCACGCGTCGAGCATGGTTACGGCTCGTCCTGTTCGAGCTCCATCGAGGGTGTGAATTCCTCGGTAGCTCGCCACGTGGGCTCTAGGTATTTTGAAGTTTGGCAAATAACCCTGTGCCCAGCGGTTTTTTTATTGACGATTCACGGTCCTGTAAGGGACCTGGTACTTCGGAGTTATCCGAGGGTGACGATCTGAATTCCGGGTGTTCGGTGGAGCCGACTCTACTGCTCCATTTGGCGGTCGTGCTCGCAGCCAATACCCGGCCCACAACAATACGGCGGCTCAGTTCTCTATGGGGGACATTTCCAGAGAAAAGAAGGCAAAATAAACAAGAAAAAGAGCAATCAGAGATTGCAGACCCTCGCCAGGACTTGTTTTGTGTGGTGTTTGTGTACTGGTGTGTTATGTAATTAATGAGACATAATGAGAACTGCCACTTTATAACTGCTGGCAGTGATGACCGGGTACCAAGACGTCCTGCTTTGATTGCACACCTCACCCTGACTCATGACGTTTTTATTATTATTTATTATTATTCAATTGAAATCAGAATGGGATTAAAATAAATTAAATTCAAATCAAATGGAAGACCAAACAGTTACATTCCTGCATTGGAATAATCAGAAGGAACCCGAAAAAGCAAAAATGAAGTCATCAGGAGGAACCTGGATAGGATTCACATTTCAGATGCTACTCCTCTACCCTCAAACCCATCCAGGCACAGCCAAGTGAGCCTTACTCAAAAAAAAAACAAAAATCAAAAATAACTCGTATCAAAAAATTAAATAATTCTGGCTGCCAGACCATGTGTCCGATCAAGTTGAAATTTAAAACTTGTGTTCCCCATTATTACGAGATCATAATTTTGAAGTTTCCCATCGATTAATTAAGCGGTTCCAGAGAAAAAATCATTTCATACTTTTCTTCAATCCAAGATGGCTGCCAAACCATGTGACCGATCAATTATTCCTTAACAAACTCGTATACACATGCCTTGGGGAACATTTGTGTGAAGTTTCCCCTCGATCTGTCCAGCTGTTCTTGAGAAGATTTTTTTTATAGATTTTATGGTAAATCCAATATGACTGCCAAACCATGTGACCTATGACGTATGTGTGAACCTTTTGTTCCTCATTGATCGGCGGTCATACTTGTGAAGTTTCACCTCAATCTGTTCAGCCACTTGGAGATTTTTGAAGGTTTTGTTTTTTAAAGCAATATGGCTGCCGAATCACATGACCAATGACGTCATAATCATTAAAACATTCCATACGAGTAGTCACTCCTTTTGTGAAAATTTAGTCTCAATCCACCAAGCCGTTGCACAGAAAAACACTAAAGTTCTGTGTGGACAAACATAAAGAAACAAACCAATCCAAATGCTATACCCTCCTTCGGCAAAGGTAATTAGGTGATTGCAATGGGAATGAGTAAATGTAAAAAAGTTTTCAGTCCTTACAAAGCAATGAATCGCCAAATCACGGCAGGATAGCCGAGAGGTACACACGCTTGCTCTAAGCTGTCTAGCCTGGGTTGGAATCCCAACCCAGCTATAAACTGTCATCCCGGTGTTTCACAGGCAGGGTGAATCATTAATGTGTGTGCCGTCTCTCGGATGGAGATTAAACTGGACGTCACATATGCTGGAACTCCACCCCCGTTGAGGGGAGTTAAGGACTGACAGTTTAGTTTTGAATTTAAAACAGCTTCTCCAGAGGGCAGCATGTACGAATCAGATTCGGAGTGAGCCGACCAGAGGGGTGCAAAGGTCACTGCATGTGTGAGCAGGCAAGCATGCAGGCCTTTGCCAGATGGTGAGCGTGGGTTTTAAATGCTCCCACCGGTTTTATATAGAACCCGGTGGTTGAAAAGAAAGCGTTGCAGTTTGTGCATGTCTCGTCGCCCTTCCCCTCCCCTCACACTGCCTTACGCTCCCCCTCACACCGCATTCCCACCACCTCCCCTCACGCTTACTTCCTCTCCTCTCCCAATGAACATCTCCCGTCCGTCTCTGTGCGGTTTTCACATACCCCATTTCAAATAATTCCCTACCCCCCCTCCCTTCTCCACAAGTGCCACTACTAACCACAAGTTGAGAACCCCTCCCCTCATGCTTACCTCCTCCCAAACCCCCTTCCCTCTCCCCTTTTGGAGTATATAGCAACCTTTGGTGAGGCGTCACTCTCCCCACCTCATCTCTTTCCTCACTCTTCCCCCATTCAAGCTCCCCCACCCCTCCTACCTCCCTTTCCCCCTTCCATCCTCTATCCCCTCCTTTCTCTCCCCCTAGTATTCCCATCAGCGAAGCAATGTTGCATTTGCTCGTATCTACAAAAATATAAAAACAAAGCATGGTCCGTGAAGCCGTGAGACTATATGTCTATTAAGTACGTACCATACTGTTTGAACATCATTGCACCCTGACCTCACACATGTATGTCTATTAATTACGTCCTACTGGAATGTACCTTTCGACGCTTTAGCCTGCTGAGGCCTTTTCAATCGTTGAAGACCCTTTAAAACCCACAAGACCCTTAAGATCCCAAAATAACGAGGACCCCGACCCCGACCCAAAAGACCCTTTCAACACTTTAGATCCCTTCACCCTTTAGACCTTTTATACTCTTTTGACCCCGAAAACCTGTCGACCTTTACACCCCTTAACACCATTTAGACCCATTACCCCCTTTTGACAAATAAGACAGCTTCAACCTCTGACCATTTAGAGCTATAGACCACTTGGACCACTTTTATATTACAAATAAATTTGCGCAAAAAAGAAATGTTTATTATGATTGATCTAAATCATAACATAGGAAATCTGTGATGTAAATCCCCGTAATGACGGTTGGAGAGGCGAGCGTATCGAGCGGATCCACGCTAATATACATATAAAAAGGGAAGCCCCACCCCCACCCCCACCATTTTCATGTATTGTATTTCTATCATCATCATCATCATCATAATCAATCTCTGTGTCCAGATGATCTGTTCAACCAAAGCAATTGGTGTTACTCAGAACGAACCCTGGTGGGTGGCCACTCTGTTTCAGATTTTCAAGAACAGTCATGTATCATTTCCTCCAATCACTTTAATTAAACAACAAGGTTCAAAACATTTCACACTTCATACATTTTGTACA
>CM068953.1:2743696-2755784 GCA_035128595.1 Eptatretus atami
AAAAAAAAAAAACCCCAAAAACCCTCTCGTCTTACCTGTGTCACTCAAACGACTGGACTGTACAATCTGCAAAACGGAGTGGAGTGATTAAATGGATCCTGAGATGTAGAACATCATTACCTGTGACATCCAATTGGCTTTGTGAAGCGAAGCTTTGTCTCGCCAAACTGCTGAGATTAAAAATGCAATCAAGGGTCTACAAGTGGCATCGTCCGTACAAGCATCATATTTCATGAATAATGCTTAAGTACTCGTACAGCATTTGTCTAGCAAGCCAAAAGCAATAAAATGTTAATGGAGAAAAGGGATCAACAAGGAAGATTATGCCATGAAATGGAAGCCAAAGGTCTGAAAGAGCCAATCGATGACTCCAAAAACGTTCGGCCGGATGTCCTGACACTTCACAAAAAAAAAGCTTGAGACGATGCACCGGCTTCCGATGGGCTCCGTGAGTCGGTCGTAGACGCGGGACTGCACCGCGGTCTTCGTCCCATTAAAAGGACTTCAGGAAAGTTGTCAGCTTCAAGTCGACGACCGCTTCGTCCGGAGATTCCTCCCAAACCTGAGGACGAGATGACCTCAATTTAAGGCAACAGCATCAACAGTCGGCCCAAATGCACTCGGAAAATTCTGCCGACATCTTCTCTGTGCCCAACACTTGACACACTCCATGCCTCACGCAAATGCCTTCGCACAAGAACGGTCACTACCGAGTGATGCGACGTAAGAGCAAAAACTCATTTCGATGCAAGGCCACAGTCATGTGCTTATCTGTCATTAATGATTTATGTATGAAGATATGAAGATTATATGTTGGCGTAGGAGCAAAGGAAAGTGTGCCAAGCGTGGAGAGGTGGGGTTAAACCATGCCCATCATCATTATGCAAAATACCCTATGCAGAGCATTGATGCTGCCGAAGCAGTTACCCATCTACAATCCTAATCGGGTCGCCACTCCGACTCAGGAAGTTATGGCAGAGATCACTTTTATGCACCGAATAATCATCAAATGTCACTTCTTTTCATGAACGAGATCCTCATGGTTAAGTGGAGAGATTTCATGGAGCTCTCTTTTCAATTATTCCCCCTCCACCTCCAACCCTGGCCTACCATTCCCCCCACTCGATTGAAGAATTAACTGTTCAACGGCATTAACAAACTAGTTTGCATTATTATCTCAAACAATAACTGTAGTACACTATGTCCGTACTACTCTCGAATTTCGATTTACACAAGTGAAAGTTAGACATTCATCATGCTGTTATTTAATTAATTCATTAATGGAAACCATTTTAATGAGTCTCCATCAGGCCGCTTGTGGTGACGTCGTGCAAGCTTACGGTAACACTATATTGGTACATACGCGATTTCACGACACGATCACTTTATGGCAGCGGTTTTAGGCATGAACTTTTGTTGGGGGGCGGGGGGGGGGGCAGAAACTCAGGCCAGAATTTCGTATCACGACGAGTTAATACCCGTGCTAGGAGAGGATGCTGGAGCCATTCATGGAGCCTGCGCTGAATAAAGGTCAACATTTATACTCCTCCATTTGCAAGTGCGTGTAAATTGAGGCACTGATTGAATCCCGAGTCAAAACCATATTTTTAGGATTCGAAAAGCAGGACGTTGTTCAGTTATAACGAGTCATCAGTATTATATTCTTTGTTTAATCTGCTGCAAATATTGACCTTGTAAAAGCCCTTTGGAACACGTCATGCCAAGGGCATGTATAATCAAACGGATGGAAGGGAATCCGAAACACTAACACTTGTTAAAATGCACACAGGTACACCCTGTTTGTTAAAATTATTCAGTGCTAAAGGGGTGGGGGATACCCGGCACTGCCCAGCAGGGTGAGCTTTTTCCACAAGGGGGTTTCAGGACATGTTGGACGTTGACAAGCTATGGAGTTATCGGCCTCATCGTGTCCTTTGGCTGTTGGCCAGCGGCAGCACTGCTTGACTCCACACCCCATTATACACTTTATAGCGGCCTTTGGTGGCCTCAAAACAGCCTTCAAGGTAAACGTGTGGTCATTTAAAACCTTGCCCAGGTTCTGAAGTACGTACACCCAAAATGCGGGGCCTGTCGGTGCTACAGTTCCTCTGTGAAAGAATAACGTACAAACGCACAAACACTTGAAATTATTTGTAAGACAAAGTATTAAAAGCAGCAAGGATCCACCAGAGGCTACTGGAGCTCTGGCCCCCTACCCAGTGGTGTTTTTTTATTGGAAAGGGAGGGGAGGAGGCTAAGTTGCTAAATTAGCCTCCCCACTATTTATGAAATTACTATATTTACATCTGACCTCATTTTATGGGTTAAAAAAAGGAAGAAAAAAACCCCCAAAAAGGCGACCATAACCTTTTCTAACTGTTTCGTTTCCCCAATTCTACTTCTTCCTTTATCTGCAGGTTAATATTACAAATCCTGATGATCATCATGTACCATGTTCTCTGCAGAGCATTGTTGCTGCCAAAGCAATTACGATGCTATAATCCTGGTCAGGTCGCCACTCTAACTCAGGAAGTCAGTGCAGGAATTTGTAATCAGTTAATGGTGCCGGAGATAGCTCGCCTACTCTTCGCGATGGACACCATGTAATATTTAATGTCCACCAACAAATGCCTGCAGATAGGAAGTCCAGTTTAATGTCCATCCGAGGGACTGTTTTTGAGCCCACCTTCTTGGCTGGAGAGCCACTGTAGGAATATTTGGTGAGCATGTGGACACGGAGGCCTCGTGACTGTTTGCGCACTTTAATTAAAATCAACCAATGAGATACTTCAGTTGCGTCTTTGGGCGAGTCCACCAGCCTGAATGTGCTCGAGATCAAGGTCGAGCCACATTCTTAACCAGTGGTAGAATTATTAATCATCACACCTTGTGATTTTTTTTATTTTTAAATAGGGATACTGTGATCCTTCAAAACACAATAGTTAAGTGTTTACCTGTTGGGAGCTGGTGGCATTGTCTGGCTGACTTCCTCCAGAACTGCTCACAGACAATTCATCATCCTGCAGGTCCAGCTCGCTGGTGAATACATGGCAAGGCATGTTGAACAAACAAACATTGACCATTTCAAAAATTCAGAATCATCTCATAATGCACAGATGTTTTAGTTTACATCATGTGTTTAAAAATGTCGAATTAAGCATCAAATAAAAGGCAAATTCTTGTTTTATTTGCGAGTGTTGCCTCGTCTGCTGTGACTTTTTATAGCTTCTTAACACAATTGGACGTTTATCATTGAATCAATGGTACGTCATAAAAAATGAAATTGCTGCTAAATTTATTAACATAAATAAATACATTTTTAAAATACATCAACAATCTTCGTTGCATCACTGCTTGCCAAAGGACATCATGGCTTCAAATAGGAACATTGAAGAAGCTCAAACACTATGTGAACATCATGTCGCCCTTTAAAGCCTCGGTGTGAAAGCTTTGTACGTGCCCCAGATCCAAGCGTTTGAATATCATGTCCCAATACATCCATAGTGTCCGTTCAATGCTCTTCCATGAGCCTCGCTCCTGTATTTAAAAAAATAATTAAAAAGTGAAATTAATATACAAACTCCACCATGGGCCTTACTCCACTTGTGGAATAAATAAGTCATGGGAACGGCTTGGTGGTTCACTTTGTGGCCTCAAAGCTGCATCTCCAGCACAACATTTAAACATCTGGGTCACAAAAACTTACATGGGCTGCATGCCATCGTCAGGTGCTGGTTCTGGGTCCCAAAGGTGAAGAGCACGGCGCCAAAGCCTAATCTGGGTGTCCCACGAGCGGCGGCTGAACTGGCGAAACTTGTTCGGAGTGCGGGGATGTACGTGGGGCTGTCGTAGATGTCTGGGGGATGGGAGCGGTGAGCATGCCGTTAGCATTCCGGTGTTATGGCTGGTAAACTGAGGCCGACACAAAGAAATATGGCCCAAGCCAGCATGAACCGCTTGTAACTCATACCGTGGCACTTCCATCACATAGCGCTCGTAGGCCACAGTGTTCTTGCCATAATCAATTTGTTTTTGGCGCCTCATCAACACATTCTCATCGGTTTCCATTTCCATATACAATGAGCTGGATGCCTGGTCCTCGGTGCTGCGGAAACAGCATTTCAAATCGGTAAACAGAAAATGCCCAATATAGTCATTCATAAATTAATTAATTTATTGAGGTAAATTCCTTAATTAATATTATTGAACATTATATATATATGTATTATATATATATATAGTATTAATTCATGGAGGTATTTAGATAAAAACACAATAAATAAATATTATTTAAAATACATTATAAATAAGCATTGAAATAATTTATTATTGGTTGGTAGGAAACGCAGTGCAGTATGTTAAAATCGGTTGTTAATGACAGTTTGAATGTTTGAATGACAGTTTGAGTGTGGTTAGATGGAGGTGCTGTGTAGTGGACATGCCTACAAGGTAAAGTGTTTATCACTTAATATATTATCATATAAAGTGGTGTATGATTAAAGTTATTCAAATGTAGTAATATTTTAAATAAACGTAAGAATTAAATAAGTTTGAATGAGGATATTGCATTACTGTGTTGACTGACTGTCTGGACACAACTTTGAGGTTGTGGGTCCACTGATGTTGAGTAATCTACTGTTGTGGATCCGCCGTTTGGAGAGGTTCTGGGCTGAAAGGATTGAAACCACGATGATAAACGGTGACCAGCTGATGATCCAGGAGATTGTGAAATCGGTCAATTGCTTATAAGTTAAGGTTATAACTTCAAATAAAATAGTTTTTGTAAGTACTTACCAGTATATCATATATCCATGTGTGTGTGTGTGGGCTGTGTGTGTGTGTGTGTGTGTGTGTGTGTGTGTGTGTGTGTGTGTGTGTGTGTACGTGTACGTGTGGCGTTTCAGAATGTGAAATGGAGTCCTCCCAGGGTGGGTTCAAAGTGTCCACCTTCATTTCGGTAAGGGGTCATGATCCATGCCAAGATGTGAAGTTTTCAAAGTTTTGTGCCGAGGGATCTCTTCAGGATCGTTACTGAGCCCCGGACAGCTTCTAACTGTAGTTCGTTCGTTATGATATTCCTGGGGATGGTATTTAATATCTCTGTGAGGTTCTTTTCATCATTCCATGAGGTTCTTCGTCATCACTGGTACAACTTTGGCATTCTTCAGCTTCCAGGATCTATTCACTTCATGCTTGAGGTTTTGCTATTTGGTCATTTTCTTTGATTTCTGAATCGTTAGTCCAATTCACTGCTCTTAACACCTCAATTAGCAATGCATCCTGTTTTTTGTACCCAAGTGTGATATCTGGTCGCAATGCTTTGTTTTTCAATGTTCACGCTCAATGGGATCATAAGGTCTTACGTGAGCGAGCGTAGGTACTTCCATGTTTTCAGTGATTGCTTTTGGTTCATTTTCCCACAAATTTTCTGGAACTGAAATATCAAAGTTTGCAGATGTGCCAGCGGTGAACTTCACAAACTCTGTTGTGTCATTGTGCATCTCTGTGCATCTCTCACCCCTCCTCCCACGGTGTAGAGCAACGTTTGGTGAGGTGTCACTCTCCCCAACTGCCCCCCTTTCTTGCTCTCCCCTCCCCCTTCCTGCCTCCCCTCCTCCCTTTCTCCCTAAGCTACACCTGCTCTTCTCTTCCTCTGTCTCCACTCCCCCCCCCCACTCCGCCTTATGGTCCGCGTCAGCGAAGCAACGGCTTGTATTTGCTCGTTGATAAATAAATAGAATGTAAATTAAACTACATTGAAGAAATCAGGGGTGTAAGGAGCAGTAGCAGGTTTATTTTAATTACTGCAAGACTGATATGTTGCCATGGCTTGCCAAACTCCATGACAAAGAATAAATTTAGTTTAAACCTGAGAGCAACAGAATCCTGCTGCAAATGTGTGTGCAAACTACAAATGAGCACGTGAACATTTGATTTTTCACAATTAATCCCAGAAAATCAATCAAATCAATCAATCAGAAAAGCCACCCATCAGTTTCCCACAAAGCTGGACAAGCAAATTTCAGGTGGCTCAGAAAGTCCATAAACCCAGTCACATTCATGGTGTGCTCCTGTGCTGAAGCCAAAGAAATGTTTGATCCATTGCTATTTGGCATTTTCTTGCACGTCAGTGTGCTCTGGTATCTATACTGCAGCCAGATTTGGACTAGTTAAGTAGGTGAGCAAGAGAAGTGTCAAGTTAGTCCAGAATGACCAAGCATAAGGTTTATATACAATAACATCCATTTATAATTTGGTAGTGAGGTTGTTTGCAGAGAGACGGTATGTTACGCTTTAGGCAACAACACGAGGTTCAGAAATAGCTGGTCATTTACCAAAAAAACAGTTTGGTATGTGCATGTGATTAGTTTGCAATATCTAAACTTGGTAACCCTTCATACAACAAAAAACTTGAAAACAAGAGAGTTCATCGAACACCTTGAGAAACAAAGACATCGGCAGGGTGTGCGAACGCCAAATTTGATTGATCGAGATGATGTAAAAGCCGTGATATTGTGTTTAAGCACTGAACGTCTAAAATGGAGGTTTTTGAAAGTGCCAAAAGGTGATTTGTGTTTGACAGTGCTCAAGCACACACACACACACACACACACACACACACACACACACACCACACAACACACACACGATAAAATAACAGGATGTTATCGAAGTATTATATCCACCGTGGAGAAGCTGACGTTTTGGTGTTAACCTTCTTTTGCTTCGAATAAGAATTACCGCCTCAAAGGGGATCTTTCTCATGCCCTTCCAGAGCGGTTAGCGTACCTCAACGTCCTCTTGATTTCATCCGTTGTTGTACATGTCGGCTGACATAGACTGCCGTGAGTTAGTCAATCTATTCTAAGGCCCCGTTCACATCACTGATCCACCCAGACTTCAACGGGCGTCCCGTCTGCCGGCATCAGTTGGTGGATATTAAAGATCTCACGGTGTCCTTCGCAAAGAGGAGGCGGCTATCACCGGCACCCCAAACAAATTACAAATTCCTGCCCTAACCAGCAGAGGGCACAGCCGTGCCCTCAGCCAATGAAGCTACCCTGCAGTCTTGTGCTGCATATGAAAGAATAATATTTACTTGGCTCTTTAAAACAAGCTGTTTACTTTACTAATAAAACATAGTATAAATGAACAAGTAAAAAAAACATGAAAAGACCTTCCATTTAGTATCAAAAACAAAGTCTAAAAAGATTTCAGGCATCAATGATATTGCAGGAAAGATAGACATCAAGGAGAGCACATATTAGTAAACAGAACGGCACTCGGTAGAGCAAATACCTCTGCCAGGCTGAACGGTTCACTTTTGTAAATCCGGACCATAACCAAAATCTAATCCCTCTTGTCTTGTCACCCAACCAAGTTTTATCACAACTCGTCCACAACGTTTTGAAATATAATGCTATCTCTCGTTTTTGGCGCATATACATGGTGAATAATCACTTCAAAATGAATACAATTCACGTGTTTAAAAAAAAATAAAAAATATCTTCACCGAGATCGAATCAGTTCGTCTTGTCACACATCCCACCTGTCCACCTTGTCACACACCCAACCTGTCCACCTTGTCACACACCCAACCTGTCCACCTTGTCACACTTCAACCTGTTACTTTCCGGTCTGGGTTTGGAGCGTTGGCAGGTCTCCTTCAGGACTCTCTGCTGACGATCTGAAAGTTAAGTTTCCGGTCATAATCTGTCCCGTTTTAACTGTTTATTTCTCACCTGCATGTTACTTGTTGTTCCTAGTTTGGTTTGGTTTCAAAAATCGTGCTATTTGTGAGTTTTCGTCGACCTTGTCTTACGAATGCTTGAGGCCTACCCCATCGTTCCCCTCGGTGTACGATCGCGTTTATTTGTATTTTCCCATTACCTTCAATTTCTATCTCCCCACTTTCCCAACGTCCCCCATCCCTCCCAACTAAACACTATTTATTGTCTTAAATAAAAATAAAAACTACCCTTCTCTGGCACACTCACAAGTCTCGATTCTCTTCTTCTTCTTCCTCTCTTCTTCTTCTGCATCCTCCTCCTTCTCTCTCCTACCAGCACACCATCTTTATCTATACTGAGCTGACCGACCCTCTCGCCATACCTTCACGATTTCTTCCGATCTAACAACCTCCCCATTCCCGAATCTACCTGTTCTTCAAAAAATACATCAAAAAATAATAATCTTCCTTGTATCTTTCGATCTCTACACCTCCTGCAACCACATGTCTCTCTCTCAATCTTCTTGGTACTTTTCATCGACCAGCAGCTTCACACTGCGTATACGTCCAAATCACACACACACTTCCACGATTTTACTTCACCTTCCCTTTTCCAAATGTTACGCAATCCTATACTTGAAATAAATAATTTCACTTTTGACGATACACCTCCCAGAGCCAAGTGCTTCTCCCATAACCACGTGATCTGTTACACCCCTGCGTTTATCGATCCAATTTCACCATTCACCTCACGATTTTTTCTACAACACTTCCATGACTTAATCTGATGAAAACTCTCTCAAACAATAAAATAATCTATCTATAATTCCAGCAATGTGTGTGTGTTGTGGTGTGTGTGTGTGTGTGTGTGTGTGTGTGTGTGTGTGTGTGTGTGTTGTGTTGTGTGGTGTGTGGTGTGGGTGTGTTGTGTGTGTGTGTGTGTGTGTGTGTGTGTGTGTGTGTGTGTGTGTGTGTGTGTGTGTGTGTGTGTGTGTGTGTGTGTGTGTTGTGGTGGTGTGTGTGTGTGTGTGGTGTGTGTGGGTGTGTGGTGTGTGTGTGTGTGTGTTGTGGTGTGTGTGGAGACCGCTGTTTCTCGACAACTCTGGTCCGATCTAATTGAAACTTGCCAGGTATATTGCTGGGGACCTGAGGATGTCCTTTTCAAGGTTTGATATTAATCGGACAAGTGCTTCCCAAGTTATGGCCATTTATTTACCAAACCAATGGCAAGACACGTTGTTGCGTGGGCGTGGCCGATGGGAAAGGGAACCTCAGCCGCGTTCCCCATTACGGGTTACAACGTACGGGCTTTCGGAGAGTGATGACTTCGTGTATTCTAATAATTTCTCGATTTCTTATGCGCATTTATAGATAAACACAAATGGCCCAAGTTTATGATCGTTTTCATATTAGACGGTGTATAAATTTCGGGAACATCAGAGTGCTGGTATGCTCCGAACCAGAAGTAAATTATTTTTTTGCACGTTTTTTTTTCGTGTATTCTAATAATTTCTCGATATAGTTATGCGCATTTATAGATAAACACAATGGCCCAAGTTATGATCGTTTCATATTAGACGGTGTATAAATTTCGGGAACATCAGAGTGCTGGTATGCTCCGAACCAGGAAGTAAATTATTTTTTGCACGTTTTTTTTTTCCTCTTTCCTCTTCTCTTTGTGTTTTTCCTTGCGATGACATTGGGAAAAGGCAAAATACGTTGGCGCTAATTGAATAATTGGCCATTAAGAATAAATTGCGAATAATCGTAACTGCCATATGCGAACTTCCGGACAGTGAGGACTTCACTTCCGGATAGTGACGATTACTGTATTCTTTCTCGATTCTTTCTTTCTCGATTTCTGTACTTTCTCGATTTTCTTAAACCCAATACCCCCAATCCAGTCAGTGACGATTACTGTATTCTTTCTCGAATTCTTGATTTATCGACTTACTGTATTCTTCTCTCGATTTCTGTACTTTCTCCGATTTTATTAAACACAACCCCAATGTATTCTAATAATTTCCGATTTCTTATGCGCATTTATAGATAAACACAATGCCCCCAATCCAGTCGTCGTTTACGAGAGCGAAGGAACGGCCTGTGTGGTTTGTTGTTTCTGCACGCGGTTTGAAAGTTATTTTTTTTTTGCATGTACAGCCACGCACGTACGGGCACGTGAGAGCGAAGGAACGGCCTGTGGTTGTTTGGCATGCGGTTTGAAAGTTTTTTGTTTTGTTTGTTTGCACCTACGGGCACGCACCTACGGGCACGCACTAGTAATAATAATAATAATAAAAACGATCTCTTATAATGCTTCATCTTCCTCTTTCACACATGTGGTACTCTTTACTGAATCATAATTCACGACATCTTCCACCATTTACACAGACTGCTCTCAATTCGACCTTTCTTCATACCTTGCCCAAAAAATCCAGCTGCTACAGCGTTTCTTCTCTCCATTCTCTGAATCGCCTTTATTGCATCCATCAGAAAATGCCTAAATCGCATCTCTGACCTAAAACTTAAAAAAAAAACACCCCAGTTTGCTATGAATGTTCGCTTTCCATCAACCACTTCTTTTTTCCAATTTCAGTGCCAACTCACCCCACTCACCCCTCACTCTCAAACAACCTCACTCTCAAAATCCAATATCACACTCTCTCCCTCCAAGCTCCCTCAAAAACACCCCCTCACCTTCTCCCACCATTCACCCCCCTCACTCATCCTTCTCAAAGTTGCCCCCCTCTCATCCCACAAAGCTGCCCTCCTTCCACTGCCCCCTACCTCCACTCTTTCACACCCATCCTCAAATCCTCAGCTGCCTTCTTCCCCATCTCTTGTCCCCTCTCTTCACCAGCACCACAGAGCCTTTTCTCCTCCTCATACCGGCCCCCTCTCCGAGCTATTCTGCAATCCCCCACACTCTTTCAACACCCTCCTTACCTCCCCCCCCCTCGTCCCTTGTCCTACCCCCCCCCCTCCCACCCCCTGCACCCAAAGCCTCCTCCCTCCTCTTCATTAACAATGTGGACCTCAAATATCCGGGAGCTTTGCTCAAACCTTTCAGATCTTTCCATACAGGATGCCACTGACAAACCAGACCATAACTGCCGAACAGAAACTTTCCTCCCCAAGAGTGCTGACTCCCAAGTATCTCTCCCATGGTTACTCCCCTCCGGTATGAACAGACCTGAGGAATACCTCTGGCTACAGCGTTCCCCTCCACCCCACCTTATGTTTTTATGTGTATGTACTGTCCACCGAACAGGATGAACTCCATCTCCACCTCACTATCCAAAAACATGGACCAACTTCTATCTTCTCATAACCAAACTCTCTCTCCTCATATGTGGTGACTTCAATTGTCATCATGCCAGTTGGCTAGTGTGGGTACCTCTCTCACCTGTCATGGCACTTCAGCAAAAAGCTTTCTGCGACTCATTGGGACTGACTCAATCGGTCAACTTTCCGACCAGGATCTCAACCAAATGGTGCTCTTATCTCTTCTGGATCTGATTTTGACAAATTTCCCTGACAATATCTGCTGTTCTCCTCCGCCCCAATCGGTTCTTCTGACCATGTCCTTGTCAAAGTGGACATTTCTCTGGCTATTATCAGAGAACCACCTCACCGCCGTCGAGTCTGGCATTTCACTCAAGCCGACTGGCAGGGTCTCCAAGCAGCCATCAAACTTATAGACTGGTCTCACCTATCGCTACTTTCTCAAACATCAACTCATTCTGGAAATTCTTTCACAAGAAACTTGCTCTCCTCATGCACAATTTATCCCCTCTCATCTTCAGTTGTCCAACCCTCTCCCACCCTTGGTTCACTGAAGCTTGTGGCAAGGCAGTTGTCCTGAACAAACTTGCCTTTGCCCTCATGAAAGCAAATTCAACTGAGGGTAATCTCAGTTCCTTCCATAAAGCTCAGAACAAGTGTGTAATCTACCCTCAGGAGAGCCAGAAAACAACATCTTTCTAAGCCAAGTCAACTTTCAAATCTCTCCCTCCTCAAAATCCTGGTGGCATCCAGAAATCTGTTTTGGTGTATGTTCCCCCTCCATCCCTCCTTACCTCAATGGCAGCACTACTGATACCGCACGAGAAAAGGCTGAATGCCTAAACCGGTGTGGCAGCTAAAAACTTGTGTCCAAACCCATCGCTCCTCTACCCAACCTTACCGCAGTCGCACCCAAACTGTCCCTGGACGTGTCCTTTTCTCCTGACAAGGTGGGAGCTTGCTGTCAACCTCGCCTCAGATTCTGCAACCGTCCAGACGGCATCAGCCCACATGTCCTAAAAACCTGCTCTTCTGCCTTGCTCACCCTCCACTGTTCTATTCACGATCTATTGC